>ML783278.1:480356-502513 GCA_009831015.1 Picea engelmannii | reverse complement strand
ATCTTAAACAAATTGATTTGGACTTCTGTGAGCATTGTGTTTATGGAAAACAAAAGAGAGTCAGATTTCTCAGAGTCGAAAAAGAAAAGAAGAATGAAAGGTTAGAGCTTGTGCATATAGATGTATGGGGACCAGCTCAGGTACCATCTCTTGGTGGCTCTCGTTATTATGTTACTTTTATTGATGATGCAACTAGAAAAACTTGGGTTTATTGCATTCGACAAAAATATGATGTTTTTGATACTTTTAAGAAATGGAAAGCTTTAGTTGAGAATGAGATAGGAAAAAGTTTGAAGTGTCTCAGATCAGATAATGGAGGTGAATATTGCAACAAGGAGTTTGATGATTATTGTTTATACCATGGGATTCGTAGAGAGAAGATAGTTCCAATAACACCACAAGAAAATGGTGTGTCAGAAAGGATGAACAGGACAATCATGGAGCGTGCAAGGAGTATGAGATTGCATGCTGGTTTTCCCTTACAGTTCTAGGAAGATGTTGTAGATACTGCTGTTTACTTAATAAACAAAGGAACTTCAATCTCTTTGGATGGTAGAATTCTAGAGGAGGAATGGACAGGAAAAAAGGTAAACTATTCTTTTTTGAAAACTTTCGGTTGTGAAGCATTTGTCCATATTGATAAAGAAAATAGAACAAAGTTTGAGTCTAAATCCAAGAAGTGTACCTTTATTGGATACAGTGTTAATGATTTTGGTTATCGCTTATGGGATTATGAAAATAACAAAATCATTAGGAGTAGAGATGTCATATTCAATGAGAAGGTCATGAATAAAGATCAATTGCAGGGAAAGAAACAGGAAGAAGAAAAACAAGAATACACGGTGCTTGATGAGATCACTGAAAAAGAAATTCCAAAGGAACCTGAAAATCAAAATGTACAACAACAGGAGCAACAAATACCTCAAACACCTGCAAGTGTTGTTAGAAGATCTACCAGGTTAAGTATACCCCCTGAACGATACTCTTCTTCATTTTATTATTTATTGTTGACTGATTCTAGTGAACCAGAATGTTGTGAAGAGGCAATGTAGGTAGACACCAAAAATATGTGGGAGCAAGGCATGAAAGAGGAAATGGATTCCTTGGAAAATAACCAGACTTGGGACTTGGTTCAGTTGCCTGCGGGAAAAAGAGCATTGCAGAATAAATGGGTTTACAAGTTGAAGGAAGAAGATGGAGGAGAAAAGCAGTACAAGGCTAGACTTGTTGTAAAGGGGTTTGCACAAAAGAAAGGTATAGATTTTGATGAAATATTTTCTCTTGTTGTTAAAATGACTTCAATTAGGACTATTTTAAGTCTTGTGGCAGTGGAATATTTGCATCTTAAACAGTTAGATGTAAAAACAACTTTTCTCCATGGGAATTTGGAGGAAGAGATTTATATGCGACAGCCACAGGGGTATGAGGTCAAAGGGAAGGAGAATTTAGTATGTAGGTTGAAGAAGAGCTTGTATGGCCTAAAGCAAGCTCCAAGGTAGTGGTATTTGAAGTTTGACAGGTTCATGACAGAACAGGGTTATAGTAGATGTCATTCCGATCACTATGTTTATTTTAAAAGGCTAGAAAATGGAAGCTATATTATCTTACTATTGTATGTAGATGACATGCTTATTGCAGGGTCTAATATGCAGGATATAAATATGCTCAAGAAGAAATTAGCCAATTCATTTGCGATGAAGGATTTAGGTGCTGCAAAGAAAATCCTTGTCATGAGAATAACAAGAGAGAGAAACAATCACAAATTGACATTGTCTCAGGGTGAGTACATAGAGAAGGTGTTGGAGAGGTTTAGAATGTAGAATGCAAAACTAGTTAGTACACCTTTGGCTAGCCATTTCAAATTAACTAAGGAAAAGTGTCCCAAGACACAGGAGGAGATATAATACATGTCTAGGGTCCCTTATTCATATGCAGTTGGCATCTTGATGTATGCAATGGTTTGCACAAGACCAGATATTGCACATGCAATGGGAGTTGTGAGCAGATATATGAACAATCTAGGTAAAGAACATTGGGAGGTAGTAAAGTGGATTCTCAGGTATTTGAGAGGTACTACTACTCATGCATTATATTTTGGAGGTTCAGACACTTTTCTACAGGGATATGTTGATTCAGATATGGCAGGTGATAAAGACAATAGGAGGAGCACCACAGGGTATGTTTTTACTATAGGTGAAACAACAATAAGTTGGATTTCGAAACTGCAAAAGGTTGTTTCACTTTCAACAACAGAGGCAGAGTATGTTGCTGCTACAGAGGCTAGTAAAGAGATGATTTGGTTACAAAGGTTTATGGAGGAATTGGGAAAGAAGCAGGAGAATAGTAGGTTGTACTGTGACAATGAGAGTGCAATTCATATTGCAAAGAACTCAACCTTCCATTCGAAGACTAAGCATATACAGTTGAGGTACCATTTCATATGATCCACCTTGGAAGATGGATATTTGAAGTTGGAAAAGATACACACTAGCCAAAATCCTGCAAATATGTTAACAAAGGGAGTAACCAAAGAGAAACTGAGTTCCTTCTTAGTTTCAGTTGGTCTTCAAGAATGAAGATGAAGATGAGAAATTTGCCATGTCCAAGAAGGTTTAGAGTCCAACATATACAACAACGATGGAGTTGTTGAGATCAGTCTCCAAGTGGGAGATTGTTGGTTGTGGAGCCTGATTATGTTCCTGATTTAGAGGTCCTTGCTTTCAGCCGTGTTTATACCCCATGAATACTTTACACCCCATAAGTATGTACACTCTTCCACGTGGGGGAGTGAAGAGGGGGGGTACCCCCTCTGCGGGGTCCGAGGGGTTTGAGGGTGAAGCCTCCGAAGGAAAAATTTCCTTGTAAATGTATATTGTAATTTCACTGTAAATCTAGACCATTCATTATAAGGTCGCAAATCTAACGGTAGAAATTATGTTAGGGTTTTTTTTCCTAGAAGGAAACCCTCTGTTATGAGGGAAATGTATTACGGCTATGCGTTATGGCAAGTATTGTATTCTGAGAGAGGAGACTGTGAGAGAAAGAAGAGGAAGTTACAACGGGTTTTGCTGTAGGTTATATCCCTTCATTTGCTAGATAATAATAAAGGAAGGACCTGACAATTTCTCTGGTGGACGTAGCCCACACTGGGTGAACCACGTAAATCTATGTCTCTCTTTTATTGTGTATCTTTTGTGTTTTGTTTTATTTTATTGCTCCGCGGTCTTGTTTTTCTAACACATACCCCACTAACTCCTATCACACGTCACACCCCACATACCCGTGACCGTTATTCATCCAGTCACCATCCTGTGCCATAACGAACACCTCCTTGCACTGTTTAACACTGTTTCTTCACCATTGCTACACTATTTGCAGATCCATACACTATCGACACTGCGCCAATTCCAGTTTTCGAGCCAACTGCCACCAAGATACGCTGTCGATAGACATAATTAATCTGGGTAACTACAATCATCCATTATTTCAATTTCAAATCTCTGTTAGCCATGGATCCCAAATCCAAATCCATTGAAATGTCTGAAAATCCATTTCTTCCCCCTCCCGTTGACCTGGAACGTGTTTTGCTAGCAAACAAAGACTACAAAATTACAGAGCCAAAGTGTGAATTCGACTTCTTCGAATTACACTTATGGATAAAGGACATTTTCTTAGATCAAAGTGATGAAATTGGACTCTAGTAGTCCAATTTTCCCTTGTACATGTTTCCGCAGACCTTCCATTTCTCGAAATTTTCCCTTAAGTGTCAAGTTGATTATCTTCCTAGCCAAAGGGCCATCGTATCTTCGTCTGGTGAAACCCTGTTCACCATTACCCCTGAATCGATCAATCAGATGTTACAGATCCCTAGAATTGACTCTGCAAGCCCGTTCTCTGTCGAAGTCCTGAATGATCTCTATCAAAAAATCTCCTTCCCCCAAAGAGCCCTAATTTTCGAAATCTTCCTACCAGAAGATGCCCAATTGCCTAAGAAAAACCCTCCCTATCCATATTCCATCTTCTTTGTCAGGGAAAACCAAATTATTTCTACCCTTTGTTACCTGTTAGGATATTTTTCGGATGAATGTTTAGATGAACCTATCTTAGGTTTTCTGTCCATTTTCTCCACAGAAGAAAAAGCCACAATCCAGTTTGATTTCAGTTAGTTTTTGGCTGACAACATACATAAGAAGTTTTTCAAATTATCAACAGAAGGAATGTTCAAGTATTCCTTAGTGCTGGTGTACATATACCTATTCTTTCAATCAAACATATTCTCATGTGCTCTCCAGAAATTGGATCAGGAAGAAAACCCCCAATTAGTGACTTCATGGACCTCACTAGTGAGGAAAAATTCCACTAAGTTCAACTTTAAAGATTTCATTGATCAGTTTTATCATCCAGTGGTTTGCATGCTCAACAACATAATAGAGACAATAATTAATGAAAAAGTATAGAGAATTTTTCACCTCTCTGACTTGGCCAAGACAGGAGATTGGTATATGTACCAGAACCATACTGAAATTATAGTATATGGATGTGAATTTCCACCATACAGACTCCTGAAATATATCCCTGTTAGGATCTTTACATTGGAATATATCATGCATATGGTAAACTATGATGACATCCATTTTGTATCAGTTAAGAAGAAACATCAACTCAGAATCAAGAGCCAAATTGGTTCTTTCATATGCAACAACAGAGCTGCAGGAGAAGAGGATGACAACCTCTTGAAACAAATGAACTTTAGTCGGAGCTTCACATTGAATTATGACCCATTTTGTGTCATATCATAACTCAGGTTCAAACATAAGAGCACTCCTTATGCTCATGTACACAAGCCTGAAGTAGAAAAGTATATGAATCAGACAGAGTGGAAAGAAAATACATTGTTGGAAATAGAAGAACAACCTCCTCCTGTCACTACTTCACATACAAACACTCTTCAAGTAAAAACATAAACATGAGCAAGGAAATAGGTTTCCCCTTCAGTCACAAAGGTGTCAGCTAAATATGTTCAAGTTTACAGGAAGAGGGATAAAACTAGTCACACACCAGACATGCTTAAAGAAGGAGAAACACAGTCCACCATAGTCATGGAGGGACCACATTCCTCAAAATTCTCAGGCAGTCAATTCATAGTGTCCACATATTCATCCAAAAAAAAAACAAACACAAATCTGTCAACCGAGTCCTCTCATGATCCAATAGGGTCAAATATCTTTGACAAATACAAACAGATCAAGCATAGGAATGAACTCTTAAATAGCAACACATATGCCTAGTTTTGGAAGCAGACTTCTACTGCCCAACATAGACTACCGAAAACATTTGAAACAGAGAAGAGAAGAATGAAAATGGAATTCCTACAAGAACAATTCCCTCATCCCAAGACAACAATTGACTACAAGAAAACTTCTTTTGAGTTTGATGTGAAGGAGGTCCATCCAGTGGACCAAATGGACATGCACAAGAAAATAGGGGAGATGATATTCTCCACTCTAACAAGCACCTCATTGACTGCTTCGAAATTGTAGGTATCTCTGAATAACGTACAATCCCAATTGAAGCTGGAGAAGATATCATCTTTGGCCAAGGACAATAAGATCAAATCCTTATAAGAGTTGGTGCTAAAGATTGTATATGACCCATCGAATGTCAAAGCAAATGAATAATTGTTGAAGAAGAAAAATGATGATATAACATCCTTGAGAAAACAACTAAAGCTTCAAGCCACTGAGGATTCACAAGCAGAGGAGATGGATGAAAGTGAAGGCCACAAAGAGGAGATGCTAAAGCTGATCATGGAGCATAATGCACAGATAAGAGAGATGGAGGCTAAGTTGGAAAAATTGATCAAAGAGAAAGAACAAAGTGTGCATATGACTGTTATTCCACTGGAGGCAGTCCCTCTAACAAGATTCAGTACAAAAACAACAACTATAACAATAGAGATTCCATTAACCATCCCAATGCAAGTTCCAGATGCTTCTGAGAAGCTAGTGAAGTCTATGGAAGACATGTCCCTTCAAGGGGAGGAGATCATAAATTTGTAAGAAGAGGTAAAAAGCCTCCAAGACATGAAGTCTATGTTCCAGTCCAACTATAATGCAGAAATGCACAAATCTCAGAGACTCAGTCAACAACTACAACAACTGCAGAAGGATATTGTCATGGCCAAGACCTTATCTGAGGCCAAGGAAAAAATTTGGATGGATATCAACAAGTATTTTTTAGAAATATGTCCATTCATACAAATTATCTTTGAACAACATGGACTGGTACAGAAGTCCAAAGAATCAATTGAAAAAATAAGAGAAGAGCTAGGAGAAAGACCTACAGAGGCCACTGAGCTCATCAGGTCCCTAAAATCCAAGAACAAGAAGGAGTTGGAAGCAATGGAGATTGAAGACATCACATAGACCATCCTTGAAGTCCATAAGGTATTGACCAAGAAAGGATTGATGCTGCAACTAGAGGAGAAGGTTCAGGTGATGGACAATGGAGTTTAAATATTTTTCAGCAATATTGAAGTACTCAATGACAAGGTCTCCCTAGACTGCTAGTACTCAATGACAAGCTAATGACTCTATCATATTACAAGAAAAAGATCAATACAGTGGCAAAGGATGGTTCCAGTTTGCAGGTATACATGGAAGTATTATAGGAAAATATTTCTTAGAAACATTACAGTTGGACCTAAGCATCCAACATGAGATAAAGCATATTTTCCTCACAAAGCCCACTTTTGCCAAGTATACCGAGATGGACGAGATATACAAAAAGTTACTCAAGGTTTCCATCCCTAGTAAAAAGAGATGTGAAGAATTATGTTCTTTACCTGAGTAAAAGTGATTGGGAGTTTCGAGTCATCATGGAGTAGACAATCAAGTCAAAGTGATGAATCATCAACTACTTCCACAAAATCAGTGCCAAGGATCCGAATAGAGAAACAAAATTCCTATATTTTGTAATCTGAGATCTAGTTAGTTAGATTTTTCCTCCATAATATCCTAGTCATTTATGATAGGATTAGATGTAAAATATTGTATAAATACTTCTTCCTTAGAAGTATTGAGGGTTGATTTTTGCACCTAGGAGCTATTGTGTAATATTTTCAAAAGGATCGACCAGTATTAAAACATGATATTCATAAGATTATTGTGTCATATTGTTGGTGATGTCTCTCCTTCTTTGTTAAATATTTTCTTATTCTTAGTGATCATTTATATATTTCAGATTCTAATCATTAAAAGGAAGTCAATAGAACATAATTTATCTTGCATACTCTGTTTCTGGTCTTTTAATGGTCTAGATGTTTTTCATCTGATATTGAGAAAGGGAATTCTTAATTGCTCCTTTGCTTGGTGGATTTCTCATCTTTTCTGTCTTATCCATCTCATTTAAACTCAATAGATCCAATATTTTTACTAACCTGCCCTATGAAGAAACCTTGTAAAAAGATGAATCTGATTCTGATCTTTAATACAGACCCCATAGCCCAATGGAAATTTAATGCATTCCTTCAACCAACTTTTACAAACAAACAAACAAATTCGGACTATCATAACTAGCCTAAAATTTAAAATCTAAACAAGTCTAAATCGTACAGAGAGATCCCTCTCTGAAACTGGTAGGGCTAGGTCCCAATTTCAAAAGTGGTTTTGATAGTTACCTCTGTCAATTTCTTCTACCCTTGAAAACCTCTGGGAATTGCAGAGTGATAACATAGTGGCGACCATACTGGAGACTGAACAAATTTTCCAACTTTATGAATTGTCTTCCCTAGATAAGAAAACTTTATTTCTGAACAATCTAAGATCTAAAATTTCAAGAGATAAATGTTCATAGGTTGTTAAAATTTGTAAATAATTAATTAGGTTTCTAAAAGTTTAAGTTTTGGCTCCAAAAACAATTCATACCAGATCTCACCCTGATCCAAAGCCTGTAACAATAGTAGATAATCCAGAAAAATTAATCAGAAAAATAAGCACAACATAAAGTCAAGGGAGCAGTAGTCCTCTTCCTAGATCCACTTCTCTTCCAGAGAATCTTGTCACAATCCAAGACATCGATTTTGATCTACCTTTTGAGCATATCCTTTTCAGAACCAAATATGATAGCTTTGCAGTTGAAACAGTAGTAGATCAAGCCATCCTCCAACCTAGAACCCTAGAAAGACTCTCTACTGGAATAGATTTTGATCAACAAATCCTCCAAGATTTTGAGAAATTACAATATCTAGCATCAAACCTTGACCAATCTTTGTATAAAGCCTATTTCCAACAGTCTGCTAAGCTTTCTTCCCTTTCCATGTCTATAGCTTATATTAATCCTCAAGTAACTCATTCTATATCTCTCAACCCTACTTCTTCCACATCTTCTATCACTTCTCCATCAGTTATACAAGTTACAACCCAACTTACTACATGAATACCTGCTAACTGTAAATTATAACCTTGTACAATGTCTACTGTAAACAGATATTCATAAAAGAATAGAAAATATACAATGGAAAATGCAAACATTACATAGAGATTTTTCCCTTGGAAACCCAAACCGGGAAAACCAACATATATTATATTCATACATTGTGTTACATTGTTTACAATACAATATACATATAGGAGCAAGCGACATCCAAAACCCTAACCCAATGACCTGGATTAGTCCAAAACCCTAATTCCTTAACCGAAAATAGAAAACCATCGGCAAAAACCATGTGTCGAAAAAACCACCTAAATACATGACACGTTTCCCGAGGAAGAATTTTTTTTTTCGGGGGCACTGCCCCCGGACCCCCGAGCGGGGGGCTCCGCCCCCCTGCACCCCTTGAGGGGGGGGCCTAGCGGCCCCCCCTCTAACCCCCCTGTGCGCCCGACGCATACGCTCAGACACTACTACTCATGCAAAGAATATAACACATACCCAACATTCTCCCACTTGTTGTTTTCTTTGCACACATGGGGTTACAAGGTTACATAGTCAAAATCCAGGGCAACAATGCCCATGGATCCTCTACACTAAGAGAACTTTTCAGTGCTCACATATTTTGTTAATGAGTCTGCAACATTCTTCAAAGTGTCCACCTTCATCAATTATACTTTCTTTTCTTCATCATGTCTCTCACAAAGTGATATTGAACATCAATGTGCTTTGTCTTTGAATGATAAGTAGGGTTCTTCGCCAGAAAAATTGCACTCTGACTGTCACACTCTATCCTTACAGCTTTTTGTACCAACCCAATACCTGAACACGATCTTTGTAACCATACTGCTTCCTTACTTGCATGAGTGGTTGCCATGTATTCAGATTCTGTAGTTGAAAGTGCCACTACAAACTGTCTTTTGCTCATCCAACTTATTGCTCCTCCAAACAGGTTAAACACATACTCGCTTGTAGATCTCCTATGATCCAAATCTCCATCCCAGTCTGCATCCAAAAATCCATGTATATCGACCACTCTGTCCAATCCCGGTCTTCCTTCATAGCACAATCCATAGCTAGCAGTGCACACAAATACCTGAAAACCCTTTTTACTGCTGTCCAATGCTCCTTCCCTGGTTTTGACATATACCTGCTCAAAACTTCCACTGCATGTGCAATGTCCGGTCTAGTACAGACCATTGCATACATCAAACTTCCAACTGCACTCGCATATGGAACATGAGACATGTCCTCCTCTTCTTCATGTGTCTTGGGACACTGATCCGCAGATAACTTTACACCAACAAGAATAGGAACCTTGACCAGTTTACATTCCTGCATATTAAACCTCTGCAATATTGTCTCAACATATTTTCTCTGATTTAACCAAAGTTTCCTCCTTTTTCGATATCTTTTAATTTCCATGCCCAAAATGAAATTTGAAGCACCAAGATCCTTCATGTCGAATTTAGAGGACAACTGAGTTTTCACATCCTGGATAATCTCCTTGTTGTTTCCTATCAACAACATGTCATCCACATACAAGACCAAATAAATCAAATAATCACCAATTAATTTAGAATACACACAGTGATCCTCTTTGATTCTTGTGAAGCCAAGTCCCAACATATAAGTATCAAATTTTTGATACCACATCCTTGGTGATTGTTTTAAACCATACAGGAACTTTTTCAGCTTGCATACCAGCTCCTTCTTTCCTTTCACAACATAACCTTCTGGTTGCTTCATAAATATTTCTTCTTCCAGATCCCCATGCAGGAATGTTGTCTTTACATCCATTTGTTCTACTTCAAAATCAAATTCAACAGCAACAGATAACATAAATCTTGTAGAGGTTAACTTGGTAACAAGAGAAAAAATCTCACCAAAATCAATTCCCTCAACTTGGGAATAACTCTTTACTACTAACCGAGCTTTGTATTTCTCCACTTTTCCTTCTGCATTCAGCTTCTTTTTAAATACCCATTTGCTACCAATGGGGTTTCTTTCAGTTGGCAACTCCACTAGATCCCAAGCCTCATTCTTATCCAAAGATGCCATTTCTTCTTCCATGGCCCTTTTCCAGAGATTTCCATCCTCTGAATCCACTGCCTCCCTGACAGTTCTAGGATCATCATTAGTAATAGACAAAGAAAAATTTGAACAAAAATCAGATGGACTATACCTTTCCGGTATCCTTCTTTCTCGATTCGATCTCCTCAATATTGGAGTATGAGGATCTTCTTCTTCTAATTCATGTTCTTCTGTAGAGTCCGCTTCATCATCCTTTAAATCAAACTCTATCTTCTCTGGTTCTTCCTTACTTGGTAGGACTTCTTGTTTAACAACATCCTTCATTTCTCTAAATACCACATCTTGGCTATACACTACCTTCTTAGTTTCTGGGTTCCAAAGCTTATAACCTTTGAGACCATCTTTATATCCAATAAAGATACATTTTTCAACCTTCTTATCCATCTTACTCCTGTTTTCCTTTGGAACATTAACATATGCATCGCAACCAAATACCTTAAGATGTGTGAGAGAAGGTTCCTTACCAGTTCATACCTCTTGTGGAGTCTTTTCACCCAATGCCGATGAGGGTGATCTATTGACTAGATAACATGCAGTACCCACTGCCTCTGCCCAGAATTCTTGCCCTAACCCAACACCACTGAGCATGCACCTTGCTTTTTCCATCAGCGTCCTGTTCATCCTTTCTGCAACTCCATTCTGCTGAGGTGTATATGGAGTAGTCTTCTGCCTTGCTATACCACACTTCTTACATAATTCTTCAAATTCATTCTTGCATAACTCTCCACCATTATCTGTTCTCAACACCTTAATTCTTTTCTCTTTTTGATTCTCAACAAGAGCCTTAAACTCTTTAAACCTGTCAAAGACTTCAGATTTCTTCCTAAGGAAGTATATCCAAGTTTTCCTTGAGAAGTCATCTATAAATGAGACATAGTACACAGATTTTCCCAATGATGGGACTGACACAGGTCCAAAAACATCACTGTGAACTAGTTGTAAAATTCCTTCTGCGCTTGTTGCACTAGAAGGGAATCTTACCCGATTATGCTTCCCATATAGACAATGTTCACAGAAATCAAAATCCAGAGAGCAGTTAGACATACCTTCAACCATACCTTTACCATTTAGTAGTCAAAGACCCTTCTCTCCGATATGCCCCAGTCTTTGATGCCACAGCATAACCTTTTCTCCAGATACTGTAGGAGTTGTTTCTTCTTCAACTCCAATATCAGGAACAATGGAACTATTACACCCATCACTAATAGTGCTTCCTAGAATCTTATACAGAGTTCCAAACCAAACTCCCTTCATCAACACCATTGCTCCTCGAACCATCCTGCAAGTTCCCTTTTCAAAAATTGTTTTTACCCTTGCATCTTCCATTTTGCTTATAGAAATCAAATTTTTGTCCATACCTAGGATGTGTAGAACACTAGACAATGTTCTAATCCTTCCATATATGAGTCTCAACTTGACCCTTCCTCTTCATATGATTCTGGTTGTCGAATCATTACCTAAGAAAACATTACCTCCATCATACTTTTCATATTCACAGAACCACTCCCTGTGGGGAGTCATATGAAAAGATGCACCAGAGTCAATCAACCATGCCTCATGATCTGCATGTGTGCTTGAAGAGGCCAAGTACACATGCCCTCCTTCTTCCTTGGAGGTATTTTCTTCTGTAGAAGAAGATTCTTCAAATCCCTTCTTTTTCTCAACTTTGGATCTACACTTCTTCTTGTAGTTCTCTTCTTTTCCACACCTCCAACATATCCTTACAAACTTTCTAGGAGATTTAGATCTACCCTTAGACTTAGATCTACCACTTGAGAAATTAGATCTATTTCTTTCCTGGGAACGTCCTCTTGCAAATAATGCATCTGTGCTATGTCCTTCCATATTCTTTCGTCTCATCTCCTCCGACAACAAGGACGAGACCACTTCTTCAAACTTCATAGAAGTTTTATTACTACCTATGGCCACAACCAGACTATCCCACGAGTCTGGTAAAGAACAAAACAAACTGATACATTTATCTTCATTTGAAATTTTAATATCAATAGATACTAACTGACTTACTACAGTATTGAAGGCGTTCAAATGATATTCCACTGAGTCTCCATCTCTCATCCTCAAGTTATACAACTTCTTTCTTAGGAATAGTTTATTTACCAGGGACTTAGACTGATACAACTTCCCCAACTTTTCCCTTAAATTCTTGGCTGTAGCTTCCTCGGACACATTCAATAATACTGAATCGGAGAGACACAGTCGAATTGTGCTCATTTCCTTCCGAACTGTCTTTTTCCACTCATCTGTAGAAGTTCCTGTAGGTGCAGTACCTGGATCTACCGCGATCCACTGATATCTGTCCACCAAAAGATCTTCCATATTGATCTTCCACAACTCAAAGCTTTTCCCATTAAACTTCTCGATCTCCATCTTCGAATTGATTGCCATTTATTTTCACCTAAAAAACAATACCGAAGACCTCCCACTGTAACAAGGCTTATCACAGTCTCGAGAAAAACCCTTGACCACAAAGGCGTTCCCCTGAAGCCAATAAAGCTCTGATACCAAATGTAAATTATAACCTTGTACAATGTCTACTGTAAACAGATATTCAAAAAAGAATAGAAAAGATACAATGGCAAATGAAAACATTACACATAGATTTTTCCCCTGGAAACCCAAACCGGGAAAACCAGCATATATTATATTCATACATTGTGTTACATTGTTTACAATACAATATACATATAGGAGCCAGCGACATCCAAAACCCTAACCCAATGAACTGAATTAGTCCAAAACCCTAATTCCTTAACCAGAAATAGAAAACCATGTGCCGAAAAAACCACCTAAATACATGACACGTTTCCCGAGGAAGAATTTTTTTTTCGAGGGCGCTGCCCCCGGACCCCCGAGCAAGGGGCTCCACCCCCCTGCACCCCACCTACGTGCCCAATGCATATTGTCAGACACTACTACTCGAGCAAATAATATAACACATACCCAACACTAACGAACCTCCTCCACCAATCATGGCAAAAATATATTCTCCCCTTGTTTTGGGCTCCTTTACATAACATGCCCCAGGATTAGCAAACTAGGATTCCTCAATTTGATGGCACTGGAAGCCTTAATGCACAACAACATGTGGACAAAATGAATGACTTCTTTGATTTACAGGAAGTAGATGAGGCAGATGTCCAAATGAGATTCTTTGCACAAAGTTTAACCAGTGATGTTAAGAAATGGTTCAAATCCTTACTATCTTCTAGCATTGTTGATATTGCTACCTTTCACCGATCTTTTCTCAATATATGGGAAATAAAGAAAAACCTACTCCAAATCCTATCTGAATATGAAAATATCATAAGAAACCAAGGGGAAAGTGTACATGACTATTGCACTCGTTTAAACAATATCTATAATTCAATTCCTACTAACATTAAGCCTCCTCAAGTCTTAGCTTTGATTAAGTTCCCTAATGGCTTTGATGCTGACATGTCCTACCAATTAAGAGAAAGAAACCCTACAACTCTGGAAGATATGCAGAAATGTGTTGTGATTGTTGAAGCAAACTTGGTGGCTAGGAGAGCTAGGCAAAGAACATAAAGGAAAGTAACAATTAAGGAAGAACCATCCACTTCCACTACATATGCCAAAATAGATTCCTTAGTTATAACTATGGAAAGCATGATGGAAATATTGGAGATCACTGACAGGAACCCACCTAGAGAGAATCAACCTGCCCCTCAAATTCGAAATCCCAATTTCAGGAGAAATCCTCCCCATACCAGACAAAGAGAACCTAGAGAACAAAGAGAACAAAGATAACAAAGAGGCCCTGATCAACAAATTAGGCCACCTTTTCAAGAAAACTATGCTGATGAGGGGAAATAAACTATTGAGGGACTGAATGACATTCACATAAATCTTATGGGAGTAAATGACAATGATTCCATCTTTCTTACTCAAGAAGAACAATACCTTTTCCTCCTTTCATAGACTGAAGTAGATGAGGAAGAATCAAAAGAACAAGCTTTCAAAAATGCAATAATGGAAGTTCATAGGCAATACAACTTGAGAAGTAAAAAGTCTAATTATAACCCAACCAAGAAAGCTTCTGAAATTAAGAAAAACTCAGATGCTCTTGCCAAGAAAGTTCATGAAAAGAAAAACTCAGAGGCCCCTGCAAAAAGAACACCTGATTCTATACCAAAGACAACTCAAACTGAGGTTGCATCCACCAATCATCCCAATCCTACTACACAGAAGAATGTGGCTGAGAAATCATATTTTCACAATCAAAACATAACTCCTACTACATTTAGTCTGGAAAGTGAATTGGCTAAACTTAAAATACCTATTCCTCTGTTAGAATTGATGAACAAGAATGATTACAAATCACAAGTGATAAAATCCTTGAACATAGAACTAGGAGTGGGTATAGACACAGTGAACATTGCTGATGATCAACTAGAGTTGTTATTTGGACCTGAAGTTGAGGGAAAACATGACAGTGGTTTTGTTCCTCCTTTTTACATGAGCTTAAATATTCATGATAAGACATTGCACAATTCCATACTAGATTATGGTGCTTCTCATAACCTTATGCCTAAGGTTGTGATGGAGAAATTAGGGCTTGATATCACTAGGCCTTACAAGGACTTATACTCCTTTGATTCAAACAAATTTAAATGCATATGTCTGATCAAAGACTTGTGTATTACCTTGGCACAAATCCCAGCCAAAAGTATGGTAATGGACATTGTTGTTGCATATATTCCTCCAAAGTATGGCATGTTGTTATCTCGATCACGGGGAACCAAATTATAGGGTACCCTTCAGATGGACATGTCCTATGCCACCATCCCTTTATTTGGTCAGCAGAGAAGATTGTGTAGAGAGACATTGATGAAATACATGGTCAGTAGTCAAGCGAAACCACATAACTACCCTTTATACTCTGTTCATTATGATCTGGACTCTTTTATTTTATATAATGATGGTGACATGGAAAGTCAAATTGCACAATTGGAAGATTATGTGTATAACTTGGAGGAAATTAAAGAAACCCCTGAAGAAGATAAAATAGTGACAATACAAACTGATGAATCCATGGAACCTATGTGGAGTCTATATTTTGATGGAACTGTCAGTAAAGAAGGATCTGGAGCTGGAGTGTGGGTGTTTAATTCAAAAACAAGATATTTAGAAAACCATTCTTACAAATTAAATTTTCAGTGTACCAAAAATATAACTGAGTATGAAGAATTAATGTTGGGCTTGAAATTGTTGAAAAATCTTGGTGCCAAAAGAATTTAAGTAAGAGGTGATTATGAACTTATCATAAAACAAATAAAAGGTGAGTACTCTGCCAAACACCCAAGACTAAGGGCCTATACAAATGTTGTTTTGGATTTCTTGCAATGTTTTACTGAATATGATTTACATGTGATACCCAGAGGCCAAAACATACCTGTTGATGGATTGGATACTTCAACAGCCACTTGTAAAATACCATTTCATCCTAATCGCCAGTACACAGTTGAGGTGAAATGTAGACCTGTTGTCCCAGACAATATCAGGTATTGGCAAGGTTTTGGTAATGATGAACAGATTGATGATTTCCTGCAATCCAAAAATGAATTTGAATGTGCAAACATTGATGTAGAGAGTGATAATGAAAGTGTAAATAAAATAGATTTAGAAGAAATAAATGAAAAAGAATAAAATTCAGATTTTTTGCAATTAAAAGATAATATTCTGCCTAGAGGGTTAGTCCCATTGGAAGAACTGTTTGATTTCGATGATGTATCTAAAAAACCAAAAATTGAACCTACTGGAAAAGATGTAGAGGACTGTAACATAGGGAATGATAAGGAACCAAAAATGATTAAATTGTCAAAATATTTACCTCCTGATAAAAAACAGAAATATATAGAATTGTTCAAGGAATTTGTAGATCTTTTTGGATGGAGCTATGAAGATTTAAAATCTTATGACACTAGCATTATACAACATAAAATTCCCATAAAAGAAGATCATAATCTTTTCAAAGAAAAACTCAGAAGAATTAACCCAAAGTTAATGCCTCTAATTGAAAAGGAAATAAAGAAAATGTATGATGCTAAAATCATTGTCCCACTAAGGTTTTCAAAATGGGTGTCCAATTTAGTTCCTACCAGAAAAAAGAGTGGAGAAATCAGACTCTGTATTGATTTCAGAAACCTTAATAAAGTCTCACTTAAAGACAACTACCCCTTCCCTAAAATGGATCATATTCTGCAGAAGGTAGTTGGATCCAGTAGAATTTCATTGTTAGATGGTTTTTCTGGCTATAACCAAGTGTTAGTCCACCCTAATGACCAAGAGAAAACAACGTTCACTACACCTTGGGGCACTTTCATGTATGTGAAAATGCATTTTGGTTTAATGAATGTTGGGGCTACATTTCAGAGAGAAATGGACATTGATTTTGTGGATGAACTTGGAAGATTTATTGTCATATACCTGGATGACATAACTATTTTTTCAAAAACAGATGAAGAACACTTACTCCACCTTAGAAAAGTTTCCGAAAAATGCAGGAAATTTAGAATCTCACTAAATCCCAAGAAAACCTTGTTTGGGCTAGAGGAAGGTAAACTGCTAGGACACATCATATCTAAGGATGAGATCAAAATATATCCTGGCAGTATTGAAGCCATCCAAAAAATATACCATCCAAGAAACATAAAAGAGTTGCAATATTTCATAGGGAAAATAAACTTTCTAAGAAGATTTATTCCTAATTTGGCAGAACTTTTGAGAAACATAACCAATATGTTGAAAAAAATATACAAAAATAAAATGGACCATAGAAGCCAAACATTCCTTTGATCAAGTGAAACGAGCCTTGACATAAGCCCTTGTACTTATCAGTCCTGATTATACCAAAGATTTCCTCCTATTTTATTTTGCCTTTGAGCATACCATTGCAATAGTCCTTTTGCAGAAGAACAATGAAGGCCATAAACAACCTATAGGATTCTTCAGTAAATCCTTGAGAGATGTTGCATTGAATTACAACATCATGGAGAAACATGATTTTTATTTGGTGAACACAATTAAATATTTCATATTATATATTCTCCACTCACATATCATTTATTATGTCCGTAATGTTGTGGTGAAAGATATTCTGACTCAAGACAACCCAGATGGAAGAAGAGGTAAATGGATTGCTGTGATCCTTGAGTATGAAATTGAGATCAAACCAACCAACCTTATCAAGGGTCAAGGATTAGCCAAATTGATGGATGAGTCAAAATTTCATGCTTTGGATATTGATTTTCTAGCTGCAGTTGATGAACAAGAAGAGCATGCGAATCCACAAGTTGAAGAGGTTTTCTCAAACTCTCCCTGGTATGCAGACCTTATTTTTGTTTTACATCATCTACAAGCTCCTCTTGATTTGACAAAAACTAAAGCTAGATTTTTTAAACTTAAAGCTATGAAGTATTGCATTTTGAATGGAAATCTATATTGGAAAGATGTTGGAGGTATTCTACTAAATTGTTTATTGAAAGATGAAGTTGATAAATCTTTGCCAGAATTCCATGAGGGAGACTGTGGTGGACATTTTAATTGGAAGACCACTGCCAATAAAATTCTTAGAGCTGGTTTCTATTGGCCAACTTTGTTTGCAAATGTCCACAAGAAAGTGACCTCTTGTCACAAATGCCAGATCTTTGAAGGCAAAAGGAAACTTTTTCCTTTACCCTTGAAGCCAATTTCAGTTGAAGCTCCATTTTAATAGTGGGGTTTGGATTTCATTTGAGAAATCCATCCACCTTCATCAGGCCAACACAAGTGGATTCTCACAACCACTGATTATTTCACCAAGTGGATTGAAGTTGTACCTACCAGGAAAGCCACTAATGTTGTGATCATGAAATGTTTGGAAACTAACATTCTTTCTAGATTTGGATTCCCTAGGAAAGTTATCACTGAAAATACAGCAACATTCAAATAAAAAAAGATGATAGAGTTTTGCAACAAGTATTAGATCACCTCAGGACACTCTACAACTTATTACCCTCAGGGCAATGGATTAGTAGAGTCTTCAAATAAAAGCGTGGTCAAAATTATCAAGAAGATGTTGCAGGACAATAAAAAATCATGGCACAACAAGTTGGTACATGCACTTTGGGAAGACAAACTTACTACAAAGAGGTCAATTGGTATGTCTCCATATCAGTTAGTCTATGGAATGGATGTTGTCTTTCCTACTTATTTAGGTGTTCCTGTCATGAAGTTATTGCAGGAAGTACAGGTAGAACCAAATGACATCCAAAGAAGAATCAATCAAACTATACAATTGCAAAAATCTAGAGAATATGTTTATAACCAAATTAGGTGATTCAAGAGAATATCAAGAAAATATATGACAAAAGGACCAAGGCTGATGATTTCCAGTTAGGAGATAATGTACTAAAGTGGGATTAAAGAAATGAAGAAAAGGGAAAACATGGAAAAATTGACAATTTATGGAAAGGCCCATTCATAATACATGCCTACAGAGGAAGCAATGCATTTTTGATCAAGGATATGGATGTAGCAGATCTGCTAGGAGGACCCATCAATGGTATAATGCTCAAGCACTATGTTTCACAAGAATGAAGATTTTTCTCACTCATTTCATTGTAAATACCATTTTACTTTTTATGTCAGGTGTGGGTGATTTTCATCAGTGGTTGAAGCCTGAAGAGAAGGCCCTAAGCCCTTGATCAAGATCACTAGATTTACATTTATAATAAAACAAATCAGAATGCAGAAAAAGTACCGGAGAAGAAGATTCAAGGCAACATGTAGCTGGTTCTTGGCACCTCACAAGGAGAGCACCATCCCCAAGTGGAGCCAATGTTATAACCCTATATTTCATAGGATCATCCGGTGAATGGAATTTCTTCCTCTAGTCATATTGTGTTGTAAATAATATTTTATTTTGCAAATGATTTACAAAAAGAAAAGAAAAGAAAATAAAAGAAAAACAAAAGAAAAGAAAAAGAAAAAGAAAAAGAAAGGATAAAAATATAAAAAATGAAATGAGGGTATAAAAAAAAAGAGAGAGAAAATATAAAACCCCATGAAAATAAACTTGGTTTGACTCATACTGTATAATCATGATCAAACCTTTTAAATTTATGTTGATAGGTTAGTGAATAAATTTGGTCAAACAGTCTAATCTTGGACAAATTAGTTAGGTTAGTGTAATAATTAATCCAACAGTCTAAGATGGATTAATGTGTTAGTTTATTAGGTAAGGATTTAAGTTAATGTTGTCTATTTCAATAAAACATTGCAAAAAGATTGTTAAAACACCTTTTATTTGAGTTAATTTGGTATTTTTTAGCCTAGGAGATAACACCTTGGTGAAAAAATAAGAAAGGGGGAGCTTAGCACTACCCATCGCATGATTTTATCCTAAGTTTATAATGGATGTGACTATTTGTCATGATGCGACTAAAAGGCGTACAACTTCTATCGGGGACATCGAACAATGCCCAGATCAACGACCATTAGTGCTTTTCGGACCCCCTCGACCTTTCTTCCTTTAACGGTGGGGGGGGGGGGTCCAAAAAAGCAGTTTCCCTGTCACGGGCTCCGCATAATGTGTAAAAATATCATCATTTCAGACACCCCCTGCTCAAATCCACTTATTGCCATCCCCCCCTTTGGAATCCTACCTAACCACCTACCCAAAACCGCCCACCTCACTCTGCCAACGTACTCCACTAACTCCTGTCACATGTCACACCCCACATACCCGTTGGCCAATCAATGCCTTCCCCATGTCCGTTATTCATCCAATCACCATCTCGCTCCATATAAAACACCTCCCTGCACTGTTTAACCCCGTTTCTTCACCATTGCTACATTATTTCCATATCCAGACACTATCGACACTGTGTCAAATCTAGTTTTTGAGCCAACTTCCACCAAGATATGTTGTCGACAGACGCCATTAATCCGAGTAACTATAGTCATCCATTATTTCACCTTCATATCTCTGTTAATTATTACTCCCAAAGCCAAATCCACTGAAACATCTGAAAATCCATTTCTTCCCCCTCCCATCGACCTGGAATGTGTTCTGCTAGCAGACAAAGACTACAAAATTATAGAGCTGAAGTGTGAATTTGACTTCTTTGAATTACACTTCTAGCTAAAGGACATTTTCTTGGATCAAAGTGACAAAATTGGACTCTGGGAGTCTAATTTTCCCTTGTACATGTTTCCCCATACCTTCTATTTCCCAGAATTTTCCCTTAAGTGTCAAGCCCATTATCTTCTCGGCCAAAGGGCCATCGTATCTGCATCTGGTGAAACCCTTTTCACCATTACCCCTAAATCGATCAATCAGATGTTATAGATCCCCAGAATTGACTCTGCAAGCCTGTTCTCTGTCGAAGTCCTGAATGATATCTATCAGAAACTCTCCTTCTCCTAAAGAGCCCAAATTTTTGAAATCTTTCTGCCAGAAGATGCTCAGTTGCCTAATAAAAACCTTCCCTATTGTAATGATCCCAAGCCAAATTCCTTCTTGGAATCACTAACTACTACTAATTTATTGAGTTATTAAGTGCATACAAGATTCATCAACACATAGAGATCACAATATATTCAATATGTAGAAGCACAAGCAAATATCTGACCTTTTTATTGTGAGCAATGTAAGATCAATACAATAGAGGGTCGATCTGGCATAAACCTCAGATGGTTGTACAAGCAATAGATATGAGTTGCTACAAAATTCTCCCAACAATACAAAATAATCCTCCAAAGGCTGGATATACAATGAAGACTAAATCAAGTAGATATGAGCCGTACTAATGCTCAACCTCCAAGATGGAAAGTGCCACATCCTGCTAGAATGCTGAAGCCCTGAATAATTATGCCCTGCTACCAAAAGTGTCCAATCATCCTGATAAATATGCCAAATGATAGATCAGGAAACTGTAAGGAAAACCCAGATGTCTAAATTCCCAAATCCACTCTCAAACCTCGTAGATCTAAATTCTCCACTAAATGGTGTGCCCCACTGGATGAATGAAACCCTAGCTGGTTCGGCCCTGATGAAGGAGGACTCCAAATGATCTGAAACTCTCCAAGAATATAGATCGGGCTATGAGAATCCCATGGGAGAAGTTTCGGGCTCAGATCTCAAGCAGATCTCCCTAGATCTGAGTTTTACTGAATCACAGGACGTCCCCTATGGCTCCACGACGTCCCAATCTGCAGAAAAATGTAGAATGATGATAACCCTCCAGAAAATCCCTCAAACTGATGGTCCTGCCCCTGCAAACAAAACCCAACCGTCGGAATGGCCCCAGGCCCTCAGGATAAGCTGGATCAAACCTCCCTCGATAAGCTGGCCCTGAGACTAGAATGGTGTGGAGGAGTCTTTCATCCCCGAGACCAAGCTGTGGAACAAGGTGAGTGGATATTTCACTACTGAGTTGCTCACAAGGGTTTGTACAAAAAAACCCTCAAACTGAATGCTCAAGAGCAATAGAAAATGCTAATCCAAAACCAGAATGAATAATAGGTGCACCCCAGCCTCTTACTTATACTTTTCCTTCTAATTCTCTGTTGAGTTAGGTTAACTCCCAGGGTTAATCTTCTATTATTCT
>ML783278.1:427521-438423 GCA_009831015.1 Picea engelmannii | reverse complement strand
TTCGATTCGAGGCTATCTCCCCAGTGGAGTCGCCAGTTTCTGTTGTAGGAAAATCTGCCTGCGGACAAGTAGATCGACCTCTAGAGCTTGACCTTAACCCTAGACATAAAAATGCTTATCATGGACACTGACTTCCTTTCAAACCTATCTAAACTAATGCCTGAGGAGGGAGGATGACAGAAGTACCTTTTTAATCGACGTTTGTCCCTGCACGCTCCGAGTTACGCTCCAATCCTTTGCTCCTCGCTGAGAGTTGTGGACAAAACAAGATACTACCACTTCCTACTCTATTGACATTAGCTTGAAAATAGATCTATCACTAAATGATAAGTTCATGTAACATTAGACACAAACTAGAAAGAAACAGGCCAAGCGTGTCATATTAATGAGAATAACGACAACAGTACTTGCAATTGTAGATGCGAATGCGACAGCTTCGTCAAGTCCTCTTCATCTAACCCTTGCCTGAAAGATCCACAACCTGGATAACGACAGATTCATTGATAAATCTCCTTTGGCTGACTGTAAGTTTCCTCCAAGATCATAAGTTTCATATATTCAATTCTTCCCCCACCACTTATGAGATCATAAGTTTGGTGTAATTCTGCATTTTCCATCCTCCATACCACTCATGAGATCATAAGTTTGGT
Source organism: Picea engelmannii (assembly GCA_009831015.1). NCBI lineage: Eukaryota > Viridiplantae > Streptophyta > Pinopsida > Pinales > Pinaceae > Picea > Picea engelmannii. The sequence continues at coordinate 437,773 of ML783278.1, read as the reverse complement.
ATGATTCTCTCTTTTTCATCTCCTTTCACCATTAGAAAGCTTGCTTATATAGCCTTGGAGAGGCTCAACCATCTTGAGATATCCTTGGGGAAGGTGAGGATTTTCCTCCTTCAGTTGAGGACCTTCCCTAGGATCATGGCTGGACTAGGGATTCGAATCCAACTGCCTTCCAAGAATGAAAAGATGCTTCCCCCATTCATCTCAACAGCTTAACAACTGCCCAGAATAGGTAGCGCTCCCTCAAAAGGGCCATCAGAGCGTTGTAGCGTTCCCTGGTAGGCTTTATGGGGGCGTCAGTGCTCTGAAAATCTATAGCACTAACTTAAAAGGGCCAGGGGAGCGTTATAACACTCCCTGACAATGTATTGGGGAGCGCTGGCGCTCCGAGATAGTGTAAGGGGGAGAGCTCCTCTCCAAAAACTCAGTTTTTGAGGTGCTTTCAGGTGGAAAAAGGTGTTTGACTTCAGTAGACCAGTTCTCCTCCTTCAAATCAATCATGTGAGATGTTATAAGTGCTCCCTTAGTGTCGTTATCACGACATCATGTTTGAACTTCGTTTGCGACACCAGTGATCAACTTGCGACACTTGTGAAAGTTGATGGGGAAGATGCGACACTTACGACAGTTGATAGGGACAATGCGACACTTATCCATCTGAGAAATTTCGACGTGTAACAAGGGTAAAAATTCAAAGTCCTCAAAACTCAGTGAAATTGGCACCATTGCAAAGAGCGTGTCACGATATTTCCAACGGCATAGATGACTCATCAAACAAAGTTACGGATTAAAATACATTCACAATCAAAGTTTTAGTCAACCTAGACCAGTCAGCAGGGATGAGTCAACATTCATACTACTGACATCAGCATCAGTACGAATGATGTCATCATCTATATAGAGTGCATGGCACATGCATAGGATGACATGTGTCATGCTGACATCAGCATGATGATGTGGCAGCGCCAGAGGCAGCCACAGGTCACTCGATTTTGGAATTTTCCAGTCAGTTCATGGACCAATGGGAAAGTGCCAGGTGGCAGTCTATACAACCATGTGGCATATCGTATAGCCACCCAACAGGCTGATGTGGTAGAGGTGACGTGGCATATCTGTGCAATAAGGTGACGCAGCCAATGAATGGTTACCATGTGGCCTAGTCATGGGTTTCCATGGGGTAGCGGACAAATGCCCAAGGACGCCCAATAACTGAAATTCAAAATTAGGAAAGGGGTTGGCTGGCGCCAACCCCTAGTCTGCCAAATATATAACACAATCCATCACCATAATTGGCGGGATCCTCCATGCCAAACCATACTCCAAAGTTAGCATGGGCCCAAACAACAACACACACACACACACACACACATATATATAGGTCCAATGTATTAAAATGAAGGTTCGCGGGGTTGACTCCAGAACCTCCTCCAACAAAGCGCTTTAATATATATCCGCCAACCAACAGGCCAAATGACCTCGTTGGTAAATCCACCACCGATTTTATTTAAGAATTGGATTTTTCCATAGCATGAGGATTAGAACAGGGTGCGATCGTATGGACGGGGCATGAAAAATGAGAAATTTTCCATGAATTTATTGCAGGTGTAGGCACAAAAACCAAGATGAATTTTCTCAAGGGCCTAGAAGTGCTAGACTCAGATCAAGGTGTGGAGACAATCATTTTTGGATAATTCGATGCCACGAATTCAGTGGTGCTGTTTTTTTTTTTATCTGAGCAAAGCTTATGCAACTTAACTCTAGAATAAGGTATACTTATGTATTTTACCAAATTCTTTTGCTGAGTTAATAAAAAGGCCAACTCGTTGGAGAACAGGACACGAAGTTGTAGTCCACAAGGGATGAACTCCGTTATCAAGTTTTTTGTGTTTAAATATGATGCATATGTCTCTTCATTATTGAGTTATTCCTTCTTCATGGTGCACTTCATTTTATGCTCATTTAATACAATTCTTTAATAAGTCAGATCGATGAAAAGATCCTAGATCAACAATTATCCAGTTCTCATTTCCAGGTGTCACCATGTATCTACTAAAAATTCCCACTTCATGGCCAATGTATGGTCGAGTGCAGACCATCGCATACATTAGACTACCAACTGAACTCGCATAGGGAACACATTCCATGTCCTCTATTTCTTCTTGTGTCTTTGGAAACTGTTCATCAGTAATCCTTGCTCCCACATGAATTAGCATCTTCACCAATTTACAATCCTGCATGTTGAACCATTTCAGAACTATTTCAATATACTTAGTTTGATTCAACCATATCTTTCTAGTGGCTCGATCCCTCTTAATCTCCATTCCCACAATGAAGTTAACTACACCAATATACTTCATGTCAAACTTGGAGGATGGCTTCTTCTTCAGGTTGTTTCATGTATATTTCTTCTTCCATGTACTCATGTAGGAAAATTGTCTTCACATCCATCTATTCAATGTCTAGATCGAATGTTGTAGCCAAAGACATTATTACTCTAATGGAACTTAGTTTTGCAACAAGGGAAAAAATATCACCGAAGTCAACTCCTTCGACTTGGGAATAACCTTTCGCTACCAGTCGAGCTTTGAACTTCTCAACTTTTCTTGTTGCATTCATATTCTTCTTGAACACCCACTTGCTACCGACATGATTTATTCAACTAGGTAACTTGACTAAATCCCATGTCTCATTCTTGTACAAGGATTCCATCTCTTTGACCATGGCATCCTTCCAGAGTTTACCCTCTTCCGAGTCGACTATTTCACCGAACGACTTGGGCTCATCGTCGATGGTATTTAGCATGAATGCATAATTGAATTCAGGTGGACTATACATCTCAACTAGTTTTTTTACTCTTTATGACCTCCTTACCACCAGAGTTTGTTGTTCCACCTCTTCCTTAGATTCAATCGACTCATCTGAATCATCTTCTTTGTTCCTTAGTTCAAACTACATCATATCATTATTATTCTCGATTTGAACAACTTCCTCAGGCTCAAACTTACCTCCAAATTCTATGAAGACCACATCTCGAATGTACACTGTTCTCCTTGATTCAAGATCCCAGAGCTTATATCCTTTCATTCCTTCTTTATATCTGATGAAAATAGATTTGACTGCCTTATTTTCTATCTTGCTCCTCCTTTCCTTGGGAACATGCACAAATGCATCACAACCAAACACTTTGAGATGTGCTACCAAATAATTCTTACCAGAACATACCTCATTTGGATTTGTGTCGACTAGCGCCTACGAAGGAGACATATTTACCAGATATCTTGCAGTGTCCACTGCCTCTACCCAAAATTATTGTGCGAGCCCATCAACACTAAGCATGATCCTTTCCTTATCCATCAACGTTCTATTCATTCTCTTGGAAACTCCATTTTTATATGGGGTATATGGTGTAATATTTTGGTGTGTTATGCCACACTGCTTAAAGAACTGATCAAATTCCTTTCCATTGAATTAACCACCATTGTTAGTCCTCAACACTTTAATCCTCTTCTTTGTTTGGTTTTCCACAAGAGATTTAAACTGCTTAAATCTCTTGAAAACCTTTGATTTCTTCCTCAGGAAATATATCCATGTCTTCCTAGAAAAATCATCTATGAAGGAGAAATAATACAGGGATCCACCAAGTCAAGGCACTATGATCGATCCAAACACAACACTATGTACTAGTTCTGGAATCCCATTTGCACTTGTCGCTCCAGATGGGAACCACACCCAACTTTGTTTTCCATATATGCAATGTTCACAAAAATCGACTTCCAAACCACATTCGGGAAAACCTTTGACCATACCTTTGTTTTTCATAGCTCGAAGTTATTTTTCTCCAATGTGTCCCATCCTTTCATGCCATAGCCTGGTCGGGTTGATTTCAACATGTCTTGTTGAGTTTATTTGAATCAACTTAGCTTGAGTCGAGTTGTGTCAACATTGAGTCACGTCGAGACGCAGTCGAGTTGATTTCAGAAGAAATGATGTTGATGCATCTAGTTGATTCGACATTCCCTAACAACTTGTACAGGGTACCAATCCGGACTCCTTTCATTAAGACCATCAAAACTATGACCATATTGCATGAATCCTTCTGAAACAGAGTATGCACACCTGCATCACTCATCTTGCTGACAAATATCAGGTTTCTTTCCAAACCCGAAATGTGTAGCACACATGGAAGGGTTATTTTCCTCCCATCTTGTAGTGTCAGTCAGACTCTTCCTCATTCGACAATTATGGTTTTCAAGTCATCCCTCAAGAACACATCGCCCCCATTGTATCTTTCATATTCACAGAACCATTATTTATGTGGTATCATATGATAGGATTCTCCTGAGTCAGTAAACTAAACATCTTGATCTGACTGTGTACTGGTCGACACCAGGTACACATGACCTCATTTCTCTGAGGTTGTATTTCTCTTTGTCGATTGCTTCTCATTGGATCTAACACTGCCTTTTGTTTCATTCGAATTATAGTCCTTTTTATAATGCCCAACTTTACCACATCTCAAAAACCTTCGCATCGACTGAGCCAATAATTTATATCTACCCTTCAAATTGAAATTTCTACCGGATAATCTTCCTTTATCTCTGTCTTCCGGTCAACCTCTCACTACTAGAGCATCTTTGGTCGATCCTTCCATGTTCTTCCTTCTCATTTCTTGTGACAATAGAGAAACAACCATGTCCTCTAGTGCTAGTGTTGTTGTATTACTCCCAATAGCCATGACTAAGCTATCCCAAGAGTTTGTAAAAGAACATAATAGGTTGATGCACTTCCCCTCATCAGTGATCTTTATATCCATAGATGATTGTTGGATTACTGAGAGAGGGGGTGAATCAATAATAGCATAATTATAATACTTTTTATCCAAATAATCCAAGTGTTATCTCAATGTAGAATTATTATCCAATAATTAGCAATAAGAAATGAACAATCACACACATACACAATACACCAGTGTTTTACGTGGAAACCCAAATTGGGAGAAAACCACATAATGCTTTATCTTATATGTATTGAAGAATTACATTCATTGGAAGCACCAACTTCCTTTGTTTTCTAGCTGCAACTGGAAGGAGGCTCCAACCCCCTAGTTTCTCAGGCTACAACCTGAGGGAAGCTCCAACTCCCCAATTCTATGGCTACAACCAGAAGGAGGCTACAACCCCCTATGTTCTCCGACTACAACCGAAAGGTGGCTACAACCACCTGTCCTTTCCCCATCCAACCACTCTGAAGTAGAAGTAGAATGATGGAAACACTGTCACACTATCAATGTGAGACATACCGCTGTAAACATGTACCAATAAACCTGAACCATGCATCAACCATGCATCAACCTGTACCATAAACAAGTGCATCAACCATGCACCAACCTGTACCAAACAATATGTAATCAACCTGTACCATAAACAAGTGCAATCAAACATGTACCTAGTATGTACCAATCATGTTTCAAGTACTCATCAACTATGACTCATCAATATGTACCAACATCATCAACTATACACCTCATGTATGTGCCAACTCATCAACTACTTGTCTCAACCATGTACCTAACTTGTACCTCAACCAAAATCCCTCATCAATTTCATCATCCAAATATGATTTGTAACTTTGAAATAGACTTTGTGTATATGATCACATACCTACAAACCTTCCTTAACTTTAACAACAAGAGAGCATTTTCATCAAACATTTCTTTAGTCTCACAAGACTAGTTTTGGATTAGTCAACAACCCTAAATTGAAATAATAATAACTTTGTACCTGTAATGTATAAATATGTAAAACTGATACACAATGTTCTTCAATGTGTTTTATACAATTCCTCCAGGTGTCACTACTTGGAACCTCTCAGAAAAGGAGTTATGGAAAAAATGGCACACCTTGCTGAATTTTGTCTTATTCTAGAGAGAGACCTTGTAGAGCGTTCCCCACACAGAATATTTGTTGAATTGATCTGAAACTGTTACAAAAAATACTACAAACTATACTCTAACCAAAAAAAAATATTCTTACTAAATTTGGATCTGTTATGAAGAAGTTATGACGTTTTTACCCAAAACACTTGTTTTTGACTAGTTTCAGGACTAGCCACAAACCCTATTTTCCACAGAGTGTAACTCCAAAAATACAATGAAACACAATTTGGATTTTTTTATCACAGATACTTGGATATGTTTCCTCAATGAAATACAAATTCCATGGTCTGAATCATTCTAGAAAACATTTTATTGTGAAAATGGTGAGATGACCTGAAAACAACATACCTTAGAAAGCATCATCAAAAGAATTTATCCTTCCTTGAATTCCAGCCTTCTTTTCTTCACTTTCCTCATAAATTAAGCTTATATATCCTTTGATTACCTCAGACACCTATAGGTATTCAATATGCTAAAGTGTGTCTAAAATGAGAGAGCCTTGCCTCTTATTTATACTCTCCAAGTAGCTTCCTTAAAAACATCTTCTAGGTCACTTTGCCCACTTTCCTTATTTTAGGGTTAACCGACTTCTAATTTCTCCATTAAATTTATTATTTAAATAATTTATTTTGTATTCACTTTGAATTATAGTACACTCATCAATTCACTTTATTATTTACCTTCTAAAATCTCTTAAACCACTTTGACTACTTTGACCTTTTGGGGCTTCTAGTTGACATAAGAGGGTCCTCCAACTTCGTAAGGCCATAACTCTAAAAAATGTGAGGAGTTATGTGACGTTCCACATACCATTGAAAATGGCATGACAATAACTATCCATATAGGATAGTTTCACTGGAAAATTCACTGGCATTCATCTCATTATTCCACAAATAAGCATGGGTTCTCTAAACATTCTTCTAGGATAACTCAATCCACAAAGAGTCTTCCCATGAGGGCTTTCACCATAAGGGGACCACTTTGGAGTTCATCCATTTGTACTTATTATCAACCATGACAAGACAATAACGAGTCATATTTACATCAAACAATCTTGGGTCCATTTCCCAACCTTTGTGCCACGGGGATTTCTTCAAGGGTTGACATCAATGACAACCAACCTTGATCAACAATATCCCCCTTTGGCATTAATGGAAACACTCTGATGAAATAATGAAATGATATCACTCATGTTGCCCCTGGAACCATGCCTCTATCCTCTGTATATGATAAATCTCTCCCCCCAGAACCATGCTTCTGTCCTCAGCATTTGATAAATCTCTCCCCCTTTGTCATCAATGGAAAATGTATCTTTCCATCTGGGGTTTCTCCCTCTGACTGAACTGTCCTCTTATGGTGCTTCCTTGTGTAAATATATGACATATAAGATAAGCATTCAAAAATCATTCATTTTGGAGTAGAAATAAATCCAAGTCTCTGGCGAAGATATTCAAAGGATTCCCATGGAAGTGGTTTTGTGAAGATGTCTGCCACTTGTTCTTTTGTGCCCACATACTCAACTCTGATGTTCTTTTCTGCAACCTACTCCCGTAGAAAGTGATATTTTATTGGAATGTGATTCATCTTGGAGTGCATCAATGGGTTCTTCGAGATACTAATGGAGCTTGTATTATCACAATATATTAGAATGGGCTCATCATACTCAACCTGTATATCTGTCAGAGTTTGTTTCATCCAAAGAACCTATGTACAACATGATGCTGCTACAATATACTCTTCCTCGGATGTAGATAAAGATTACGATGATTGTTTCTTGCTTAGCCATGATACTAAACACTCACCCAAGTAGAATGTTGATCCAATGGTTCTTCGTTGGTCATCAATACAACTTGCCCAATCTGCATCTGTGTAGGCAATAAGTGATAGATCCTTTCCTTTTGGTTACCAGAATCCAAACTCTTATGTTCCTTTGAGATATCTGAAAATCCTCTTCACTGCTAACACATGTGACTCCTTTGGTGTTGCTTGAAATCATGCCACCTGTCCAACTTCCTGCATTACATATGGTCTGGATGTTGTCACATATAGTAGGCTGCCAATCATTGACCTGTATTACCTCTGATCTATAGACTTCGAATCATCATCTTTGCTCAACTTGTAACTAGTTTGCATGGGAGTGATAACTGATTTGCAATATTCCATTCCGAACCTCTTTATCATTTCTTTGATATACTTGGTTTGAGAAATAAATATTCCTTGGTTGCTTTGATTCATTTGAACTCCAAAAAAGAAGGATAGTTCTCCAAGTAATGACATTTCAAATTCATTCTGCATATCTTTTGCAAATTTCTGGCTTAACCTGTCATCATCACTAGCAAAAATAATATCATCAACATAAACTTCAATTAATAAAATATTACCTTCACTTACCTTGATGTAGAGGTTGTTGTCTGCACTTCCTTTTCTGAACCTTGCCTACTGCAGATACTTATCCAGTCTAGAGTACCATGCTCTAGGAGCCTGTTTTAGACCATACAAGGCCTTCTTTAATTTACACACATAATCTGCGTTCTCTGACAACTGAATCCTTCTGGTTGTTCAATGTAGACTTATTCTTCAAGTTCCCCATTCATAAAAGATTTTACATCCATCTGATATGCTTTAACATTTTTGGAGCATGCATAGGCTAAAAGCAACTGGATTGCTTCCATTCTGGCAACCGGGAAAATGTCTCTTCAAAGTTGATTCCTTCAATCTGTGCATATCCTTTACCTACCAATCTAGCTTTGTTCCTTGTAACTTGTCCATCTTCATTTAATTTATTCCTGAAAACCCATTTTGTGCCGATCACATTCTTATTCTTTGGTCTTGGAACCTGTTCCCAAGTGTCATTTTTCTCTATTTGATCCAATTCTTCATTCATGGCCTTATTCCAAAATTCATCCTTGTTGGCTTCTTCAAAACAGTTTGGTTCAATTGTAGATAAGAGTGCTAGGTGTGTTTGTTCTGGTGTATAGATTTTTCTTCTAGTCTCAACTCCTGCATCTTTGTTTCCAATAACCTGATCCGAAGGATGATTCTTGTGTACTTGTTTGCTAGGTGTCTTTAGAGATACTTGTTGAACTTGATCTACTGTTTCTGTCGGATTCTCTTCATCTTCCTCTTCTACTTCATCTTCTGCTTATTCTTCTTCGAAATTTGTTCCATTGATTTGTTTTCTTCTTCCTTTGATTCCGGTCTGCCTGTTTCATCAATTGTTACGTTGATGCTTTCCACAACTTTGTTCAATCTTAGTTTGTAACACTTGTATTATTTCCTTGTACTTGAGTAACCAACAAGTACTCCTTTGTCCAAATGAGAGTCAAACATTCCCATTCTTCCATCTTCTCTTTTGATGTAGCATTTTCTTCCAAAAACTCTGAAGTGCTTCACATTTGTTGGTCTCCCTTTCCATAGCTCATAGGGAGTTGTATCAGTGTTGTTTTTGAGCATTATTCTGTTTTGAATGTGAACTATTGTATGCACTACCTGTGTCCAAAATATATCTGTCAATTTGGAATCCGTTAGCATTGTTTGAGCCATTTCCTGTACTATTCTGTTCTTTCTTTCAACAACTCCATTTTGTTGAGGTGTCCTAGCAACGAAGAATTGTCTTTTTATTCCATGATTGCTGCAGTAGTCCATAAATTCCTTTGAAGTGAACTCTCCTCCATTATTAGATCTCAATCATTTGATTCTTGAATCCATCTCATTTTCAACCATTTCCTTGTAGATCTTGAAATTTTCAAAAGCTTCTGACTTGTTCTTAAGAAAGAAAACTGCAGTCATTCTTGTATAATCATCAACTAATAACATAAAGTATCTCTCACCTTTTAAGCCCTTTGTTGTAGTTGGTCCAACTAGATCAGTATGCACAATTTCCAGTGGTCTTGTTGTTGAATATTCCTTTGATTTGAACCTGGTCTTTGTTTGCTTTCCTTGTTGACAATGCTTGCATAAAGTGTTGGTTGGTTTCGTGATCTGGGGCATTTCTCTAACTACTTCTCTTTTGCTGAATTTGACAAGGTTATCAGAATGCATGTGACCCATTATTCCGTGCCATAGAAACTTTCATCTTCCTTTCCTATACAACACTTTTCATTTCCAATTTCACTTAACACATATATGTTGTTTGAAGTTCTTGCAGCTGTACCGACCAATTTCCATTAACCTTCTGTTCTTATCTCACACTTTTGTGAATTGAAAGTAACTTTATGACCTTGGTCACACATTTGACTCACACTTAGAAGATTATGTTTCATATCTTCTACCAGTAGAACATTTTGTGCCTTTTTATTCTTGTTCCCAATTTGGATTGTG
>ML783278.1:409546-427471 GCA_009831015.1 Picea engelmannii | reverse complement strand
GCCTTCTCCAATGATTTTGGTTGAATTATCATTTCCGAAGGAGACTGATCCATTTCTTTCCTTTCGCAATGTAAGAAATTTGTCTCTATCACCTGTCATGTGTTTTGAACACCCACTGTCAACATACCAACCGTGTTTCTTCTACTTAGCTTGTAGAGCGACTGTGCATTCTTCATTGCTATACTGATCTTGCTTTCTTATGCATGTCATTTTATGAGGTTCTTATATGTGACTATTGTTATTCTGTTGAGGTTCTTTAGGAGGGACTGTCATTCTGCAATTTTTGGCCACGTGTCCAAAATTATTACATTTGTAACATTCTACTTCAGTGCTCAAAGATTCAAACCTGTTGTGACTTCTTCTTTGTGTTTCACTAGGTCTTCTTGAGTAACCCCTTTGTGTATGACTATCAAAGTTGTTATTGTTCCTATTGTTAGTTCTGTTATTCACAAATTTATGTCCAAAATTATTACATGCATAACATAAACCAAAAAATATAGTTTGATACTTGGGAGTTGAAGATCTTCTGAAAGAAGGTGCTCTTATGAATCCTTCTTCTTCTTGAGGCCTATCTGTCTGTTGTTGATTATGAAATCTGAAGCTTCTCGGTGGAGTAGTGTCCCTGTAATCTTCCTTGTACATATTCCTATCCCCTTTGATTGTTTTTGCATATATTTTTGGATTTGTTTCTTGCTCTGTTGTTTTGGAGCTTGATCCCTTTTTTGTCTGATTGTATCCAAGTCTAGACTTGTCAAGATGAGATTTTCACTGCCGATAATGTCATCCAGAACTTTTGAGCTATTTTTCATATTTTTCTTTTGAATATACTTTCTTAGTGTGACAATCTCTGCTTCCAAGTTTCCAATGATCTTGTCCTTTTCTTCTAGTTGTTCTTTGAGTGCTTCTTCAATTATTTTATCTTCTTCTATTTGAACCTTCAATCTTGTGATCATTTGTTCTAGTTCTCAAGTGTCATTTTTCTTGTCTAGTTCTGCTTGTAGTTTCTTGTTTTTCTTGTTTTCTCTTCTGATAAATTCTATGGAACACATTAATTCTTCTCGATATTCAACTTCTGCCTCTTCAATTTCGTCTTCGACTTCTTCATATCCTTCTTCGGATTCTTCATATTCTTCTTTGGAGTCTTATTTGTCAGAATATTTTACTGCCATGAATAGAACACTTCTTGTCTCACTATCACTGATTTCATATTCATCTGATGATGATATGTATTCTTTGATTCATAAGCTTTTCTTGAAATCTTTCTTTGTAGTTCTTTAGCCTTTATATGTGTTTTTGCCTTTTGAGTAACCTTCATCATTTCTCTTTTTCTTATGAGGACATTTGTTAGCAAAATGACGAATAACATCACAATTAAAACAAATTAAATAAAGCTTACCTCTATACCTACCATTGGTTCCCTTGTTCAGTCTTTTGACGAAGTTGGCCACTTCTTCATCATCTTCCGAGATGTCGTTGTTGCTGCTATATTCTTCTTGTTCCTTTTTCTTTCTCTTTGATCTTTTGGATGCTTTGAATGATGCTTCTTTTACATCTGGATTTTTCTGTTTAGTTCTCATTTCATATGCTGTGAAGATTCCATGCAGTTCATCCATGCTTATTGAGTTTAGATCCGATCTTTCTTCTAGGAAACAACCATTTCCTCTAGTGCTAGTGTGGTTGTATTACTCCCAATAGCCACGACTTAGCTATCCCAAGAGTTTTTAAAAGAACATAATAGGTTGATGCACTTCCCCTCATCAATGATCTTTATATCCATAGACGATAACTGTCTTAACATGATATTAAACGCATTTAAATGCTCATTTTATGAACTAACATCACTCATATTCATAAGATACCATTTATTTATGAGAAATAACTTATTTACCAAATATTTCGACTCGTATAAGATTCCTATCTTGTCCCATAGTTTCTTGGCCGAGTCTTCACCTGAGACATTCAACAAAAAAAAGTATGTAAGACAAATCCAAATCGTACTTCTTTCTCTTCTTTCGAGTTTCTCCCATTCTTTCGTCGACATGCTTGTGAGATGGGTACCTGAACAGATTGTTGTCCATTGTCCTCAATCCACAAGAATATCTTCCATTTTAATCTTCCAAGTTCCAAAGCTCAAAATTATGGCCATTGAATTTTTCTCTCTCTATTTTGGAACTTCTCACCATTATTTACCATGATCTTTAAAACAATTTATGACTTACGACTCTTACTGTACCTAGGATCTAGTTCTTAGATTCAAGATTGGAAAATCAAGATCTCATATACTCGCCAAAGTATACCACCGCTCTGATAACTCACTTGTCAGGGAAAACCTAAGCTCTGATACCACATGTCAGGAAATGAAAGACACTTCCAAACTAATCCTAGTGGAAGAGAATAACAATTTAATCAAGAATGCAAATGACACAAGCAATCACACAATACACTGATATTTTACCTTGGAAACCCTTAACCGGGAAAACCAACATTCATTTGAGCGTTCTGCTCTCTTTTTGTCGTATTCAATCTGAATAAAAGGTTACATGTCTAACCTTGGTCCACACCTAAGACAAAATCGACATCATACCCTATTTCCTATGCAAGAACAACCCTGTATCCAATTTGGCTTACATATGCATGACTAGCAACCTACAATTACACATGCATTAACTTTCATTCTAAGATTACAACATTAGCCTTTACGACCTTACAACACGCCTCTTTATAGGCTTTACAATAGGAAAATCCCTAAATATTGGCACCCAACAAATGGTTACAAATCCATGCATATCATTGGCTACAAATCTTGCAAAACCTGGGATTCTGTTATAGTCGACTCCAAGTCAGGTTTACCAGTCGACCTTCATTCGACCTCTAATCATCCATCTCACATCCACACTTTAACCTCTTGTCAGTTGAATTGTCATCGATATATTCGACTTCAAATTTATCCGGTCGAATTCCTCAACCTTCGACTTGTTTTCGATCTAACTTGAATTCGACTTGTTGTCAATCCACTTCGACCTTCGACCGTCGATCAATTTACCTCGACTAGAATTTCACTACAAAGAATATAAAAACTAAATAGATCATGGTTGGTGTCATTTAAATATCCCAAAGGGGTTTTTTCAACCATCATGGGCATGATAGACTTGCAAGGATTTAATTTCTTTGACTTACACCTAAACTCCAGAGAGATCTTTGTTGCCAAACTTGCCACTACCTATGTAAGGATGATTTTTTCTTGGAAAATGCACATGTTATATGCCCACCAAAAAAAACAAGTGAATAAATAGGGAAGAGACCCAAAGTCTATTGTTGAAACTTCATTCCACCAGTAGATAAGCTAATCTTCGAGACTACAATTCAGACCCTGTGAATTTACATTAAAAAATGAAGAGACTATCCACCAAACTTGCATTGTGTATGTGCACAAAATTAACAAGTGATGAGTAGATTCGACATCCTTCCTGCAAAGAACATATATATTGGAACCTGTTATCCCCAAATCCTAGGGATAACTAAGGAGATGATGTCTTGAGGCCCTCATGTTGCAGATATGGAGTATCGAGAGACATCTTGACTAGTGGTGTCCACTTGCACAGATAGAGACCCACATCACCACCACAACTCCAGGTTCATCACGATGGTATCCACCAAATCAGATGGCATCTGGAATAAATTAGGTCTTTCTCCATGAGGTACACGCCAGGTATTATGGTGATTTTCCTTTTAATATTTGAGGCATTTGAGTTTTTTTCATCTATTACTACTTTTGATTATGTGACGTTTTCTTGGACATTATGCTCTTTTCCCTGTTTCAATTTGGTGGTTGACATTGAGCCCTAGTAAGTGGGTCACCCTTAGGGATAGGTTTTCTATTGGGAGGTCCTCTTAACGAATAATCATGCCATTCATGACCATACTTGTCACTTTCCACACTTTATCCCCTCATCTCCTTACTTTTTGGGATTTTTGGGTGTAACGACCCAAGAAGGGGTTGTCCCTCATTTCATGGGAAGAAGGGGATGAATGCCTAGAGGCTTGTAGCTAGAAAAAGATAAAATCCAATCATTCGCCTTCTAGATTATCACCCAGGGATCCCAAGGACAATGAAATGGCTCTCATAAGAAAATGATGGGACCCGTATAAGAATGACTAATAACAAATGCCAATCAGAGTGGAGCATTTGTGGGCATTGTTTTTATTGCTTAGGTAGAATCCCCACACATGTTTTCAACTTGGGGAAGCATGATGTGACCAGAGTAGAGTCAAGGTGGGCATATTTTTTCATGCTTAGGTAGAATCCCCACCTTGTCTTCAACCTAGAAACATCCTAAAAGAATAAAAGGAAATAAATGGGCTTGGAAAAAGGTTGCATTGAAAACGAAGGTGCAACACACCCTCTACAAAGGAACCCATAAATGAGATATTGCAACCCCTTGTATGTCATGAAACCCATGCCAAAAAATCTTCCCCACATCCATGACACCTCATCCACATGAATTAGAAGGATTTCCCCTCAAGAAACACCCCTAAACTTGAGGTACGATTCACCCAATAGGTCGTTTTTTCATTCCTCCCTTACCTAAACTTGGAAAATTTCATAGGGTCTTTGAGAATTGGTATATTTTGATGAGGTGGTTTGGATGTACATGCTTCGATGGATCCTTTATTTATTTTATTTACTCATCATGATGTATTTGAATTGAGATCCTTGGAGGGCGTATCCATTTGTCTTTGGAGGACCCAGGTAATGAACAATTTTGGAAGAACAAGCCTATCTTGGGATTCCATGGGGCTTGGAGCCCACAGGTTGGATGCCAAGGGCCCAAATTACAGATGATGAATACATGCCTTTGGAGGCATAGAAGACATCATGGAGAACCTCACCTATCCCCTACCACCCAAACGACTTGCTTAAGGATGCCAAAATGTCACCTTTGAGGGCTTGACGTCATATTAGGGCTAGGGTTTGGTGGTGGTTGAGGAAACTTGGAAAATTTTGGAGGAAATAACACATGGATCATGGAGGATAAGATTTTATCTAAGACACTTGGCCTTTGAAGTCCTATCTCACCCATCTCCAACTCAACGACTTGACCTAAAGTGCCAAAAGTTACCCAAAAGGAGGGTGACGTCATGTTTTAGGGTTTATGTTATGTGTGAATTAAATAATATTATTTTGTAAAGGGGAAAGATAAGGGATGTTGACCCCTTATATTTTGTTTTACCCTAAATTATGTGGAAAAACTATTTTTTAGAGGATTTGTATAAATAGAGATCATTTGTATCTCATTTGGATCATAACTCTCCCTCTTGTGAGAGGATACTTGGATAAAATTTGCGCGCTACTTGGGAAATTCTATTCATCTCTATTGGTTACACTCTCTTGTGATGATTTTTATTATGCTATTGGATTGATAAGTGATGTTCTATCTCTCTTGGAGTACTTTTCTTGCTTTATGGTGGACATTTCTTGGTTAAAGAAAGAGTTTATCTTGTTCATTCTTGCACTAGGTAAGGAATCCATCTTGTTGTTTCTTTTCTTGGTTACAAGTCTAATTTTCTAAGATTATTGGGAAGTATAAGTGCATACAACCCCACCAATTTCATCATTTTGTCTTGAAATAAGTTGTTGCACAAAGGAATACTAGGAGGAGTAAAAGGGTTTACACCCTCTTAGGGTTTTCCTTAGCTAGTTTTGCTTAAATTGGGGAGTAAAAGGGCTTACACCCCCAATGAGGTAGCATGACTATCTCTTTCTGTTTTCAAGACTCCATAACCCAATAGTGAAAGGAACTAATCTCTTGCATTGGAGAAAAAAATCATTGCATTAGGATACATAGAACTACGATATATTGGAATTGTTCAAGTTGGAATTTGTTCTACATGTTATAAGCATTTTTGTGCCCTAAGGGCGTCCTCTTTTAGAAAAGAAATTTTCTACTATAATAATTTTAATTATACATCCAATAGGTCTGCAACAAACCCTAAACACTTTCTTGAATAACTGACAATTCAACCGTCAGGAGTTGCTAATATTATTCCCCTACAATCTACTAATCCTAGCGCACTTTTTGGGTGGATTACTTGCAAGTTTTGATGGTTGTTTTTTCTGCTGTAAAAAATTGTTTTCTACATCCATAAGGCTGAATATTATCTCTATAATACCTTTTTCTTACAACCTTGTTTCAATTCTAAAGTCTCATGTTATTTTACTTGATTTGTGCTAGTATTTTCCTAGTTTCTCTCTTGCATTTTTTACATGAATTTTAGCATCTTAACTAGCATATTGATTGATTATTATTGCTAATATATATCTCTGTTGATTGTTGCAAATAGGGACAAAAATATTAAATTTCTTGTCCACCTAATATATATCTCGTATAGTTGGGTTTTCTTGTGTCTTAGAAAGGTACTGCCATCAATCGCAAGTGCTTGAACTCTTTGGCAACCATTAACTACTACCGAGACTCATTTACAACCCTCTTTCCATATAGAAACTTGAGCTATAGGGAATCCATTCATAAGTATCATTTTCCATCTCATTACTCCCTAGGGTCACCCAAGATCCTCCCCTTGAGGTGATCACTTCAACTCTAAAGTGATGGGAATACCCATATGAGGTAACAATGGGTAGGTTTTCTCTTAGTTGTTGTCATTTTTTGGTTTGGGTCAAGATTTTCCCAACCTACAGATTGTGTGATAACATTTTGGTGTCGTTCTCAGGGATGATTTTGAATCCTCTTCCAAACCCTAACGACACTTTGGAAAGATATCCCAAATCCTTTCCCTATCTTTCCTGGTGACTCCACTTGAAGGACATTCCGCTTCCACCCTTGATGAGCCTTGAGTTCATCTGGTGACTCCATTGAGGTATTACCCTAAGTAATGGAATCATGTCCTCACGGTACTTACCATAGGATTTGCATAAAGTCTATCCTCCTTTGGATATTCAAAATATCCATGGACATTGAAATAATTTCTCCCCAGAGTGGAGGGAAAGTTTCCCTAAATTTAATGGTGATCCAACTCTAGCAGTCACCCATGTCATCAATTATATGAAGTATGCTTCAATCTTAAATGTTCTACATGAAGATGGGCCGATGAAAATTTTTGTATCTTCACTGGAATCAAGTCAAAGGATTTGGCTTGCACACTCATGTAAGCCAAAGAGTATCCCATCTTCTACAAATCTCATTGAATAATTTATCAGGCATTATCGACCAACTACCCATAATTTTCAAGATACTTTCCAAGATCTCAAAGACACTCTTTCCAGAGAAGGTTTTCCTATATATGAGGATGAATAAAATCTTGAAGAAGTTCTCAATAAAGTATCTCATGTTGAATATCCGCACGAGACATTTGATGAAGATGAAGTGCTCGTATATTCCCTTCCACTTGATGAATACATCCATGCCTCTACTCCTCTTGCACATCAAGAAGAGAACATGATGAGTTGTGACACTTTTGAAGATATTAATGTCACTTTATTCCATGACTTTGGAAGTGAAGAAGTATTAGATGAGCCCTTGGATGCGAAAAATCGTTTTGAAAGGAGGCAAACAAAGAACTCTGTATTAAGGATCAAGCCCCTTGCGATGAAGAGGAAATCAAAGGGGAATTTACATAAAGAGAAAGAAGAATCCCAATGAAGCACAACCTGTTGAGACATCGCTATTTTTTCTCCTGCTTGATGAGGTTGAGGTAATTCAAAATGTTCTTCATCCTACACACGAAGATGAAGAAACGATTAGCCTCGATGATGTAGATGATCTTGTAAAAAACCTATCCAACATGGTTGATGTACATATTGATTATTTCATACAGGTTGGGAGACATAGATGGGATTTTGGTCATGTCATTTTTGATAGAGACCCCATTTACGACATTGAGGGTAGCTCTCAAGAAAAATGGGTTTATTTGTCATCGTCAGAGGACTGGTCTTCACCCATGTATGATCCATATGTTTGGAAGCCTAGTGATGATATGGTTACAAATTTGTTCTTCCCCTTCGAGGATGACTTGTCACAACATACTCAAGGTGATATTCAGTTATCCCTTAATATGTACCCTTTTGGGGATGCAAATTTTTTCTACGAGTATTTTTTTTAGAATAATAGGTGTGATCATTTCACCATAGACAATATAAAAATATTGTCACCCAACCATAGTCACAAAGGCCACCCTCGAGCACCTTAACCTTGAAAGAAGAAATAATTCTGGAAGAAAACCCTAGAACCGATAGCCAACCAAGGTAGTGTACCTCTCTCCAAAGCTAGCGTACCATGCAGAAATTCCAAACCATAACCAGGAAGAAATTCCAACCATGACCAAATACCAAGTCACCATTGCAGCAACTGCAACTCTTCTCCAGTCACGTGCACCAATTTTCCTTATGAAGTTGTGAGAGTGAGTGTGAAAAATGAGCTCTAGTGTTGTCTTATTTATAGTCCTCCAAGTGACCTAACTGGTCTGAATTCTACTTCTGGAGGATAATAATTTATTATAAATTATTATCTTGAGTCGACTTGTCTTCTAAGGTTATTTCCTAACCTTCTAGGGTTTATCTTTATTCCTAGAATATTCTATACTCGTCAAAGGTTACACGTAGAGGTTAATACCTCCTACAACTACCATAATTTCAACACTCCCTCCTAGATAGGGAGTTATTTAAGGAAATGGTCTTGAGAAAAAATAGACCATTCAACTGGTAGGATCATCATAGCCACACATTCTATCTCATGATCAAATCATGAGTACCATCATCACTATCCAACTAGATAGTCTCTACGGAAACCAAAACAATTCCATCCAATAGAACATAATTGTGTCTATTCATAGTAGTATACAACTACTATCTAGTGGTACACAACCACTCCTAGTAGCACATTGCTACTAACCAGTGACACATAGTCACTACCAGTGGATCACATCCACCATAGTAGCATACAGTCTCCACAATAATCATATCATTTGATATTAACAATGTCATGATACAAACTAAATCATATGGGCCACTCTTCCACTCACATCTATGAGATATGGAAGAGAATCTATTGGCAAAAAGTTAAACATCAACCATGTGTTGTTTGGACTATTCTTCTCAAGCATAGAAGAATAATTGTCCCTGATTTTTGAACCTGGACCATTCAACCTAACTGGTCCATTCTTCTGGAATGATTCACAGTGAAACCTGGAGAGAATGAGAATTCCCTAGGGAATGACTATCCCTGATTGATGAACCTATTCCATTCAAACTAACTGGTCCATTATTTCAGAACGATTCACATTGCAACTTGGAGATAATGAGTCTACCCTAGGGAATGGATGTCCATACCATTTCCTACGAAAATGACTATCCTTCACCAACCTCCTACATTAGACCATTCTTTGAAACTTATCACAACTATGAACTTCGAAATATGATTGCCCAGAAAGGCGAGCCATTCTTCTTGACCACTTTTCAAAGTGATTTCCAAGGAGAATGAATATCCTAGTCCATTCCCCCACATTGGCCACAAGGGGAATTGTTGTCTATGGTACATCAACAATCTATTAGACCATGAATGTTCGTTCTGGACCATTTTCTGAACTGGAAAATGACTGTCCATAAAAAAATTTGGATCACTTTTCGGAATGGAAAGTGACTACCCAACCTAGACCATTTTCCAAACTGGAAAATTATTTTCCATCAAGAATCTTGGACCACTTTTCGGAATGGAAAGTGACTTCCCAACCGAGACCATTTTCCAAACTTTTAAATGAATGTCCATCAATAACATATCATTTCTCCCTCCCAAACTGGGGAGTAATCACTTCCCTTTCCAACAAGGAAGTCATCTCCATGAGCCACGTCTTGTCCCTTAAGTATGAAAAATTTTCATCTTGGACAAAGAATTTACCAAAATATCTGTTATTTTCTCATCAATGGAGATATATTGGAGAACTACTTCTCCCTTCTGGACTTTATCACGCAGAAAATGATGCTTGATCTCAATGTGATTTGACTTATCATGGAACATCGGGTTCTTTGAGAGCTTTACATATCTCTGGTTATTGCAATATATCACGGTCGAATCTAGTACTCGATCAAATAGCCCAAAAACCAGCTTACGAAGCCACACTGCTTCCATATAAGCATCATAAGCTGCAATATATTATGCTTCTATGGTGCCGAGTACAACAAAATTTTGTTTCCTTCTAGCCCATGATATCGTGGAAAAGGTCAAACTGAAACATATCCAAGAATTAATTATTCTGTTATCTTCACTCCCTTCCCAATCTAAATCGATAAATCGATGCATTTGTATATCATAACTCAAATATCCCACAAAGATATTTCAAGGCATGCTTTGTAATTATTCAATTCTCATGGCTATGTTCCACCTGGAACTGGCTCAACATGTTTATAGAAAAGCAAATGTCCAGCCTATTATTCACCGAATACATCAAGGAGCCAATCAATTACCAGTAAAGGGACATGTCTACTAGATCAGAGTCTCTCTACTTCTTCATATCTGTCATCATTGGAGTTTTCCATGGATTTGCAATCCATCATCCTAGACTTTTGAAGAACCATTTCGATGCACTTCCTCTATCATAGGAATTTTTCACCACGCTTCTGCTATACATGAGAGGCGTTGCACTAGGTTGCTTGAATCAATACAACATCTTGTTCTATCTGCATACATGGGTCTCTTTCTAGTATACCTAAAAACCTTGAGGTCTCTCTACATATGTTTCGTCTTCAATTACTCTGTTGATAAGAACAGTCTTTACATCCATCTGATGTAAACTCCAACCCATGTCCACTGCAAGAGATATAATGGTTCATGTAGAGGTATATCTGGTTACTGGAACAAGCTATCACCATAGTCTTCTCCCTCCTTCTAGGAGAACCCTCTAGTTCCGAATCTCACCTTGTATCTATCAATGCTTCCATCCATAAGTATTTTTCACAATTTCTCACATACATTGTTCTTCATAACAACTTCCTCCCATTCCTTCTGTTTGATTGCTTCTAGTGGGTTCAAACCATGTTGGTAGTCTTATGATTCTCGATATAATAATTGGTTCAATTGGTTGTTATGAATTTTATTTCTTTCTTGGAATCTTCATGTTCTTCCTCATGTTTCTCTTCAATGTTGGATTCCATGGAATATTCTATAGATTCTATGTCCTTCCTTTTTTAAGGTTCCAACTTCTTCTTTTTGTCATAGGAACATAAATGTAGATGGAAAACCAAGGATATCCATGGCTTCTTTTCGAAGAAGACTTCTTCTAGATTCAAATTGAACACATGCTTCTTATCATGGCTGCTACTTCTATTGAAGAACATGGACAGATACTTCACAGTCTTCACATGTTCTTTAATGGATCACATCATTGAGGATTAGCTCCCTCCTAATCCTAGATTCATGCCTGATTGAACAATATGCATGCTCTTCTTTTGTAATTTTGCAATCAACTCCCTCCATCTGAGAGAGTCCATGCTTTCGTCTGCATCCTTCTTGATTTTTGTAAAGTGTCACAAGTCTATTCTAGTTTCATCTTGATTAATGACTTATTTCTAGTTTGACTCCTTCCAGGTCGCTTCAATTTTGGTTCTGATTGTGTCCCATTTGGCAGTTGTCACTTATATACAATTTTAATAGCTTCCACAGGGATTGTCACCGAAAGTAGTCAACGCACTTCATCCTTTTCAAATACATTACTAGTAGTCATTGTAATGGAAATCCTTATCTTATTCTTCTCCCATAGGTATTGTTTCATTGACACTGACCATCTTATATTTTAAGAAATAGATACACATGATATGTAATAGCATGTGGGAGTCACACTCTGTATGCTAAAAGTGTAAGCCCAATACCCATCAAAGTATAAAATATAGATTTATAAAAGATATAACAAATGGATGAAGGAATATTAAGGTAATGGCATTCATAGTTTACTCCATGAAATACACACAAAAAAATGGGGTTTTGAATAACTTTAGTCAAGGCTTTAGAAATAAAGGAAAAAGACTTCTATTATCCAAAAGATACCAAGTCTTGGTACATACAACCAAAAATATATTACTGCTACATAAACAGTCTAAAAGTATAAGCCTCTATACATCCATTTGAACCTGAAAAATTAAATCAATATAAAAGGGTGGATAAACAAGAAAAAAAATCAAGAAAGGGAGGGTAGCAAACTGCATATCATTAGGCTACACCATTGGGCAATGGAGTCACACAAACATCCTGAAGTTAGAAGGCAGTTGAAGAGCATATCAGAAAAATGGATTACAAGATGGAAGATGGAAGAAAGGATAAGTTAACATAAAGTATATCATCAATTGAACATAGATCCTCTCTGCAAAAAAAATGGGAAAGTTACTTGAATAAATACAATGAGTTATAGGAAATCACAACAAACCCTTTGTTGCTCAGGAATCTATAAATCAAATACAACCATTGATCCTCAAAATCTACAATTCATTCAAGTAATATAGAAATTTAGATGAACAACAAAGAGAACACAATATGATATAACTAATCTCATGAATATTCAATGACAAAAATGTTGGTTACAAACAGGCCCTCAGGCTTACAAATCAACAACTAGAACTGCTCCTCAAGATTTCTCCTCTCTTGGATCATGAATCCCACCCTTTCCTTCTCAAAATCCCCTTAATTTATAGTAAATGATCTCTATATACCCTAAAAAGGTATAAACCAAGGAGATACATATGATCCTCCTTCAATTGGGAGTCTTATTACAAAAGATTCCAACAAAAGCCTAACAAATTCCTATTTTTTTGGGATTTTTTCTATGATGATAAATTCCTTTTGAAACAGGTCATCCTGATTGATATGGAGATGGAACACATGTCCCTCATGTCCAAAAAACTCCTAGGAGACCATTCGAACCTTCCTTGATAGGTGGAAACCTCCAAACAAGGCGAATATCCAACAACTATGCAAAACAAAGAGTTTGCAACACTAGTTTGCAGTGCAATGGTGTTTTAATTATATCTCTCGAATTACAAACTAGGTCAGACTGAAATTTGGACAAAAAATCAATGACATAATCATTGTCCTCCACAAAACATTTTAGAAAAACCCACATCACCGTTTTGGATTTATCATCAAATCTATAAAAGCAACTGCTATAAGAAATGAGTTTGTAGCATTTGTCACCAGTGCACAACACCAGTTCGCAGCGCCAAAAGGAAAAAACATCCAAAACCACTTTCTTGAGCTTCAAACAGGCTGAAAACCTCATGGAGTGCCTGATTGTCCTAAGGTTTTTGTGGATGTTTATAAGTCCGAACGTGAGTTCCTGCAACCTATCCAAGCTACAATGCTCCTCCTTAACTAGTTTGCAGTGCCAACTCAAACATAGCTTGCACACTTCGAGGAGGTTGTTAGTTGATGGTATGACATAATCCTCGGAGAAATGGTTAAATGTAGGCTCTGAAAACGATAAATAATCCTTTACAAGATCAATCTTATGTATTAACATCTAGCTCCATAGGGGATGGCATGCTCCCTGTGAGCTACCAAGAACATGCAGTGCCAGTGCCTTATCCATTCCATATCTGTCCACAAAACCTGTATGCTTGAGAGCACATCCGCTCCTTATTGAAAACTAAAAAATACTTGCAAATCAAATGCTTGCATAACAAGCTTATTTATATACATCCCTACATTAATCTATCTAGTTGAGTTTCTTCACTTAATTGAAGTCATACTTCCAATGCAGCCATGCAAAGATCTGATTAATTGGTAAAATTCTTGATTTGGATCAGAAAAATAGAAGAATCCATGACATACAAAAGTGGATTTCGAAAGGACAATAGACCCAACCTTCATTTGACAAGAATGACTCGACATCTATATTTCTCAAAGATTCCAGATACTCAACAATAGGGTCAATAAATTCGTAAAGAAATACCTCTTCTTGTTGTTGTTCCAAATGAAAACTGAATTGCTTATGCACATGCCTAGTTTTATAACTGCTACCAATCTTCTCCATTTGAAAAATTGAAAATTGTTGTTGATCTCCTTCACTGTTCTCAAGTTCCATCTGACTAAAAGAAATATGATCTTCATTATTTGAATCTAGAGCAAAAAGATCTTCAGATCCATAATAATCAGAAATAATAATAACAGATAAATGTTCAATATCCTGATTATCATGAATAATATCTTCTACAGACATTGGTCTTTCATGATTATCATCTCCTTTACATAGAAAATCAAATTTATGACAACATTCTAGATAAAGTAAATCAGTTGAAAATTCCTCTTTACAAAACAAATGAAAGGCTGCATGAACTTGGTTCAATGAAGAAATAGAAGCAATCGGGAGTGATCTACACCAATCTTGAGTTGCTCCATCCAAAGAATATCTAAAAAGATTAATCAAGACATCTTCATGTACCACTTTCAGCTTAAGCATGCACTCATGAAATTCTAATAAAAACTCAGCTAGCACTTCCCAATCCTCTCCTCTAAATATAGGAAGGAAACCTTCCCATTCACTTATATCAGGCTTGAGATTCAAAAAACCAGATATATTTGTGAAATCACAAAATGCATACCTCTGAGCAAGAATCTTGTCCATTTCAAACCAATGGAGTCGCCGATAAATTCATCTGTAATGAAGTTGGAGTCGCTAGGTAGAAGATTGCAGTCAAGATTGTGTCCTTCTCTTGTCTACCATCAAGAGATGGATCTTCTCAATGTTGTTATCCGAGGGAATATCTCTTCAACTTTGATCCCCAATAATGATGCAAAGATGTTATCACGTGGGAGTCACACTCTGACTGCTAAGAGTGTAATCCCAATACCCATCAAAGTATAAAATACAGATTTATAAAAGAGATAAAAAAATGGATGAAGGGCTCTTAAGGTAATGTCATTCACAGTTTACTTCATGAAATACATACAAGCAAATGGGGTTTTGAATTACTTTAGTCAAGGCTTTAGAAAGAAAGGAAAAATACTTCTATTATCCAAAATATTTACTAGTTCCTTTTCTGAAATGATTTACTCAATAGCTTGTAGTTGATATCTTAACTGAGAGATTCTTACAAAGTATGATGTTATGATTTCATCATCATTCATTTTCATGTCATGAAGCTCATTCTTCAAACTCATCACTTTTCCAATATTTATGACTGAGAAGAGGTTAGTTAGGGCATCATACATCTTATTAGATGAGTCAAGATAAGAAATATAGGGTATCAAATGGTCCTTTACAGAGTCCACTCTAATGATCATAGAATTGATGTCATTGTCCTTGAACTTCTCCATAAATGCAATGTTTCGAGGTTCATTCTTTTTTCCCACTTCAAACTGTGGTTCCATGGTCTTGCCTTTTATGATATCCAACACTTTATTTTTTCCAAGGATGAGGTCAATCCTTGTATTCCATGCTTTGAATTTAGAAGCCCATTCATAACCAAAGACCAAGTTACTACTGCAACAACTGCAACTCTCCTCTGGTCATGTGCACCACTTGTCCTTATGCAATTGTGAGAGTGAGTGTGATAAATGATCTCTAATTCCCTCTTATTTCTAGTCCTCCAAGTGACCTAACTAGGCCTATTTCTACTTCTATAGGATAATAATTTAATATAAATTATTATCTTAAGTCGACTTTTCTTCTAAGGTTATTTCCTAACCTTCTAGGGTTTCTCTTGCTTCCCAGAATATTCTAGACTTGTAAAAGGGTACACGTAGAGGTTAATAACTCCCACAACTACCGTAATATCAATAATTTTCAGCCATTGTGCTCATATTTTTATAGACACCAGGTCGTCGCAAGCCCAGGGAACTTCGAGGTCCACACTACCAAATGAAAGTACCTTCATATTTATACTTTTAGTGGGGATTTGCAGATAAAGAAGCGACATTTCCTAAGTTCGAGGGAGGAATTTTTCTCTAGACATGAGGTTATGCCTTACCTCATTTCCCCTTGTTTGGGAAATCAACAGGTTTTCTTGGGATCCTTTACCTCCTCTCAGCATTCAGTGGGCAGTGACATTTCAGCAAATATGAAGAACAAGCCCTTTCAAAAGAAGACATCATTGAAGAAAATCCTACTGATTTGTTAACACTAAATCTTGCTGA
The DNA here is from genome assembly GCA_009831015.1 of Picea engelmannii. Taxonomy (NCBI): domain Eukaryota; kingdom Viridiplantae; phylum Streptophyta; class Pinopsida; order Pinales; family Pinaceae; genus Picea; species Picea engelmannii. Next base: position 411,341 of record ML783278.1, on the reverse strand, counting down.
AACATGTCATAAAGTAAATTCCTTATGTTCCATGATCACAGAGAAATATGGTTTCAATCATGAAGAAGAATCCCATGAAATGCACCATGTTTAAGATCCAATTGAAGCCACCCTAATTTATGTTCCTGCTACACACAAATATAAGGAGATGATCAATATGGGCCGCCATCTACATACGATAGTCCCATTCAGAGATGGATCGATCAATTTTATGGATGTTCTTTCCAACAAGATTTTAGCCCTCCCACCCATCTCCATGAGTTTCATTTCATCATTGATTATATGTTTATTTATGCTCATGATCATTACGTGCTTGAATTATCTTTGTTGTATTATATAACTAAGCATAGGGGGAGATACTTTGATGAGATGGTGAGAAAATGGTTTCACTGGTTGTATGACTTCACTTGACATCACCTATCACTTGATCTTCAGGGCGCCCCAAGGCCTCAGGTAAGTAGGTAGGTCATTTTTATTTCCTGCATTTGTATTTGATTGCTCATGATAGTTTAGTTGCATTTCATATCTCATTTTTCTCTACTTGCATATTGATTTCATGTTTAGTGTATATTTATAAAAAAATGCTAAAATTTTCTTTTCTAGATTAGTTTTCATTTTTTATTTTGATATATATGGATGAAGGGTGATAGAATCAACCTAGATTTTACAGTGTCATGTTTCAGTGTAGGCACAGGTCCACTAGGAGATACTGCGGTTCTCATGCACTCTACGATGATCACATGTCCCCAAGTATGAGCCATATGTTATCCCCAAATCCTAGGTATAACTAAGGAGATGATGTCTCAAGGCCCTCAGGTTGTCGACATGGAGTACCAAGACACATATTGATCGGCGATGTCCACTTGCACAGACAAAGACCCACCTCACCACCACAGATCCAGGTTCATCATGACAATATCCACCACATCGGTTGGCCTCCGGAAGACATCAAGTATTTCTCCATGAGGTACAAGCTAGGTATTGTGGTGAGTGTCATTTAAATATTTGAGGGATTTGAGTTTGTTGCATCTATTACTTCTTTTGATTATGTGACATTTTCTTGGACATTATGCTCTTTTCCCTATTTCACTTTGGTGATTGACATTGAACCCTAGTAAGTGGGTCACCCTTAGGGATAGGTTTGCTACTAGTAGGTCCTCTTGAAAAATCATCATCCCATTCTAGACCATACTTGTCACTTTCCACACTTCATCCCCTCATCTCCTTACCTTTTGGGGTTTTCGGGTGTATTGAACCAAGAAGGGGTTGTCCCTCATTTCATGGGAAGAAGGGGTTGAATGAACAAAGGCTTGTAGTTGACAAAAGATAAAATCAAATCATTACCTTCTAGATTCTCTCCTAGGGATCCCGAGGATAATGAAATGTATCTCATAAGAAATTGATGGGACCCATAGAATAATGACTAATAGCAAATGCCAACTAGGGTGGGGCATCTGTGGGCACTGTTTTTATTGCTTAGGTAGAAGCCACACACATGTTTTCAACTTGGGGAAGTATGATGTGACCAAGATAGAGACAAGGTGGGCATGGTTTTTCATGCTCAGGTAGAAGCCCCACCTTGGCTTCCACCTAACATATATCTCATATAGTTGGATTTTCTTGTGTCTCAGGCAGGTAATACCATCAACCGCTGCAAGATACCAGATATATAAAATATGCAGAACAGAAATGAAATGCTAGAAATGACAGAATAACAATAAAATATCCAGCATAATCTTCACAATACACAGAAATGATATACGAAATAGCAACATAAATAACACTTTGAATCAGA
>ML783278.1:291109-397698 GCA_009831015.1 Picea engelmannii | reverse complement strand
TCATTATTCCATAATTAATCATGGGTTCTCTTACTCCACAAAGCGTCTTCCCGTGAGGGATTTCACCATAAGGGGACCACTTTGGAGTTCATCCATATTTACTTCTTATCAACCATGAAAAAACAATAATGAGTCATATTTACCTCAAACACTATTGGGTCCATTACCCAAAACTTTGTGCTACGGGTCTTTCTTTAAGGGTTGACATCAATGAAAACCAACCTTAATCAACAATTGCAACTTGACCTATAGTTGCATCCATTCATAAGTATCATTTTCCATCTCATTTCCACCTAGGCTCACCCAGAATCCTCCCCTTGAGGTGATCAATTCACCTCTAAAGTGATGGTAATACTTATATGAGGTGAAAGTGGGTAGGTGTTCTCTTAGTTGTCATCATTTTGTGGTTTAGGTCGGGCTTTTCCCAACCTACAACTTGTGTGATAATAGGACCTACCCATCCCCTTCTTAAATAATTATCCCACGTTAAGATTTTATCATTGAGAGCTAGTCACAAGATAATTTTCAACTTTAGCGGTAAGTGAAATATCCATACCTTTTCCCACCACCAATTTATCTCTCCAAATAAGGCCTCTTATGCAAGAACCAAGTAACCCAGTTTTGTCGTGTAATTTCTTGATTGTGAGTTCTATGACCAACTCATAGTGTCGATATCCTTTTCCCAAAGCCTGATGAAATTGGATATGAGATTACCTACATAGATTTCCCATTCTTTCTCTTGACCTCCTTCTAGTCCCAAGTCCGAATTCAATAGACATTCACTACGCCCATCCGCATCAAGGCCCTGGACCCTTGCATCCCATAGGGCGTAAATCCCTTTTGAATGAAGGGAGAAACTAGTTCATTTGAAAGTTTATATACTCTTTCTTATCTTTCCCAAGGGTTCTCCCCTATCCTCAAGCTTTTCCCATTTCCTATTCACCACATTGTCCAATATCCAATGAGAGGGAAAGATTCCACCAAATGATTTTTGACGCAGCACCCCTACCTCAGCAGGTTCTGCGTGACCTCTTGGTCTTTGGATCTTTCTATTCCCTGATCCGAAATGGCTCCTTGATTCCCAGCTGGAATCTCCAACATGTATAACCACAGGTCTTTCTTAGAAGGCATTCCCACATGAACAGGCACTAAACGTCAACCTCCACTCCTTGTGACCACTAGTGTGACCACAGACTTAACCCCAAAAGGCTGCATCGGGTTTCACGACTTCGCAATTCCTGTTGTTGAGTTCCTTGACTCCTTCAGATCCCAAAACCTCGAAATGGGATAACGGGTCTCTAACTCCTCCCTTAAATTTTCATGACCCTCGGCTATGACCCGGAGCCTAACTTTCTATCACATTGGGATTTCGTGTATCGGGGATTTGTGATGTGACTTATCTCCCTTTGCCCGATAGCCGAAACTGAGATATTCCTTTATCGTAGATCGGCGATCCAAATTCTTCCCATGATATGATGGTCCAGATCATGTCGAAATTTCACGTATCGAGATTTTGCAACTCAAGATCTCCAAGTCACGACCTTCTCCACACTCCGACTCTCGAAATGCCGAAATTCAAAACCAAAAGATCAACAACTCTCGTTGATCTAGATCTGACGAAAACTATTCCTCCTGAGCTTATGTGTGTTTGAAAGAAACTCAACCTTAACTTCTCTGCCAATCCACTAGATCCAACGGTCCATGGAAAGTCGATAGTTCTCTCTCTGAGAACTTCAACCGTCCGTTCATGTTCTCAATGCTCCTGGCCAAATAACTCGACATCTCCTTCTGAGCTTAATTTATGTGAGGTAACTCCAGTCCCATATTTCCTTTGAACTCTTCGAAGTCTCTATCCCTCATGAGCTTGGTTCTTCCTACAAACTCAAGGATTCCAAGGGATTCCGCCCGCACTCCTTGCGGACTCCATGATAATATCTGATTATATGAACTCTCCAACTCTGCATGCTCCTCGCGACAGTAGTTATTCAACCACTCACTGGGTTGGAAAAGTCTAATACTTCAACTTGCCTGCGCACACCTTGCACATCTATGTGCTATAATTGCACTTCTACTAGTATGAGAACAACGATATCTCTCCTGAGATCTTCTGAGCTAAAACTTAGAACTTTTCGATGCACTCCTTACAGACTTTCACTGCACTCCTTGCAGGAATTCTCAGGAAGAGAAACAATTTAAACTCATACTCTCCCTCTTACAGACTTCATACATTCAACATGAAATAATACACATACACAACATTGAAACAAATGCATAACATAGACTATAAGCAAACTATAAACATACCATTCAATAGATGCAAACAACATTCATCACAACACCATGAAATTGAGTCAAAGAATTCTTATATTAACTCAAGTGCTTATGTACATGGGTTCTATACCATCAACTATCTTCTTATTCAAATTATACAATCTTTTTTCTTCTCTACTCTCCTATTCTCTTGCTCTACTCTTATAACTGAGAAATAATGATACAATACAATACATATGAGGGAGCTTTCTAGAGTTTTCCCTCCTACTACTCAAGCTATCTAATCAAATTAAAGCCTATATCTACTTTACATTTATTACATTAAATGCCTCCAACAAACAGATGAGAGCAACCGCTCAAGATCTGTGTTACAATCTCCAAACCATAAAAGAAATATATCTTTTCCATATATTACATTAATGTTTCATCCTTTCAAATTCAAAACATCCTCAAAACGTGCATTGGTGCATATCCAACTGTCCTTTCGCTTTTGCGCTTGCTTGCGATGCTCCTACATCATACTCCTCTGGCTGAAAAATTCATGGACTCCTATTCATGAGCTCCTGCATTGTCTGTCCGTGTTTTTGGATCTTTGCTTTACTTTCCCAACCTGAATCTTTAATCGGGTGTCCCTTCCACTTTACCAAGTATTCAAAATATATCTTTCTTCGGGTCTTCTTACTAATTCTTTGATCAATGATCTTTTCCATCTGCGGATTTTCAGCTACATGCATCTGTTTGACCCACTGAACTTCCTTCTGAATCTCTTCCCCATATGCTTCATCTGCTCTGTAATGATACATATCTACTACGTTGAATATGGGTGATATGCCCACATCATCTGGCAATTCTATCTCATAATCATTTGCCTCAAACTTTCTCAGAATTTTATACGGACCTATCTTTTTCATTTTCAGCTTATTATATGTTCCCCTTAGGAATATTTCCTTTCTTAGATGTGCTAAGACTAAATCTCCCACTTCGAACTAAAACTCTCTCCTGTGCTGATCTGCTCTGCGCTTATATTCCTGGTTGGAACTCTGCAACCGCTCTTTAATCTTGTTGTGGAGCTCTTTCATCTCTGTTGTAAAATATTCTTCTCCAACACTTTTGAACTAATTTTGTTCTAAGTCTCTCAACTCATATACTCCCCTTGGATTCATTCCATACATTATCTGGAATGGGCTTTGTCCTGTGCTCCGGTTAGGTGAGTTATTATATGCAAATTCCACTTGCGGTAGAATCTGATCCCACTGACTGTGATGTTCAGCTACTAAAATCCTCAACAAGTCTCCCAAACTTTGATTTACTACCTCATTCTATCCATTCGTCTGAGGGTGATATGCTAAGCTAAGAGATAAATTTGTCCCTATATTTTTCCATAGAGTCCTCCAGAAATGACCAACAAATTTGGTATATTGATCTGAAACGATACTCTTGGGTAAACCATGAAGTCAAACAACTTCTTTGAAAAACAGATTTGCAATGTGTGTTGCATCACTGGTTTTCTGACATGGAATAAAATGTGCCATTTTTGAGAATCTGTCGACTACCACGAATATGGAATCACAACCTCTCTGTGTTCTCGGTAGTCCCAACAAAAAATTCATGCTTACCACATCCCACAGCCTCTTTGGTACTGGCAATGGTTGATACAATCCTGTATTCTATCTTTTCCCCTTTGTGTGCTAGAAAATTCTATGTTTGTTCACAAACTTCTTGACATCCATCCTCATCCCTGGCCATTAATATAAATTGTTCAGTTGAGCAAATGTTTTTTCATGGCCAAAATGTCCAGCCAATCCCCCACTATGTTTTTCCTGTAAAAGGTTTTCTCTCATAGAACTCTTCGGGATACACAACTGATTTCCTTTGAATAATAATCCATCCTAAATCAAGTATTCAATCCATTGTCTCCTATATCTTAGAACAAGATTCTCGCATGCTTCATAAGCGTCCCTGAAATATGAATCACTCCTATACATTTCCTTAAGGCTATCAAAACCTAAGGTATTCACACGAAACTCCTGCAGAATCAAACATTTCCTGCTCAATGCATCAACAACCTTGTTAGAAGTTCCATAAATGTGCTTTATAACAAAAGTGAAGTTCTTCATAAATTCAACCCATTTTGCATGTTTCTGGTTCAATTATTTCTGTTTGGTTATAAACTGTAAAGCATGGTTGTCGTTGTACAAAACGAACTCTTTCGGAACCAAGTAGTTCCTCTATTTCTTCAACGCTTGTATGGCTGCATAAAACTCTTTATCATACATGAATATTTCATCTTGGCATCATTCAACTTCTCACTGAAGTATGAAACTAGTCTATTATCTTGACTTAAGACTGCTCCAATCGCAAATCCACTTGCGTCACATATCACTTGAAATGTTTTACTGAAGTCTGGCAAAACTAGAATTGGCTGTCTAGTTATCTTCTCCTTTAACAACTTGAAACGTTTCTATGCTTTCTCTATCCAATGAAAAAATTTATGTCTTTTCTTGACTGTGTCGATCATTGGTGCAAAAATTCCACTAAAATTCTTGATGAACTTCCTGTAAAAACTCGCTAGTCCATGGAAGCTTCTGACTTCAAAGATATTCCTTGGCGACGACCATTATTTGATTGCTTTTACCTTCTTAGGATCCATCTTCAATTCATTCAAAGAGATCACAAAACCCAAATAAATGAGTTCTTTCTTCATGAACGACGACTTCTTCAGACTTATCAGTAACTTCTCCTACTGCAACCTCCTCATCACTAGATTTAGGTGTCTCAAATGTTCTTCCTCAGTCTTACTGAAGATCAGTATATCATCAAGATACACAATTACAAATTTTCCAATGAAATATTTCAAGACTTCGTTCATCAATCTCATGAAAGTACTTGGCGCATTCATCAAAACAAACGACATGGCAAGCCATTCATACAACCCCTCATTCATCTTTAATGTTGTCTTTTGTTCATCCCCTTCCCTCATTCTAATTTGATGATATCCACTTTTCAAATAAATTTTTGAAAAAAACTTTGCTCCACTCAAGCAATCCATCAAGTCATCCATCCTCGGTAAAGGAAATCTATACCTGATGGTGATTTTTTTATAGCCCTCGAGTCCGTACACATTCTCCATCCACCATCTTTCTTTGTACTTAACACTGTTGGTACAATGCATGGACTCAAGATTTCTCTAATCAACCCTTTGTCCATCAAATCTTGGACTTGCTTCTTAACTTCTTCATTCTCCTGTGGTGTCAACCTGTACGCTGCTTTATTTGGAAAACTCACTCTTGGTATAAGGTCAATGTGATGGCTTATACTTCTGATGGGTGGCAACAAAAAAGGTAAATTGTCCACCACTATATCAATGAAACTCTCCAACAGTTCCTGAATTTCCTCAGGTAGATCATCTACCGAAGTAATGGTCAAGATGACTCTAGGTTTTCTTACCACAAAAAACTGCATTTCTTCACCTTTCTTGATTTCATCTAGAAGTTTCTTCCCACTCATGAGCAGTATAGTGTTGCTTGCTTCTACTTTCACCTTCTTGTCTTCAATCAGAAGCAACATGTGTATCTTACCATTCTTCTCCAAGGTGCATGTATTCTTTCTTCCATCACGAACAACATTCCTGTCATATTTCCACGGTCGCCCCAACAAAAGATGACAGACATCCATGGGAATAACATCACATAAGATCTCATCTCTATATCCCCCTATCTTAAATTCAACTAAACATTGTTTAGTGACTATTACCTAATGTCCCTTTTGTAACCACGAGACTTTGTATGGGCTCGGATGTGCAATTCTTTCCAATTCCATCTTTTCCACCATCTCTGTGGATACTATATTATCTGTGCTTCCACTGTCCACAATTACCTTGCATACCCTATCCTTGGTCTTGCAAGTAGTTCTGAACAAACTGTTCCTTTGGATTAAATTCTCCATCTCCTTCTTTGGCTTCAAAAGAATTTTCCTCATCATTAAGGATCTTCGGCTTTCTGCATCTTTTGCCTCAACATTTTTCCTTTGCGCTTTTGAAATGTGAGCTTCTCCTCCATCTATTTTTCTATCAGGACATTCAAAATATTTGTGTCTGATCTTTCCACAGAAAAAACACTTTATCTCACCTCCTCTACCTCTTCCTCTTCCTCTTTCTCGCGGAAAAGTGCTCCTATTGGCATATTGTCCTCCTTGTGAGCTTCCTCCCCTTTCTGGGTAGTTATGAGGCTTCTTTTCTTCATCCTTGGGCTTCTATACTCTATCCTGGGAAATTTATTTGCCTATGCTCTGACTTCTAACTCTGCCCCTTTGACCTTGCTTTTAGGCCAATTTCTCTTCAGCCTTCAGAGCAACCTGATAAGCATCTTCCACATTTCTAATTGTCACCATGCTCATCTCATCCTGAATGTCATATCTCATACTATTCATATATCTGGTGACCTTTTCATCATCACTCTCATGATGACCAACTCTAATGTTGAGTCTATAAAACTCCTAAGTGTATTCCTTCACTGTCATCCCTTTCTATCTTAAATTTTTCATTCTTCGAAACAGATTAATTTGGTAATCTCTGGGTATAAACTTGGCTTTCATCTTGGCAACCATCTTATCCCAGCTTTTGATTCATTGTTTTCCTTTGCAATGCCTGTCAACCTACAATTCATCCCACTGCAGTGTTGCATGCCCTTTAAGTCTAATGACAACACTTTCAGCCTCACTGATATCTCTAGTATCAACCCTTCATCTCTGTGTTGTCTCCATAGAATCCAATCAAGCACGAGGTTCTCTCATTTCCCTTTCCACAGCTGGATCGGGCATGGGCCTATCTTGACATCTTCTTGGTGGCATTTTTTAAAATCTGTTCCACGCAGAATTCAAATCACAACTTTCTTTCTGTCTCCCTTGCTTACAGAAAACAATGATTGTAAGCTCTGATACCGCCTTACGTAGCACCCCTACCTCAACAGGTTCTGCGTAACCTCCCAGTCTTTGGATATTTCTATTCCTTGAGATGAAATGGATCCTTGATTCCCAGCTGGAATCTCCAACACGTATAACCACAGGTCCTTCTTAGAATCCATTCCCATGCGAACATGCGCTAGGCATCAACCTCCACTCCTCGTGACCACTGGTGTGACCACAGACTTAACCGCAAAAGGGCACATTGGGTTTCATGACTTCGCAATTCCTATTGTTGAGTTCTCTGAATCCTTCAGATCCCGAAACCCCGAAATGGGCTAACGGGTCTCTAACTCCTCCCTTAAATTCTCCTGATGTGACCCTTGGCTATGACCTGGGGCCCAACCTTCTATCGCATTGGTATTTCATGTATTGGGGATTTGTGATGCGACTTATCTCCCTTCGCCCGATAGCCGAAACCACGATATTCCTTTTTTGTAGATTGACGGTCTAGATTCTTCCCACGATCTGACAGTCCAGATCGCGTCGGGATTTTGTGTATCGGGATTTCGCAACTCAAGATATCCAATTCACGACCTTCTCCACACTCCGACTCCCGAAATACCAAAATTCAAAACCACAAGATCAACGGCTCCCGTTGATCCATATCTGAAGACAACTATTCCTCCCGAGCTTACGTGTGTTTGAAAGACACTCAACCTTAACTTCTCCACTGATCCACTAGATCCAATGGTCCACGAAAAGTTGGTAGTTCTCCCTCTGAGAATTTCAAGCGTCCGTTCATGTTCTCGATGCTCCTGGCCAAATAACTCGGTGTCTCCTTCTGATCTTAATTTCTGTGAGGTAACTCCAGTCCCGTCTTTCCTTTGAACACTTTGAAGTCTCTATCCCTCCTGAGCTTGGTTCTTCCTGCAAACTCAAGGATTCCAAGGGATTCCACCCACACTCCTTGTGGCCTCCACGATAATCTTTTATTATCTGAACTCTCCAACTCTGTGCGCTCCTCGTGACAGTAGCTCTTCAACCACTCAATGGGTTGGAAAATTCTAAGACTTCAACTTGCCTGCGCACACCTTGCACATCTATGTGCTATACTTGCACTTTTGCTGGTATGAGAACAATGGTATCTCTCCTGAGCTCTTATGAGGTAAAAATTAGAACTTTTCGACGCACTCCTTGCGGAATTTCATTGCACTCCTTGCAGGAATTATCAGGAAGAGAAACAATTGAAACTCATACATTCAACATGAAATCACACACATAAACAACATTGAAACAAATGCATAACAAAGACTATAAGAAAACTATAAACATACCATTCAATAGATGCAAACAATATTCATCACAACACCATGAAATTGAGTCAAAGCATTCTTATATAAACTCAAGTGCTTTTGTACATTGGTTCTATAGCATCAACTATCTTCTTATACAACTTCTACAATCTTTGTTCTTCTCTGCTCTTTTATTCTCTTGCTCTACTCTTACAATTGAGAAATAATGATACAATACAATACATACGAGGGAGCTTTCTAGAGTTTTCCATCCTACTACTCAAGCTATCTATTTGAATTAAAGCCTATATCTACTTTACATTTATTACATTAAATTCCTCCAACAAACAAATGAGAGAAACCGCTCAAGATATGTGTTACAATCTCCAAACCATAAAAGAAAATATATCTTTTCCAGATATTACATTAATGTTTCATCCTTTCAAATTCAAAACATCCTCAAAACACGTGTTGGTGCATATCCAACTGTCCTTTCGCTTTTGTGCTTGTTTGCGATGCTCCTGTATCAAATTTTTTGCAATATATGTGTATTCTCAAGTAAATATTTAGTAATAAAAAAGTATTTTCCAAGGTTTGTTTAAATTTAAATCTCATGATCCTCACATACAAGGTCTATAACGTGCAAAAATTTAAAATATCTATAAACAAAGTGGATAATATGTATGAAAAATAGTAATAAACTTACCTAAATTCATCATTATATCATTATTGGTTTTTATGTTCATAAGTAATTTAGGTGATGTGAGTTTGGATTTGTTGCGTAATATTCATTAGGGCCACAATTGATTACTAATTTTAACATCAACCTCCATCACTTCTCATCTTCCTCCACCTTAATTTTAATGATATAAATGAGGTCCACCAAATGTTGTTTTCTTCGATGTTGACTTGTTTGTGTATCCTTGAATATGTTGGAAATATCATCACAAGAATTTCACTGAACTACCACTATATCTCAATGGAGTGTACAACATTCATACATTGTGGTAGGTTGAGTAATGGACATAACAAGTGGTGGTCCATTGGAAAGGCCAAGATAATTATGATGACTATTATTGCCTTAGTATTGGAATTTAAACCTATTTATGGATGTGGGCTGAGCATTTAACCCATATTCCTAACAACATGTCTACTTTGGATGATATAGGGAACTTATATGTTAGGATATAAATTGGTCATGACAAGTTGAGAGACAATATTTTTGAGGTCATCCTCATTGTTGTTTCAATTATTCCTTTGATGATGTTGGTGTGGGATTATTTTTAGTAGGGAAATCATAAACTTGGACATCACGTCTATCACTACCTATGGAAAAAATCAATGTTCGATGATTGTGAATCTAGAATGAACCACGAGGTTCATTACAATTCATCCCCTCCTTAAATTATTCGAATTTGAATCATGGGTAAATATGGATGTTGTTGTTGAATGGACTTGTTTTCCTAGGATGCAACCTTCTTTGACAATCTCTTCCTCTTTATGAGATATTCTATGACTATTTTGGATTGGGGTAACAAAATGAAAGGATCTTTAAAGATTTGAAAAAAATCGTCTCATTGCAAGAGGTCAATCAATCATAGGTTGATTTTTTTAAGAGGTATTTGTTGATAAGACTATCTAATAGAACTTCTTTGATTTTAACTCAACCTTGTGTCTGAATTTTGAATCTTTACATTGTAAAAAACATGTTGACATTGGTTAGAAAAATACTAATGGTGACAAGTTTATTAGAGCATGTAATAATTATTTTGATTTTGGTGTTAATAAGGTACCACTGTAAATTACTTCTTCTTGATCTTGATTTTAGGACACTCCTGAATCACTTTAAATTGAGATTTAATTTTTCGTCAAGTAGTTGTAACTTGTGTCATGTTATCAACTAATAATATGTGTCAACAATGACACTTGAATTTTTAACTTTGATTGAATATCTAATGGCCTATCTATCCATTATTTTCTCCTTGTCTTATGAAAACATTCTTAATATTCTTAAATTAGGTCAGTAAATGTCTCCTTGTCAATTTTTAGAATCAATATTTTCTTTTTCTTTAATTGCTTAATTTTGGCGAGCAAAGTTTGATTTTATTTCTTAAACAATTTTTTTTTTTTATCTTTGTATAGTAATCGTGTGTCTTATATTGTGATTCATGTTATGCTACTTTGAATTTTAATTGTCCAATGTCCCTAGTAAGGGATTCAACCTCTAAGTCCATCTTTGAAAATGATTCCTTGTATAATTTCACTATGAGATTTACCAACTATTCCTTCAATTGTACACATACATCCTTAAATATTTTAGAAAATGGTTGTTGTAATACTTATTAATGGTCCCCTTTATATCATCACTTCCATTAAGAAATAATGGTCTATAAATGGTACCCTTAATTGATTTTTTCCCTTCTAAGTGAAAGTTGCAATTAACTCATTTGTAATGAACCCTTTAAGTTTAAATTGATGTAATATTTTTTTTGGAGAAATAAAGTCATGCCACCTTCTTGCACTTAAGTGAACAATGAAGGAGTTGTTATCTTGTTAGTGTTATTCTATGATTCCCCCCCCCACTCTTCTTTAGATTTATGGATGGAGGACAATATTACTTTCCAACCACAATAGCAATTGATAAAAACATTTGAATTAGTGGCAATGGATCTCATGACCTCCCTAGGAATTATTCCTTAGTGGAAAGGGTTAAACCAACCAAGTTATCCCTTGGGGTTGAAATGAGTGTTGTGTGTGTGTACATATGTGTGTGTGTGTGTGTGTGTGTGTGTGTGTGTGTATACACACACACACACACATATGTGTATATGTATACAGACATATACATACATATATATGTATATGTATACACACATAAACATACATATATGTGTATATGTATACACATATACTAATGAAAAAAATGGAACTCTCATCCAACAAGATTCTCCCATCCATATCCAATGAAACCTTAGGTTCCTGGTCAAATCCCTTGGCTATGGGTGTTGAAGAATTCAATGGGGAGGTCGATGGACCTCAACCTATTCCTCTTCCACTAGATATTTATTTCCCATCTATTATTTCTTTATCTGACTCCAATAAGAACCCACCGACATTCATAGGATCCAACTTTATTTCACCCGAATCCTCGAGGGTATAAGGAACCGACCCTATTGACCACACAATCACCCGCAAATTGAATTAAATAGCTATATCTTCCTTATCCAAAAAAAAGAGTGATTGAGGAAGATGTCTTCATGTTGGTCGTGGATCTCCAAATATTTATGTGGGTTCCTTCTAGTAAAACCATTCACCACTCGTGCCCCCCTCAAGATTGGTCATTTTCTAATGGATCATATTCAAGCTTTGGAGGGGATCTTGATCCCAATGAAATGATTGATATTTTTTGGTAAGTAGCTAGACATGTTTTCATTGATCTCATATCCACTAATAACTAAGGATTCTACCATGTTCATGGTTTTCCATTTAAAGGGAGGTGAAAAGTCCCCAAATGGGTCTATAAACTCCAAAGGCTTGGAAAAGGGAGTCGACCATTCCTACAAGGATTCACTTCTTGGATATGGGCGGTAGGTATCTACTCCAACAACCTTTAATCTCATCATTCATTCACAATTAGGGAAAGGCCCTTCATTATATGTGGAGACGGTAATGGAGGACCCCATCATCAAGCTTGATCATGTGATAATGGAGGGTTCATAAAATTTCTTCTCTAACCATGGTTTGATATGTAGATTTCATGGAATTTGGAAATCACTAAAGAGATAAATGGTTAGATCAAGCAGTATTGGGGTTGTATCCTGGAAGATTGAGAGAAAATACACCCCTTGGAAAAGGGTTTTTTAATCCTAGAGTTCAAAGACAATAAATATCATGATCTTGTTAATGTACAAGGACCTTGTTTCATGGGAATTTTTGGTCTTTTTATGAAGCCATGGCACCCCATATTCGACCCCAAAACAACAACTCTCACAAATGTCCCCATTTAGGTGTGACTTATGATCCTCCCATTGGAATTCTGGAATTTACACTCCCTTGAAGCATTTGGGATCGCATTAGGGAGATTCATAGCTCTTGATCTCCACAAAGATGAGAATATTTCTAATATATTTGTTTAGTTGTGAATCCTCAATAATATCAATAATGGTGTTCCTATCCAAATCATGTGGGATTGTAGGGACTTAAGGTGGACTCAACCTATTGACTATGATAATATATTATTTATATGTAGATTATGTTTTGAGCTCGACCATAAGGTGGAAAAATTCCTAAAGGGAAGGGAGACCCATGGGAAACTTCGAAATAACAAAAAAATCTCATGGTGGAGGAATACAATCTGGACAACCATTGGGTGATCTTGGAGGATGTTGATTTGACTGCTCCTTCTAACACTACAACCTTGTTTCTAGTTGATGCAAGAATTCATGCTTCCCCTCCTCTAGAGAATAATAACACTATCAAGGAGGATTTAAAAATTTATACGGGTATTGTTAATCCACTATATATCTCTTTGATTCCATCATTGACTATGTCCTCTAGGGTTGAAAAAAGAAAGCATGAATCAAACTCCTCGGTTATGACTCTTCAAAGTGTTGAAGATTGAGTATCTTCAGAAGATATCCTTATTGTATTTGACCAAGACAAACCCTAAAGAATGTTATTGTATTACATTTATTAATATGGCCCTATTATACCTTTGTAAAAGTTGTCCCTATTGTGCCTTGACAATTAAATGTAATTTAATTGGGTAATTTGACAGGTCAGCCCAAAACCTAATTTAGGGAGGCCAGAATACTATTTATAAGGAGGGATAGCGCTTCACTTGCTCACTCACTCAATGAGATTTGCAACAATAAGGACAAGTGCCCAAGTCTTAGAGGAGTAACTCATGCAATTGGGTGTGACGTCAAGGAGGCTTTTGGTCTATCTCTTGGTATCTCTTGGTTGAGTGGTGCATTGTTCTTTCCTAGTTAAGGAGTAGAGGAGGATCTTCTGCCTTGTTAGTTCTCTCTTGGAGATAAGCATTGTTTTTGTTTGGATAATCTATATTGAGGAAGTTTGTTGGGTTTTATCCCCCTAGAGGGTTTTCCAGGATAATCTTTGTGTCTCTCTTGTTGTTATGGGGAAATTCCCCCTAAACTGGGTCTAAGGAATAAGCAGAGTGATAACTCCCTTAAAAGACTGATTTATCTTTAATCTACCCCAAATCCATTTAAACTAAGTGATAAGAGAAAGAGGGAAGAAAGGTTTAATGAGTGCATCTCCAATCCTTATGGTTGATGTAGACCTCTTCCGCTTGTTGTTGCCTCCTAGATCAAAGATCTCCTCCCAAAGATGACCTGCAAGGGATTAAGAATAAAATGCAACAACATATACAATCTATAATGATCACTTTAAAATCCTAAATATAGATATAATGCTCAAATTAACAAGGACATGTAAACATAGGGTTTTGGGACAAGGATAATCTCTTTTATTCAAATTCAAGATTAAAAGGTTACAAACTTTGCTTGTGAACACCACTCTACGAACCAAGTCTGGGCTCTTCTGTTGTGGCTCCAAGTGCATCAATCCCATGTTATATTCTCACAACCAACACACCATCAAGGGAAGGAGGAAGGGTTGCATAGGGAGAATGGTTGAGGGGAAAAGTTGAGGCTAAAACTCAAAGCAAGATGCAAATCTTGGGCAATGAGGGGGAAAGGATTTTTGTAGAGTTTTCTTATTCTCTTGTTCATGTGTCTAAATGACTCCCCAAGGCCTCTTTTTACATGAGGAAAAAATGGTTATTCATTTTGGGGACGGGATACAAGGGGTAAAATGGTTAGGAAACCCTCCATAGCCGATAAACTCCTTTGAATTTCGTGCAATTTTATATTTTTTGCAACTTTTGGATGTAAATGCGGGATAAATAACATGCAAAAAGGATATGTACATGGGATAAATATCATGCAACACACATATGTACGCAAGCTATTAGTGCAGCAGGATACATACACTATCCAAAAAATGGTTTTTTAGAAGGAAGCCTCAACAATGTTTTTGGCAAAGTATGCAAATGGATGGGCCAATGTCTTGAATGCATAGATGTAGCATTTTTAAACTATAACATATGCCCCCTAATGTGTGAGTTCGAAAGAGAAATTGATGGTCGAAATACATTACAATATCTTTACATAGTGACAAGGCATGGAGTTGAGTGAGCCTGAGACGAGTGTTTGTGAGCGTGTCATCTGCAAAATAATGATAATCTCTCTGAGGTGGGCATACCCATGCTCCGGATAAACTAAGCATGGATTTCAATAAAGTACATTGCAGATCCATGTCATATATATAGTAATCATGACTACGAGAAAAATATGAATGTATATATAAATTGTAGCCGCGAACATTACACAACGGATCAACATCTCAAAATCATCTGAATATATACAAGCACAATGTGATATGCATCTTCAGGAAGAATAAACGCCTGTAGATGGAGATGATAACTTCATATCTAGAGAAACAACTTCAATATCTTCAAAATTCAGGTAGGTGTACAATAGGAGTGTAAGACTCACTACTCTAAGGTCTTCGACATGTCATGGGGGAAATGATGGAGGAAGTCGATCATCAGGCACAAAACTTCATTGATTTTGAATCTGAACTTGACGGAACTCTTGGGATGACCGACTCATGAAAGTTAAGAGATAAACTGCAGAATGGTTGACTCGGGTTAGATAAAACTTCCATTGGACAAAATCACAAAAAAATAATGAGACTTAAGCAACATATTATTGACATAATTCTATGACACAAGAGGCACCAGAAACTCTCCATATGTTTGGAAGCGTAACCAAATAGAGGAGGACACAAATCTATGTAACGAGAACAACTTCCTAAGGTCATTGTAGATCTTGATGCTTGCAAAACAAACAAAAGGATGTGCTTTTTCCAAGGATGAATATCTTGTTGTCGATAAAAGAGAATGTATATCCCATCCCCTCTTTTTGGAATATTTGTTTTTTTTATCTTTTTCAATTTTTTAACGAGCTTGAAAAAGAATAAAATAATCCTATGTTACAAAGGAGGAACGAGTGTCGTGGGAAAGAAAACTAGTTCCAAGCGCATAAAACATACCAATAGTCAGTGCGAGGAGACATGTGCAGGATAAGGACACTTGGGAAAATTCCTCCATGGGTCAAGGTGTCAGATCGCAAGGGAAAAAAGTGCTACAAGGATTGCATTAAATAATTCTTTGAAGGTTCATTTAATAACAACACGAAGTCAACATTAGACCTAAGACACAAGGATCAGACATGTGGTGAGATTAAGTATGACACAACAAGACTCCTTCCATGTGAAGTTTTACAATCCCAGAGAAGGTAAGATCGACGGTTTTTCACGTTTAGAGAGTTTGAAAAACACTAAAGAAGAATCCAGAGTGTTCCTTTTTTGTAATTAGTCTAGTCAGTTTGAAAAAGGGTTAAACTCATATCAAAAGGACGTCTCTTAAAAACCATTTTAACGAGTGTGATCGAGACAAGATCACTCAGCTATCTTTTCAATTTTAAGGAGTTTGAAAAGAGCTTAACTATGGAATCACAACCTTTTTCTAAGTTTATTCCCCTTAGTTCAAAAAAATATAAAATATAACTTAGAAGAACTCTCCTAGTGAGACATGTCTCCCGAGGCGCACCTTTTTCCTAGATAATCTATTGGCCGAAAAAAGGGTTAAACTTATGCCAAATAGATATTCCTTCTGGACCAATTAATGAGTGTGAAAGGAACAAGGTCACTCAACGATCTTTTCATATTTAGAGAGTCTGAAAAGAGCTTTACTATGGACTCTGAGGGGGTTCCTTTTTCATAGATAATCTCTAAGGCTTGAAAAACAGATAAACCAAAACCATGGAGAATAGCTCTTTTTCAAAATTTTAGTCCCTCAGGCCTGAAAAAGGGTTAAAATTACACCTGAGAATACTCTCCTAGTGAACCAAATCTCCTAGGGCATACCTTTATTTGTGAATTAACCATTCAAAACAAAAAATGGGTAAACTACCACTAAATAGATGTGCCTTCAAATTTTAGTTTGACGAGTGTGAAGGGAAACAAGATCGCTCAATAATATTTTCAATTTTAGAGACTCTGAAAAAGAGATTAAATAAGACTCTAGGGGGGCTTCTTTTCTTAAGTAATCTGAATGAGACCGAAAAGAATAAATAAATTCTTGTTAGATGTTGCTTTCAAAGTTTAAGCGAGCTTGAAATACAACAAATCATGCTCTTAGATAGTCCTTCAGGTAAAGGCCAAAAAAAGATGAAGAAAAAAGAGGCTTCAACACACAATCATGGAGGGATTAAAAGGACTCCCGTGCCTATGAAGTACTTTGACATGGGAACCAAATGGAAGACAAGGATCTAACTATGATTCCCATGTAAGGAAGGCTCTACCACATAAAGTGCGAAACACTTATCAACAAGGAAGGTTATTGTCGCAATTCAGTGGGGTCGATCCTAAGGACAAATGAACCAGGAAACAGATAATGCAAAAAATTCACGTAGGGAAAAACCTAACCTATATGCCATTTTCAAGGTCAATACATGTCAAAACGGATCGATACGATGAACAAATGTCAAAGAAAAATTTCTCCAAGATTCTGCATATAAGCCAATAATACTCATCCAGAAGTTAATAAATCCAATATAGATATAAACTTTGGAAAATAAGAGGTGCTACTGAATACAAAACTTGAAAACAACAAACCTGGACTATACAATATGGTACAAAGAACCACACGTCCTTATGTATCATGCATGGTAGTAGTTCAAGTAGAGTCCATTGCTAGGCTCTGACCAAGAGTCTCTTCGATAGTCAACCTGGAAAGTCTCCCAAAAGGGAAGAAAACACAAACCACGGTGTAAGTTTTCCCATGGTATAGAAACCGTAGTCATTGCTTCAAGGATAGCCTCATCCAAAGGTAATTCAAAATATAATAAAACACATGAACGAGGAGGGTCGATAGTCCCAAAGGGTGAAGTAAATTGACCATATTCCATATGATGATGGAGGTTATGGACAGGATTGGTAGAGTCTATCAGTGAAGAATCACAAGAACGAGGGTTTGAGAATCTACAAACATCAATATTAGACTCAAAAGGAGACTCAAGACCACTTGGACCAATATGGATAAAAATACTGATCAATTTTCGAGACCATGTATCGAGAAGGCAAACATGATTGCATAGGTTCCTGATTAGAAGCAATTGAACATCGAGGATAAAATGCCACATAATGAACCTGTGGCGGGGTAGAGTCTACATGAACACTAGGAACATATAAAGGGGCATCCTGAACTAAATTCAAATTAGGATGGTGATTATCATATGCCAACTGGTCAATAGTGAAAATGCTTCCATCGGGAGGGAAATGCATCACCCGAAAGAGCGTAGACACCACAACATTCATAGCATATACATAATAATGCCCGAGAAGCATATTGAAATCTAAAGGGCCTTACACCACTATAACATCTACAAGTAAATTCTTCCCACCTAGTGATATAGGAAACTGAGGAAGAATCCCCAAATAGTCACTAGGATGTTAATCAAAAGCCAACAACTTATGCGAAGCAGACACAAGCTCGGGAGAACCCAAAGCTTTCCAAGCTGAGGATAAAATACTTGCGGAGGATCCTTCATCCACAATACATAGGTAAACATTTTTTGAATTAACTTCAACCCTTATTTGAAAGGGTGCAAAAGAAGGAAGATGAGGCTCAACAAGGTCATTCCAATCAAAGGAAACCATCCTAGGACTTGGAGGGGGTGCGCTCGAAGTGAGCTGAATTTCCCCTTGTTCTGAAAGTAATGAACTATAAATGATAAAAACATAGTTGGTAGACACATCACTCCCCATCAGAAGAGTGGGATCAACCAAATATTGCATCGGCATGACCACTTTGGCAGACTCGACACTCTCCAAGAGAAGAGTGGGATCAGATGAAGATTGCATCAGCGTGACCAATTTGTTAGACTCGACACTCTCCAAGAGAAGAGTGGGATCAGTCGAAGATTGCATCAACATGACCACTTCCTCAAACACTGGATGAATAGGTTGCAAGACAACATGCTATAAAGGTGCATCACCCCCCAAAAGAAGAGTGGGATTGTCTGAAGATTGCATTGGCATGACCACTTCATCAACCAAAGGATGAATAGATTGTGGGTAAACCAAAGAAGACTCAGAATCAGAAGAGCTTTCAAACATGGACCACAATATTCGTGCCTCTGAAATTCTAGGGAACAGATGAGTAAGGTGATCTCCCTTGAAAATATTAAAAGGGAACTTAGGCTTATGTCCTATTCGTCTAGGTTTCTCAAGAGAATCAATGCCCCCAACATGACTAGCAGTGGCTGGTTATTTGTCCTCAACATGACTCAGAGGTTGTTGAAAAATATCCAACGTGACTAGCAGAGGTTGGTTTTGTTTCCTCAACATGACTCGCAGAGGTTGTTGACAAATATCCCACATGACTAGTAAAGGTTGGTTTTTGAACTCCAGTATGACTTCTAGGGACTAGGTTCATGCCCCTAGCATGAATTGCAGTTGTTGGTTGCACATTTCCAACATGATTAGCATAGGTTGGTGATTGGTCGATAACATGACTCGCATAGGCTACAGACATATCGTCAGTATGACTAGCAATGATTGGAATTTTTCCCTAGCATGACTTACAGAGGTTGGTTTCTTTCCCCCAGTACGACTTGCAGAGGTTGGTTTCTTGTATTCAACATGACTTGCAGAGGTTGATGACCTATCTCCAACATGACTCACATAGGTTGGTGATTTCTTCTTCTTATTCTTCCTCTTTATATTTTGTTTAGACTTCCAGTTACTAGTAGCTATAATTTCACAAGAGAAGGAAGAAGGAGGTGAAGAAGACTTTGTTGATGAAGGAACATCAACATGATTCCCATGAAATAAGGTGCTTAACTGAGAATATTCAATAGCATTAGGGACATTTGAAATCGTACCCAACCAAACTGGTAGTCCCACATTCAACCCAAGAATGTACAAAGTTGCCATCAAAGGGACACCAACATTTCCAAAGAAAGGAAAAGCACAAGAATCCCCTTGTGAAGGGGTTCCTTGGTTGGTATCGTCAGGAACTTTGGCCATGAATATCTTATGCACGGGTTCTTCCCTTGTGGGATCATTCAAGTATGTAAAAGTCTCACACATTGACTCGGGTAAATCAATGGTATAAAACTACATGTCTATAAGGAGGCGTCTCCACTTTTCTAAGCGAAAGACCCCAAAGTCCTCACAATCGGAGGAGTGGGCGATATACCACCTTAGGTAAGAGACCCAAAGTAATGACTAACTAACTCTCTATGGAAAAATAGGGAGCACAGAACCCACCACTAATAAGAAAATCCTAAAAAGATACAAACCAAACAAACTACCTTTCTGAATGCTTCTGACCCAGGGAGATGAAGTCATGATCGTCCAAAACATTCACAAAGGGAAATGGCTAGCCAAGACAAGCATTTACCCATACCTCTGACCGACGGTTCATTCGGGTGTCACCTAAAGAGTACATAGTCTGCCTCAGGTATCGTTATACACCCCTCACGGTCACCTGTGTGTCAACCTATATAATGGAAATTATGCCACCAACTTGTAATCAACAATCAGGGGGGTATAGTCGACAACCATGTGAGTGTATGGGTAGGGTAAATAAGCCCAAACATCCTCTTGATGCCTGAAATGCAATAGGACTAGAATCAATCTTAGAGTACCTTAGACGGATCCAAGTGTCTTAGAGGTCCGACACAAGTAGGGCCAATAACGCTACAAGATTCACCTCCAATAAACACTCTCCTAAACGCTTTGTCGGGATCAAGAGTGGATATCTCCATCACCGTCATCCACACAGCCTCATGTTTTACTCTTGTGTGAGAGGATCTTTCCGGATTGAGTAGTTACAAGGTGGATTTTCACACCCTAGCACAGACACCTAAGTTAAGTTTTGGTTGACTTTAGAGAGTTTACCTCTCCACACCTAATCCAAGGCCCTAGCCTAAAATATTGGTGAACCCTAGAAAAAGTGTTTCTAATATATTTTAGATTAGTGCGTTCATTTTAGGGGATTTTATTACTCAAGGAACATAAGTGAAACTTATCTTGTTTGAGACTCTTGCAAAAAATGAAACTTATAAGAACACTGGCAAATAAAACTTTACACTAATCCTTCAAATGAAAAAGAGTTTCAAGAAAGAAAATGTATGAACAATTGATGCAGACCCCCCTCTCTCCTTGGGGCTACACGACCTCCTGATCAAGGATCTTTAAATGACCGAGTTGAATCATCTCTTTGGGCCTCTGCTAGACCCGCAAAACCTTATCCACATGCCTTGTTTCCTTCCCCGTGCTCAACTTAGCGAACGAGGATTCTCAAACACACACAAAATCCTCTGAGGGACCTTGTGCCAAGATATGGGCCAAATCTACTTACACCCGATGATTTCAAGCCCTTTCCTCCTCCTGGTGTAGGTATGAACTCACTTGAACCTCTCGGGCGCTTTTCCTAGCTTCCTGTGTCTTTAATTTTGATTTTTAGGCTTTAGCCCCTTTTTCCTCCGGCAACAGTTGCATGTGACCATGGGATATGGCTAGGAGCCTACTCAAAGGGTGCTTCAGAGCTTCGGGTTCTGACAAATTCCAAAACACTTCTCCTAAAATCAGTCAGAGTGCCAAGTCTCCAGACTGCACGACCTTACACCACGCGTCCACAAAACATCAAGGGTTCTAGTTTACTTCGGGACTCCGCGCTTTGGGAGTTCCAGAGTCTTCTTCCACCACAAACCTCTGGAGTGGCTTTCTAATGGATTAAACCTCCTCCCTCCACATGTCCCCTTGAAAATCAATGGTCCATGCTTTCCTTTAGGATCAATGACCCACAATAACTTTGGGATCTGACACTTCGACGAATTCCGAACAACCACCACGCGAATCCTCCGGAGTGACAAACCTATTAAGTACGTGATCTGTTGACACCTGTCCAATTCCAATGGACGGCTTGGATGGACTTCAGCGCTCTGACCTTTGAGAGTTCTCACTCCACCCAATTCCACTTTCCCTCGGAGTGTACAACCTCCGAAGTGAGGGATTCTCTGACACTTGTCCCCCTGATCTAACGGTTCAGATTAACTCCGACGCTTCGGCCTTCGGGAGTTCTTACTCCAGCCAAATCCTCTTTCCCCCCGAAGTGAATTTTCTATGAAGTGGCATATATTTTTCCACGTGTCCCTTTCAAATGGATGGCTAGGATGACTTTCGAGACTCCGGCCTTCAGGAGTCCCCACCCCTTCACACTTTGAAACCTCCGAAGTGCTCCTGCTCGGGAGTGCAGGATTCGACGAAACTTGTTCCTTTGGATTTGGATGACTCAGATATGCTTCGGCTCCTGACTCTTTTGGAGTTCTCCACCCTTCTACACTCTCTCCTATGGGATGAAAGATCTCCTGCCATGTTTCTCCAATTGACAGACGACTGAGATATTCTCCACTACTTCAGGCTTTGGGGATTTTCGAAGATCGACACTTCAAATCCTCCGGAGTGCCTCTCCTCTGTAGTTAACCATATGCTACCGTGTGCCTTCCTACGCCAACAACTGGGGTCTATTTCAGCACTTCGGGACTTCAACAATTTTGCAACCACATCGTCTGAAATATCCCGTAGTGCAATTCCTTCGGAGTCTCAGATCTCACTCCACATGTCCCTCCAAGCACTAATGGCTAGTGTGAGATCCAGACTTTGGAGCTTCGGTGGATTTGGTCACTGCTCACCTGGATTCTCTCAGAGTTCCTCTGCTTCAGACTTCCAGATATTCCACCACCTGTCCCTATGTATTATGGACGGTCCTGATCATCTTCAGGACTTTGGGACTTCGGCGAGTCCACTCTCCTGTGCACTTAAAATAATTTAAAGCTCGTGAAATTACTTGGATCCAACGAATGTTGGTTTGTCGCACTTAGATCCAATGGTTGGGATATTCTCTCCTCCTTGGAACCCTCCTTATGATATCTGGATGTAGAATTCAATGGTCTAGATCTCTCTTTGCAGCTGATCTAACGACAACTGTCACTCTTCCTCCTGAGCTTCTACTTTCTCTCGAATTGGAAGAGTTTGTAATAGTCAAAGGGCGTGACCTTTGATCCTTCTTCGAGCTTGACTACTTGGGTATCAACTTGTGCTTCTCCTTCTGATCTTTCTAAATTGGAACAATTTCACCTCTGCGCACACCTTGTGCTCAACTGAGCCTTCAAACGACTTCAGACTTAGAATATTTTTCAGAAAATATTCCTGCACATTCCTTGTGCCTTCTCAATGCACTCCTTGCAGAGCTTCTCCCTACAATATAAGAAGTTGATTGTCTCCTTACGCACACCTGTGATCAATCGATGCACTGCTTGCTGAGCTTCTCCCCCAGAGTGTTCAACAACTCCATTTTTCCATAACTTCACCAATACTTCAAATAAGTATTTGCTCTGTGCACTCCTTGAAATTTATCAAAGCACTCCTTGTTGAGATTACAAAGTGTTCAACAACTTTGTTTTCTTCAACTTCTCCAACACTTCAGAAGGTGTTGGCTTTGTGCACTCTTTGCAACCGCTCAATGCTCTCCTAGAAGAGATTACAGAGTTTTTCAATAAATCTGGCTTAACTTACTCCTACGTAGACTTTCCTCCCATGTTTTCAGTAACCTTGAGGCTCCTCCTAAGTCTGTAAACTATTCCGGTGTGCTCACCTGGTACGTTCTCCTCTAAACTCGAAGCATAATTTATATGTGCACTCCTTGCACTGGCTCATAGAGTTCTCAATAATCTGTCATGCACTCCTTGCACTTAGCCTAAAAGAACCCAGAATAACCCAACCAACTCACAGATAGAGAATTCTATCTTACCCCTGCAGATGAAATCTATCATACACCTACAACATACACTCATAAACACACAGAATCATATGCAGAAAAAAAATGCTCTTCTTTGTATTAATATGAGCGTCTGTTACAATATGTGCAGGCTTGGAATAAAATAGTGTCTCAACTCTTCTCTCCTCGACTTACAATGATTTTCTGTCAAATTTCAGCAACCAGAACCTTTTTTGGGCATACAATACAATGCTTTATAGAAGAGGGGCTCATCGAACCTTTCCCTCCAAACTAAACTAATGGTGTCTAATCACCATCAAAATGCATATCCACTGAGGAAGATTACAATAAATGAAAATCTAGTCCGAATCAGATCTAAATGAGCCTATAGCTAGTCGTTAAAGGTGACTCTATCTACAACCTGTACAAAGGAAATGAATCGGCTCTGCTTAGACTTACAACATTGAATAACAATTTATTACATTGATTTTTTTTAAATTCAAGGCAAAATGAGAGGGTTAACGCCTCTTCCCTTCTTGAATGCATGTTGATGTGTTGAATAGATGGCACATTTCTAAGGTGGAGCAATTCTCCTGCATCAACAATCCTTCAAACCTAAAGATGCGATCTTTTCTCCTTTCCATGCAAAATGCACAATGCAGCTTTTGAGTGAAGCAAAAGAGAAAATGAAAGGATTTTCTTTCTTATTTTTATTTTGAAATGATTCCAAGATGAGAAGAAAACAAAACCCTATGATAATTTCTTTTTCTTTTTCAAATAACAATGCAAAGAAAATGCAAAGAAAGAAAGAGACCTAAAAGATAGTTTTTTTTTTTGTTTCTTCCAATCAAAGAAAAACTAACAAAAGATGCTAAAAGAAATTGCATAATACATGATTCAAGCTAAAAAAAGCCAAAAATGCTTGGAAACACAAAGAGACAAGAGGATTTATTTTTTATTTCATAAACAATATGAGCCTGCAAACTGTCTAGACTCTAAACAACAAAATCTTCTAGAACTCAAGAAGACCTGGGAACCACAAGTTTCCTATAGGAAAAGGAAAATATTTTGAAAAAAATCTCCAAAAAACCAAAGATGTGTGTTGTGCATGGTCAACCTACGTATGTACGAGGGATATGTATAATGCAGGACACATATGTACGTATGTTGTACAGAGAGCAGGGCACGTACACCTCTGCAAATTTAAAAATAAAAAATAAAAATGGACAGACAACTTGGGCAAGGGAAGTTGGTAGACACATGGAAAGTGACCAGAGACCCAACCTGACTCAGAACACTTAGAAAACTCAAAAAGAAAATAAAAATCAAATCAAACCAATATCTCCCACTAAGACCCTAGGGAGACTCCCCAGTGGAGTCACCAATTATGCTATGGGGAAATCCCCCCTAAACTGGGTCTAAGGAATAAGTAGAGCGATAACTCCCTTAAAAGAATGATATATATTTAATCTACCCAAAAACCATTTAAAATAAGTGATAAGATAAAGAGGGAAGAGAGTTTTAATGAGTGCACCTTCAATCCTTGTGATTGATGTAGACCTCTTTCGCTTTTTGTTGCCTCCTAGATCATATATCTCCCAAAGATGACCTGCAAGGGGTTAGGAATACAATGAAACAACATATACAATCTCTAATGATCAGTTTAAAATCCTAAATATAGATATAAATGCTCAAATTAACAATAACATGTAAACATAGGGTTTTGGCACAAGGATAATCTCTTTTATTCAAATTCAAGATAAAAAGGTTACAACCTTTTCTTGTGAACACCGCTCTACGAACCAAGTTTGGGATCCTCTATCATGGCTCTAAGTGAATCAATCCCACGTTATATTCTCACAACCAACATGCCATCAAGGGAAGGAGGAAGGGTTTCATAGGGAGAATGGTTGAGGGGGAAACATGAGGCTAAAACTCAGAGCAAGATGCAAATCTTGGGCAGTGAGGGGGAATGGATTTTCGCAGAGTTTTCTTATTCTCTTGTTCATGTGTCTAAATGACTCCCCAAGACCTATTTTTATATGAGATAAATATAGTTATTTGTTTTTGGGATGGGCTACAAGGGGTAAAATGGTTAGGAAACCCTCCATAGCCTGTATACTCTGCCAAATTCGGCACAATTTTATATTTTTTTCAACTTTTGGAGGAAAACGCGGGCTAAATAGCATGCAACAAGTGTATGTACGTGGGATAACTAGCATGCATCATGTGTGTGTATGTAGGATATTAGTACAGTAGGGTGTGTACACTATCCAAAAAATGTTTTTTTAGAAGGAAGCCTCAACAATATTTTTGGAAAAGTATGCAAATGGATGGGCCAATGTCTTGGATGCATAGATGTGGCATTTTTGGACTATAACACTTGTTTTTGTGATTGTCTCTCTTTCAATGATATTATATATGCAACTAATGTGTTAAATGATCATAATAATAAAGAAGAATTGTAAGTGCTAGCTGCATAAGTAAAATATCAACATGATATCGGAGCATGCCTGAAAGAGAACAACTCACAGTTTATAAGAAGTGGCTAGCCTCAGCGCAACCTTTCCAAAATCTAGTTTTCCGTATTGCAGCTACTGTAGAATTAGGGTTTTTGCATAAACCCTAAAGGTGATGTTTTTACTATTTAAGGAGGACGTTGGAGAAAGTAACCACACCTAGGATCTTTCCCTAGGAGGGTGCATCTAGTCCCTAGATCAGAATTCCAAGATTTGAAAGTTGAAAATTTAAGGTTTCCTCATAAACCCTAAGTTTGGTTGGAGTTGCTGCAGATTTTGTGATAGATTTCATCCTTGACTCAACAATCTCTCTGGTAAGGTCTGAAATCCTCATCTTGAAAATTTATTTGTTTACTTGTTTCGGGCAGGATGAATACCAGTACCAAGCTTGACGAAAAGATTGAAGGAGTTGATGACTTATGAGCATGGAAGTACATAGTGATGCTCATTCTAGAAGAGAATGACCTTGTAAGTTTTATTGAACAAGATATTGAAGAACCAGAGGAAGATGATTCCAAAGATAAATATAAGAAAGATTTGATCAAAGAAAAGAGGATCATTGATGATTCCATCAAGAACCATTTGATTCCTCATGTTTCAGCATTAAAGACTCCAAAGAAAATGACGGATGCCTTATCCCGTATATTTAAAGGCAAGAACATCAATCAGAAAATGACCTTTAGGACACAACTCAAGAATGTGAAAATGCAAAGTTCATAAACCATACAATCTTACTTCACAAGAGTGTCCCAGATTAAAGAACATCTTGAAGCTATTGGATAATCAGTTGAAGAAGCTGAGATAACAAAGAGCACATTAAATGGTCTTCCAAATTCTTGGGAATCCTTCATCTAAGGAATCTGCTCTAGAAGAAAGTTAACTAAGTTCAACAGGTTATGGGAAGACTATACTCAATAAGAATCCATATTAGAGGCAAGAAAGGAAAAGATATAGAATAATGAAGATCAAGCATTAACAATTCACACAAGAAAAGGAAAGAACAAGAAAGAAGTTCACTCTCACAAAATATTTTAGAAGCCTCATAAAAGACTATTCCGAAATAATATTCTAAAATATTCTTTCTTTAAAATCGTAACTTTAAAAACTTCTAGGAGATGTGAAATCTCCTAGGAATATTCCCTTGTTTCAGTCACAAAGGAGGAAGCCAGTCAAAAGGACTGGGATATGAATTTTACCTTGAGACCAGAAGGGAAGTCAGTGGTGACTTCCAAGATTGATCTAGCAAATCAAGCATGTTGTAGATAACAGTATAAAGATGTGCAAAGCCTAATTTGTGTTCAGAGGATTCTCCTAGCAAAAGGGAGAATACTATGACGAGACACTTGCTCCGGTAATTAGAAGAAGTATATATGGAACAATAATGATCCATTAAAAGAGGTCGATGCAGTATGAGATTCAGAGGGAGAAAATGAATCTATTATCATGATGGAGTAGATGAGCTACTCTCGGGTTTCAAAAGCTATAATGAGAATGGATAAGTCATTCTCAGTTTCAGAAAGGGCAGCTATAGGTGCAGACTCCCAATTCCAGAAGGAACAGTTGTAGAGAGTAGAGGACATACTCTTTGACAATGATACATATAGTGCTTTGTAGAAATACATAGAGCCAACACATGATTGTGTAGATTGAATTGCAGCTGATAAAGTGTACCTATTTGATACAATATGATGTGAAAATTTGGTTCGAAGAACATGAGGACAGATATATGTTTTGCAATGAAAGACTTGTTCACCTGATTGTGGAAAAACATGTGATGAGGTACTTAAAGGGTACAATCGATTATGGACCCAGATATATCTCGAATTATGAGACAAGATTGCAGGACTACACAAATTCAGATTGGGAAGGTAGTGTCAGAAACTAGAAAAGTACATCTTGATGTTGCTTTAGTACGAGATCATTTCTGATATCGTGACTCAGTGAGAAGCAGACATATATGTCACTCATTTCCATAGAGGCATAGTATGTGGCATCATGGTCAGCTTATGGTGAAGCAATGTGAAGTCAGAAGTGGATCACAAAATTGTTTGGTCTCAAGTTGAAAGAAACTTGTATCTTTTATGAAAACCAAAGTTGCATAAAGTTGTCGGTGAACTCAGTGTGTCATGACAAATCCAAGCATATTGAGATCAAATACCACCATGTCTGGGACATGGCACAGAAGGAAGCAGTAAGACTCCAATATATTTCCACCGATGAACAGGTAGCAAATGTGTTGACTAAGCCCCTATCTAGAGTCAAGTTCAAGTTTTTCAGAGACAAGATTGGAGTGATCCAGAAAGACTTCCCCAGAAGTGTGAAGTGATGTGTTCCCCAGAAGTGAGAAGTGATTTGTTCCCTAGAAGCAGGAAATAATGTGTTCCCCAATAGAGAGAGGTGATGTGATCCCTAGTAGAGGGAAGTGATACGATCCCCAATAGAGGGAGGTGATGTGATCCCCAGTAGAGGGAAGTGATGCGCTACCCCAACGTAGGTTGGTATGCTACCCCAAGGCAGGTTGGTAACCCCAACATAGGTTGGTATGTTACCCCAGCGCAGACTAGTACACTACCCCAACGCAGGTTGGTAACTGCAACACAAGATGGTACGCTACCCTAGCGCAGGTTGGTAACCCTAACACAGTATGGTACGCTACCCTAGCGCAGGTTGGTAACCCCAACGCAGGCTAGTACGCTACCCCAGCACAGGTTGGTAACCCCAATGTAGGCTGGTACACTACCCCAATGCAGTTTGGTACGCTACCCCAGCGCAGGTTGGTAACCCCAACATAGGCTAGTATGCTACCCCAGTGTAGATTGGTAACCCCAACGTAGGATGGTACGCTACCCCAACGTAGGTTGGTACATTATTCCAGTGAAAGTGAAGAAAATTCCTATGATATATAGATCCATGAATGAAAACAAGACAATGACCAAGTATGGAGAAGCACAAAAGCAGTGATGTTGACAGTGACAAGAAGAATACCTTCTTTGCTAAGAGGGAGTGTGGAATATTGAGTAGCTTTGGAAGATATCCTTATTGTATTTGACCAAGACAAACCCTAAAGAATGTTATTGTATTATATTTATTAATATGTCCCTATTGTTCCTTTGTAAAATTCGGCCCTATTGTGCCTTGACAATTAAATGTAATTTAATTGGTTAAATTGACAGGTTGGCCCAGACCCTAATTTAGGGAGGTCAGACTACTATTTATAAGGAGGGAAAGAAACTCACTTGCTCACTCACTCAATGAGCTCTGCAACAAGAAGGATAAGTGTGCAAGTCTTGGAAGAGTATATGTTGCAACTAGGTGTGACATCAAGGACAGGTTTGGTCTATCTCTTGGTATCTCTTGGTTGAGTGGTGCGCTACTCTTTTTTAGTGAAGGAGTAGAGGAGGATCTTCTTCCTTATTAGTTCTCTCTTGGAGAGAAGCATTGTTCTTGGTTGGCTAATCTATATTGAGGAAGTTTGTTGGGTTTTCTCCACCTAGAGGGTTTCCTAGGATAATCTTTGTGTCTCTCTTGTTTTTGTGATTGTCTCTCTTTCAATGATCTTATATATGCAGCTAATGTGTTAAATGATTGTAATAATAAAGACGAACTGTAATTGCTAGGTGCATAAGTAAAATATCAACACAAAGGTTCTTCCTCTATCATATACTCTTGATCCCAAGTCAACACTATAAATGGTGGTTGTTGATGCCCTTATAATGCACATTTAAAAAAAAAATCTAGAAGGAGGTCGTAAAATGAAAGGAGAAGAAAGGATATAAAGGTGGGCATTAATCTCCCCCTTCCTCCCTCTCGTCTTTCTTTTGGATTTAGTCATAAATGCATTAGGATACCCAAGCATGTAGTTTTTGTGTCAATATGTAACAAAGTACACGTGCTTGTAAATTGTATCCAAGTACACCTTGGCTAAAATTTTCCAATGATCATAATTGATCACATGTACATTTTTCCTCCCCCCTCACTTCAAGGATGGTACACAAGGAAAACTGGTAGGTCATAGTCTTGGAAACCTAACCTGGTGGGGGCATCAAGTGAGACCCACAATATTCATATAGGTATTGAGCCCAAGAAATTGACCTCGTGACCTCCTACTTGTGATTTAAAACACTAAATTATTCAAGCTAACCCACCAATCTACTCTCTCTCTCTCTCTCTCTCTCTCTCTCTCTCTCTCTCTCTCTCTCTACACACACACATAATTCCTTGATACACCTCTTGACCAACCAATTTTACCTTTTTATATTTACTTTATAACACGCGATAGAGATACAAAATAATTCAATCACGACAGGCCATACACAAAATTGGACGAATACTTTCAACTCTAAAATATTATTAGAACTAAGGTTTAAGGTTTTCTTTATTTATCTTGGTTAGAAGCGATGGTGGAATGATATGGCCGACAATGTAGATGTAATGTGAAGAGCAATGGTCTCAACATTTTTTTTGTAATTCTCCTAGCATAGTTCATGAAGGCATATTGTAATTCTTCAAGAAATTCTTGCTTCTTCCATTCACTTTTATGTATATTATTTGATTCCTTCCAAACTTCAAACATCAATAGAGAATCACAAATTCTTCTCTTATGTAGATATGACATGTCTAGTTTTGCTTTGAGATTGCAATATTTGTCCATTCATCGTTCTTTTGAAAAACATTTCTTTACTTGGACCTTATATGTGTACTTAATTTTAAATCAATTATTTGATCTCTCTTGTTTCAGACACCTTTTTTATGTGGTTTTGAAGATGAATGAATAGTTGAGTCAGGGTATGAGGCAGCCATATGTCATTGGCATAACTAAAGCAATGTATTCTTCCAAATTATCAATTGTTTCTAACTTTCCCATGAGTTTTATCTCTTTCATTTACAAGTTACTTTGGTGTTTAATATTCTTAGATAACATTTGCAATTTTTTCCTTCTTTAATCCTTCCAACAAGAAAAAGAAAATGAGTCACAATCTATGAGTCAATTGGTTACTAAAAATGCAACAAGAAAATAATAAGTCACAATTTATGAGTCGATTGGTTACTAAAAATGGCTATCAGCCCACAATTTTTTTGGATGTTGAATAAGAGGGTTTTCTGCCACTTACAAAGTGAAGTTTATTGCCACTAGAAATAAGGTTTTGCACTTCATAAGAAAAATTCACATTGATGAGTTGTCTTGTATTGCAAGTCATGAATTCATGATGTTTCCCACCCTTTAAAAATATGGTCACAAATTGTCCCGGAAATGTATTGTGTAATATGACTTACCAAATTTTTGTGGAAGGCAAAATACCTAATTAGAATCCATTTAAAGCAATCATTGCCTATACTAAAATTAATAATGTTTATATTATGATATTTAATATAATAATATTTAAATAAGTGCATTATAAAAAATAGATTCAATCTCATCATAATGATTCTTATTTCGAAATTAAGAAAAAAATGATTATCCGATCACTTCATCCCAACTATAACAATTAGGCTAGTCATAAAATATCTACATTAAAAAATTCAAAATAATGTGTTGAACTTAGCTTCTATCTATGAGCTCATAGAAACACGTTTGAGCTCATATAAACACCTTTGATACAAATCCTCTATTGGTAGTGTAGAAGATCATAACACGACTATCACTTCAAACTCTTAGGCCCAAATTTATATGTTGCATTAATACAATTCAAGAGGCATTAGCCCTATTATAAAGGGATGGAACAAATAAAGCATTTCACCTGCACACCAACGGTTTGTGGGAAAAGCTTGTCATGCATTGTGTGCTCTCGTAAATATACATAAACACATCAACTTTGATATCACTTATTTAAGGAAACCTAAGAGCCCTTGAACAACAAATATGATACAATGTGTTCCTCTTCTCTAGAACATTAATAATATCAATGCGTGCCAATTTTTTTGATAAATAGTGCCCAAGAAATGTTAATCGTACACTTTGCGACTTGTTGTCCCAAGTTCCAATACTAAATCCAAACTTGGAAATTTTTATATGAACCTATAAAAGATATATCGATAAAGAAAATACACATGTAACTTGACGCAACATATTTGCATTAAAGTTGACTAATTTGACATAAAAACTATATTGTACAGTAGAGTTACATAAAGTTACATATCTAATTCAATTATGTAGAGCATCTTTGGCATAGTTCAATTATCTCGTGTTACCATTTTATCTTCAATTTTACTTAGCATATTTCATTGTTTGTTTTAGTTTAATGTAAACAAGACTTCAAATGTTGGATAGTTGAAGGAATGGGAACGTTAACAATGATGTCAAGGAATCATTCAATTTAAGAGTATTTAATCATAGGGATCAGAACCTCAAAGAATCTTGCCACTGCACTCACAAATTAGAGTTTTTGAGGTGTTTTTCTTAATTTTGGGAGAAGCACCATCAAGAGGCTCAAATAAATAAAATAATATGCACCTCACAACAAGTTATTAATGTCGTTGTGGGGTTCTAACAATTCGACATCATACTCTTTGGAATTGACCCCTTTGTAGTATCCATCCCCTCATCATTATAAGCATACATCCCACCCCATACCATTCAATTTCTAGGGCACTTTAACACACATCCACTCCTAGGAGTCACAAACATTAGCTTCTAGGCATCATTGGTTTCATTTTGAGGGTTCACTCTATTTGTGCGAGTTTGAGGGGAATGAGAAAGGATATATGTCAGTGTATATACTAGTATTTATATATTGGCATATATACCATTATATCTACATGGCATATGTAATTTTTCATTCTCCTCAAACTTGCACAAACAAACTATGCCCCTAAAATGAAATTGACAACTGGAGATTATTTCCCATGGTGACAAGAGGGGTGCTCAGGGTCATTGATGAAGTCCAATGAATTTCCTCCAATCAAAATATGTTAAGAAAAGAAAGGTATCATGTGGTCAAAGGACAATAGAATATTGTGGGTGTTTAAAATATCCACCCTTACTAGTGTTTTAGAAAAGCTCTAAATAGGTCGTTCAACATGATGCCTTCTACAAGTCCTCAACGACAAGAAATCATTGCTCAAGATTATTTCCTGGACACCAAAGAATGGATGTTTTTCAAGGTGTGCTAGCAAATGAATGGCATGGAGTGGGATGTATGCCCATAGCAATGAGGGGATGTATCCAACAAAGAGGTCAATTCTAGGGAGGATGGTGTTAGATTGTCAGAATCCCACAACAACATTAATCATTCTACTATGAGATGCATATAGTTTTCTCTCAAATGCTTAGAAATATAAAAGTTGATGGGCTCTATGACAAGTCAAGGTCATGTGTTATATAGTATTAAAGGAATTAAGGATAAGGGACTTTGGGGAGTTTAATGAGAGGGGTTTGATCAATGGTCGTGGGACCCACAAGCCTTTTAACATCTACGCATCGAATCTCCATGAAGTTGACATTGGAACTAACATAGGAAAATCCAACCTCAACGGTTTCAAGGTTATGTACCCCTATGGATTATGCCTTCGATTGGACACATGACCTCAAACCTCAGACAATACAATCCTACTACACTCATTAGCCAATGTAAGGTCTTTGAGGAAATCCCTTATTGGACCTTGGACCTTGGGGAGAAAAAGTGGATTTGAAGGCGTTTGTAATATTCTAGATATAAAAAGTATGCATAACATAAATAAAATGCTAGAAATGGCAGATAAACAACAAGATAACCAAAATAACACCACAATAATATTGAAATGATAACAGAATAACACTAGAAAGAGCACTTCGATTACTGAGAGCAATGTTCACAGGTCTCTTCAAGGGGGAAACCTCCAGTCGAGCAGAGCTCTATTACAATAATATACAAGCTAGGGTTCTCATACCCTCGACTCCTATTTATACTAAATATGTCTATCAATAGAACCATCTAGAGGAAGATACTTCTCGAAATGAAAGCTTCTATTAGGTCTTCTTACATTCGACTTATTCTACTTTATTGCAAGGCCTTATTAATATTGACCTTTATTACATCGGAATACATTGTTCTACCTATGTGAGGGGCTAGGTCCCTAACATGTCCTCCCCCTTAAAAACAACCTTGTTCTCAAGGCTTGAGATGTGGAAATTGTTGCAGAATGGTAGCTAGTTCCCAAGTGGCATCTGCTAGAGTTGTATCTTTCCATTGGACTAACACTTCCTTGATGGTTCATTGATGCAGGTGATGCTCACGTTGGTCCAAAACTGCTTGTGGTTGTAGCCAAATGGAGCCTTCTTCGTCCAACTCGGGAAGGTTGGTTTGAGTTTGGCACTTAGTTCCAATCACCTTCTTTAAGCATGAAACATGAAAAATAGGATGTAGCTTAGAATGACTGGGCAAAGATAACTGATAGCTCACTTGTCCCACACGCTTGAGAACTGTACAAGGACCATAAAATTTGGGCGCTAGCTTCTGAAAATGGTCGACCTTGAGGGAATTTTTCTTGTAAGGTTGCAGTCGAAGAAACACTTGATCCCTTTCTGCAAAATGACGTTCAGAGCGACCTTGATTTTCTTGTTGCTTCATGCGATTATGGGCCATGACCAAATTCTCTTTGAGGGTACAAAGAATAGCCTCTCAAAATGTATTTGTTTGGTCAACCTTCGAGACACCTAGTAAATATGAGAGAACTGACAGTGGATTTTGTCCATATACCACTTCAAAATGAGTCATGTGGGTAGTTGTATGGTATGGAGTGTTGTACCACCATTCAGCTAGGGGTAACCATTGAGCCCACTGATTTTGATTTTCTGATGCAAAACACCTCAAATATGTTTCCAAACACTTGTTGACCACTTCAATTTGACCATCCGTCTGGGGATGATAAGATGTGTTGAGAGGCAATTGGGTGCCTTGTAGCTTGAATAGTTCTTGCCAAAAATTGCTGGTGAAAGTTGGGTCGTGATCAGAAACAATATAATGTGGCATGCCATGAAGCTTGAAGACCTGATCCATGAAAAGTTGAGCCATTGTGGATGTTGTAAATGGGTGTTGAAGAGCACAAAAATGAGCATACTTGGAAATGCGATCAACTACCACCATGATGACTGATTTATTGCCCGATTTAGGTAAGCCTGTGATAAAATCCATAGAGATATCCCTCCAAATAGTAGGTGGAATCGGAAGTGGTTGTAGTGTTCCAGGAGATTTGACGGTTTCTCCCTTGTTGCAATGACACACATCACATTCAACCACAAAATTACGAATGTGTTGTTTCATACCATCCCAGAAAAAAAAAACGTTTGACCCTATCATAGGTTTTGGTAAACTCAGAGTGCCCAGTTGTGGGTGTAGCATGAAGCTTAGAAAGCACCATGGATTTAAGTTTTGACTGTTTACTTAAATACAAATGGACTTTGTATCGAAGCTCATCATGGAGCCAAGAGTACCCTGGGAAAACTAGAGAATTTGACTGCAATTGTTGTATCAGATGTGAACTTTTGGGATCATGTAGCCATTCCTGGTGAACAACTTGGAGCCAATATGGTACAATGAAGGAGAGAGAAAAGAGGGAGCCTTCATCTTCATATTTTTGGGAAAGTGCATCTGCAACCACATTGTCTTTACCTTTCTTGTAAATGATCTTATAATCATATCCAAAGAGCTTAGTCACCCATTTTTGTTGCTCTGGGGAGGAAATGCGTTGTTCCAGAAAATACTTGAGGCTTTGATGATCTGTCTTAATTTGGAAGCGTTACCCCAATATATAAGGGCACCACAAATCAACGGCATGCATAATAGCCAACATTTCCTTTTCATAGATTGATTTGCACAAATTTTGTTCAGACAGTTGTTTGTTGGTAAATTCCAAAGGCCGACCCTCTTGCATAAGGACAGTGCCAATACCTTTCCCATAAGCATCAAATTCAATGACAAAGGTCTTTTTGAAATCAGGAAGGGCCAGGACTGGAGTGGTGCACATGGCCATCTTCAAGGTTTGAAAATATTGATTATCTGTTGGATTCCAAGTGAAAGAATTATTTTTAAGGAGTGCGGTGAGAGATGCAGCAATCTTTCCATAATTCTTAACAAACTTGCAATAATAACCTGTTAAGCCCAGAAATCCTCGCACACTTTTGAGACTCTTTGGGTGAGGTCAGTCTTGCATAGCTTCAATATTTTTAGGATCCACCCTCACGTCGTTCTTGCCAACAAGATGACCCAAGTACTCGACTTCTTAGGCGCCAAAATCACATTTAGATTGTTTCAGGAAAAGTTGGTGCTGAAAGAGTAGATGGAGAATGCGGTCCACATGAGAAAGATGGTTTGTCCAGGTTTTTCTATAGATGAGGATATCTTTAAAGAAAACTAAGACAAAATGACGGAGAAAAGGGAAAAAGACATGATTCATGAGGCTTTGGAAGGTGGAGGGGGCATTACACAAGCCAAAGGGCATGACCAAAAACTCATAGTGGCCTTCATGAGTTCTAAAGGCAGTCTTAGGAATGTTTACCTCTTTCATATGGATCTGGTGGTAGCCATAACGAAGATCAAGTTTAGTAAAGAAATGGGTGCCACTCAAGTCATCCAAGAGGTCATCAATGATAGGAATGGGAAATCTGTCTTTAATGGTGAGTTTGTTGAAGGCGCAGAATTCAGGACACATGCGCCAAGAACCTTCTTTCTTCAGGACCATGACCACAGGAGAAGAGTAGGGGCTCGTACTAGGGCGGATAACGCTTGCGTTAAGCAGTTCTTGAACCATTTTCTCAATTTCATTTTTTATGAAAAGGGGTGACGATAGGGACAGATATTTGGAGGAAGGCTTCTTGGTATAAGGGGAATGGAATGATCATGAACACCACAGGAAGGAGGGAGTCCCTGGGGAGTGGAAAAGACCAACTAATGTTTAGAGAGGATGGATTGGAGGTCTTGTGGCACAGAGGGTGTCTCAGTTTCCTGTATGGCATGGAGTTGAGAAATAACGCCAGAATGACCTTTTTTTAGCAGCTTTTCCATGCGATGGGAACTAATGATCTCAGGTGAACCGACGGTGATGCCTTGGAACTTATAGTTTTGGCCTTCCTGGTCGAATTGCATGGTTAATTCCTTGAAATCCATGAGAATGGGACCCAAATTCCTTAGCCAGTCTGCACCTAACACAATGTCACAACCGCCCATGTTGATACCAAACATATGAGATTTCAGGTGGTAGTCACCAATTTGGAGACACACATTTTCACAACGCCCTCCACATTTTATGGAGCCGTCATTGGCAATCATGATTTGGAAATTATTGACTGCATGGATATAACAATGAGTTTCTTGGGCAATGCAGTGATGAATAAAATTATGGGTGCTTCCACTATCAACAAGAATGGTGACCTTCCTATGCTTGATGTAACCGATTAGCTTGAGGTTTTGGGGAGCAGAGAAGCCAGTGAGAGCATTTAGGGAAATTACTGGTTCTACTTCGGGAGGGTTTGAGGGGGGGGGTTATGTCAATGGTTTCAGGTGACTCAGACACAAGGGGAGTTTCAACATCCTCTTCCGAAATATCCTCCGAGATGGCCATAAAAATATTTTGTTCCTTACACTTGTGGCCCAAAAAATATTTTTCATCACAATTATAACAAAGGCCTTTGAGTTGGCGTTTAGCCATTTCAGCTTTGGTCAAGTTTTGGATTTTTAGTGGAGCAGAGGGAGTAGTGGGATTTACTGGTTTAGTACGAGGAATAAAGGAGGGTTTCCGGTTTTGAGAAGATACACATTGTTGTGTTTCTTTATCTCTTTTAGTAGCCTCCACCTAACTCTGAGGCCGATCCATGAGGACATGGGAACGAATCTCATCCTTGAGGCCATTGATAAAACATTCTTGGAAAAAGGCATCAGACATGCCCTCTGTCCGAAAATCTAGGCACTCAAAAGAAACTATAAAGTCTTCCATTGTTCCAGATTGTTTCAACTTTGTCAAACGACCTAAATGGTTGGTGTCAGTGTCAAAGCATTCATAAATCTCCGCCACAAAGTGTGTCCAAGCAATATACCCTTGACGGGAAGTTTTTTTCCATTGCCACCATTGCCAACGTTCTTGATCTAGATGGAGAACACCATACCGGAGTTTTTCCAAGTCATATGTAATGTCGTATAAAGAGAAATAATGTTCCATTTGGGTTACCCAACTAGTGGGATTCAAGCAATCAAATTTGGTCACATCCACCCGTAGAAGGCGTAGGTCACGCTGAAAGTGATGGGGCTGAAAATTATGGGAATGAGAGGAAGTTTCAGCTTTGGTATGTGGAGGTGGGTCAGATAAAGGGTTATTTGCAGGGATATGTAGCTTGGTGCAGATCATCGAAATGACAAATTCAAGATGGGTAATCATGTCTTATTTGAGTTCCTCGATTGAGGTGGCGATGGAGGACTGCATGGCGGTATTGATGGTGGCAACATTGACACTGAGTTGTTTCACTTCTTGTTGGGTCTCTATGAAATTAGATTGCAAGGTATTGAAGCAAGCTTCCAAGTCTTGGCTACGGGTATGGGCCATGATGATGAGGGAACCAAAACGGGGCGGGTGGGGTCAAAAATTTTGTTAAAAAATGATATGTATGAATGTGATAAGGGAGGAGAGATAAATCCAATGGAATAGGTATCAAATAATGGTACAAAAATTACAGAGTTTTTTTTTACGCTTGCAGAGTTATACTCTGGTCTGAAGAATACTGCAATGATGAAATGCCCAAATGCTTAACCAGGAAGAAATGTGTAGTGATTTGGAAACCCGAACACAGTTGCACGAAAATAGATCTTGTCTATTTTAATTTTTTTGTTTTCGTCCCCAAGGGTTAGGTATTCAAGGGTTATATAGACAAGGGTTTGCCCTGTGCGATAGCTCTATGATATAAGTGCAGGTTCCAACAATAGTACTCAACCAAATATCTCAGGGCACTAACTAAGGAGGCTAGACTGTGCCCTTAGCCATACTACCCGACTACCCAGGTACTAGAGAGTATCTTCATGAGTGGTGTTCTCGGTGGCACTATAGCAGTCAGGCGACCGATCGGTTTATATAAAGAAGGCTTTAGGAAATATAGGCCGATCCGTACACAGGTGTTTTCCGATGCACTACCACTCGAATGGGTACCAACAGGGGTTACAAGGGTGGCCAACAGATGTGCGCTTAAGTACCACGTGTATTTCTTGCGAGTATGAATCCCTTAACCATGGGTTTATGCGCGTAACGACAAATTTTCGTGGCTTAAAGACGTTGAAATACGTCTCTACCCTGAAAAAAAAGTTAACCCACAATTTATGCCAAGGAAAGTGCTCTAATACCACTTGTAATATTCCAGATATAAAAAGTATGCAAAATAGAAATAAAATGCTAGAAATGGCAGATAAACAACAAGATAACCAGAATAACACCACAAAAATATTGAAATGATAACAGAATAACACCAGAAAGAGCACTTCGATTACTGAGAGCAATGTTCACAGGCCTCTTCGAGGGGGCAACCTCCAGTCGAGCAGAGCTCTATTGCAATAATATCCAAGCTAGGGTTATCATACCCTCGACTCCTACTTATACTAAATATGTCTATCAATAGAACCATCTAGAGGAATATCCTTCTAGAAGAGGAAGCTTCTATTAGGTCTTCTTACATTCGACTTATTCTACTTTATTGCAAAGACTTATTAATATTGACCTTTATTACATTGGAATACATTGTTATACCTATGTGAGGGGTTATGTCCCTAACAAAGTTTGATCTGACTCCTTGACACTCCAAGGTGGGGCCCACATTTTATATCAATCATATTTAAAAAATTTAAATGTGAAAGGTTGTTCCCTCGCAAGGAAGTTAACAATTGGCCTAAAGACCATATGAAACCATGTGCCACCATTTGATTGGACACAATGTGAGTACATAGAATGTGGCCAACATCGAGAGGATTTCAAATAAAGGAATTCTAAGAAGTTTTGACAGATTAGTCCAATGCTGACATAACAATTTGTGACAACTACTCGATGACTTGATTGCAGAGCTAGAGAATGTGAAGAGACAATATGAGGTGGTTGCAATCAATATGTTTGGCCTAAGTCAAATCAACATATTAAGAGACTAAAATATGTCATTAAGGAAATCAATTAGTTTGAATATAAATCAATTCGATCACAATTGGAATAATTTAGATTTTTTGAATCCTATGCCTAATGTATAAATTGTGCATTGAAAAATGAAGGGGCATTTGTGCACTCCATGGTTTGGGTTTTCTATGGTTAATAGGGAGTGGAGGAAGAATCTAGAGACCTAGTGATTGGATATGTGATTGTAATGAGGCTTGAGATATTTTGGCACTATTTAATAGAACTCAATAGAGTTAGTGTTGTGTATTATGTTGCGTTACATTTTTTTTTTGTATGCAATTTGTGCTTTCATTGTGTATTCTAAATTATAGGTACATGGCCTACACTATGTGATATCAAAGTAGTTGATTTGTGAAAGGAAAACGCTCCCAAGTGTGTGAGACAATTTAGTGAGGGTAGTGATGTTGGGGAGAATTTTCCAAGAAAGGAGTGTGTGGAATTCGAGTGAGTTGTTGAAGAGTGTGTGGTAGAAGTTGAAGCAAGAAATTACATTTGAGATCATAGAATTGCAGATAGATGAGGTGGATAATTTCCTCTTAGAAGACGTCATGGAAGAACTAGAAATACAAATGCATTTGAAGACATTGCAAAGATGATGAGGGTGATGTTGTCACAATTAGATGCTACAAAACCAACCTAGAGGAGAGGAATTGCCCCAATTATACACGATTAAAGTGAAGAAGAGGAAGAGACTACATAAGTGAGAGGAGAACCGAATAGAGAATTTTTTGAAGAAAGGATGATAAGAGCCATCAAGGGCTTGGGAGGAAAATCTAGACTTGAAACCTCTGTATATTCTAGAAGTTTTAACCTTGAATAATCATAGATTTAATATGAGAAATAAAAAAATTCTTCAAATCTAAAAAAATTAAGGATCTTATGAGGGTTAGATTTGCATGTACAAATTGAAGAGTGGTGCTTCCTTGTGGTGGGATAAGTTGAAATTAGAGAGATTGAGTGGCCCTAAAAAAAAAATTACAACCTGGAATAGAATATTAGAAAAGTTGAACAATAAATATCTACCTATAAATTATGCTTTGAATCCGTTAACAATACTGCAAAACCTTAAGCAATTGAATATGACAATGGGAGTACATCAAAGAGTGATCTGGATTATTTTTGGCACAATATGAGAGCGGAGATATAAAACAGAAATATACAGAGATATTGCGAGAGCCAATAATATAACAGAGATATATCATACATCTAACAAGAGTCACAAATATATAGTAATACACAATTTCTATTAATGAGCGAAATGTACAAAATTGTAGAAATACAGAGTGAAAGACTCGCTAGAATGGTGGCAACTTATCTCTGAGAAGAGATGTGAAGACTACTCACATTTTCAAGAAGTTGATTGTTACAATGAGGCTCCATAGACCTTTTTAACATAAAGAAAATCCAAAACCCTAACCCCGGAAGATGAAAATCCAACAGTTTTATGGGCCCTGTTTTGGGTAGTTTGGTGTATAAACTTCCCGGGGGCGTAACTTTGGCATACGATCTTAATTTGGGGTGCACAATAGCTTGTTGTAAACATATTGATGAGGCAATTAATTTTGAGGGCTCAATCAGAGCCTTTACATACATTTGAGGTGTCCGGTCGTGAAAAAATTGTTGATGATTACAGTTGCGTGAGACATTCTCCAGGACACAAATTGATTAAGTCGAACTGAGAGAGAGCCCTTGAGATGGGTGTGTAGTTCCTATATGAGATAGAACTGGAACGTAGTGATGGCCTCCTCCTTACAGAGAGTTAAGAAGAATTCCAGATGATTCTCCTGTGTAACACAGTGAGGAAGGATATTTGATGAGTTGGACGTGCCTGTGGTTGAGCACAAGGAGAACGTGTGAATTCCCATAGAGTTGGGTGCATCATCATGAGATAGAGATGAAGACGATGTATTAGCCTCCTTTGAGAAGATACTTGAGTTGAATAACTCCATATGTCTCTCCTGCATAATGCAATGGGAAATAATATATGTTGAGTGGACGTTCCT
The DNA here is from genome assembly GCA_009831015.1 of Picea engelmannii. NCBI lineage: Eukaryota > Viridiplantae > Streptophyta > Pinopsida > Pinales > Pinaceae > Picea > Picea engelmannii. Next base: position 355,661 of record ML783278.1, on the reverse strand, counting down.
GTGGACGAGCACAGGTGAACGTGATCCTAGTGTCTAAGCACTAGTGAGTGTGGTTCTCCTGTGAGATGCAGTGAGATAGAGATATTGACATCCCTATGGATGTGCCCCAAGTGGTTGAGCACTAGTGGGTGTATGATATCCCTTTCTATATTGTTCAAGAGTCAGACTTGCATGTAACCCTAATTGTAATGTAAAGAGTATAGGTCGGCCCCACCTTAATGTAATTGATAATTAATGTAAAATATAATTAATCTGGTTAATATTAATTATATCATGATATAAAGAGGCCGACCCTGTTGTGTCAATATACACTTTTCTTGACAGGTCAAGTCTAATATAAGTAAAGGGAAATTCCCCATTGAGGAATCATATATTTTTTGTGAGTTTGGAAATATCAGCAAGTACATTTTCTTGGGAAAAGTGTGCACCTCTCTAAGGTGCTAGTATTCTAGGGTTTGCAAGAACCCTCTTGTGTGCTAGGTTTTCTTGGTGGTGAAGGTATTTCTCTTGAATAATATAGCAAATGATTTGTTTGGGTTCTCTTCCCTTATTGAGAAGGGTTTCCCAAGATACTTCTTGTGCATGGTGTTTCTTCTTTTGATCTTGGTTGTTGCAACATAATTGGTTATGGTTTAAGTAAAATGTTAAAATGGAATGAACTTCATGCTTAAACCTTGTCTATTGAAAAAACAACATGGTTTCAGCACATAGGTCTTGAAGAACCCATTGCACAAACATCTACCAGTCTCCTCTCTTTTCTGTAGAACCATACGACCCTCCTAGGGTTTCTAGAAAATTCGTACGACCCTTCTTTCTGAGGTGTTTCAGCCCTTAATACTTGAATGTTGGGGATAATTTTTGCATAGCAGAGTATGGACTCCTCCAACGCACCTCTAGAGACTCTTAGAGTGAAATTATGAGCATTTTGAAATTTTGGCCCTAGGGTTTCTAAGGTTTCGCTAATTTCTGTAGAAATTTCAAAATTAGGTTTTAGGTAAATCATTGAAGGAGCTCTTCATCTCACCAGTGTTCTCATATATTTCAACGGCTTATTATTGGCATTCATAATTCCAACAAAAATTAAAAGTGCCAGCCTAGCCTAACCGTTAAGTTTTCTAGCCCAATTGACAAGGGTTTGTGAAGAATCTAAAATTATGATGAACAAAACTATGATGGAAGATAAGCTTGATGGATCAAGCAAATTCAAGTTCCTAGAATACAAGACTTCAAAGGAATCCTTATTGTGGGTGATACAAAAAGGTGACACTATGACTACCATCTTCATGAATATGTCAAGAGCATAGAGATCAGCCAGGTGCCATTGGAGAAATCATATCATCACCCTCGGGCATGCACTTGTATATATATTATTTGTATCATTTTCATGAGGGAAATTGTAGGAGGAAGGAACCTTTTGCTAAAGTCATGGATCTAGAGGGATCTCAATCCATTCAGAGAAACAACACACTGGAAGTGAAGACTCCGGGTTTGATTGTTGTAATTTTCATTTATGTAACCTATATTTATAAAGTTTGCTACATTACAAGTAGTTGTTGTTGTTGTGACAACAATCCTTAAATTGTTTTGATTCTAGAGACGTACTCATTATTCTCCTTTAGGATATATTCTTGTTTTGGTTCCTCTTGTTTTCTTGTTCTAGACAAGTTCACAACAAAGGAATATGTTTATCCTTCAGAGGGAGCCCCTTGACTTAGTGGGAGTCAAAACTATTTGAGAAAGAGGAAGAATAGAACCATCATTGAGGAAACCAATGCAATAATGCATGATCAGAATATTTCTATGATTCTATGGGTAGAAGCATGCATGACACAGTATATGTTCATAACAAGATTCTTCACCGGCATTTGAAAAACATAACTCCCGAAGAATCCTTCACCGGAGTGAAGCCTGAGATTGAAAACTTCAAGATATTTGGGTGCCCAGTGCATTTTCATGTACCCAAAGAGAAGAAGTCTAGGCTAGACCCTTCAGGGAGAAAGGATACGTTTATGAGATAAAAATGAATCTTCGAAGACATTCCATATCGATATCCCTGGTCAGAGATAGATTGAGACAAACATAGATGTTGTCCTTGAAGAAGAGATAGCCTTTCAAAGATCCAAAGAATATCAGATGAAGATTGACAGTGAGGCAATGCCTTCTCCCCCTTGAACAGTTCAGAGGGAGGCATACATTATTCCAGTTGATCCAGTTGCTCCAGTTGATATGTTCAGAGATATTGCAGTAGGGAATAAAAGACTTGCCTTGGCTCACTCTACAGGAGGAAGAGAAACGTACAAGCCTCTCAAGGCACATCCCGAGAGAACAAATAGATTTTTCGAGCTACTCTTCAACCATGAGCCACATCATTGATTCTGAGCCTTATTTGTTAATGTTTAATACATTATTATAGATGTTTGCATTTCATTAGATAACAATAGCATAATCCAAGATCACTGAGAAATACACAATCACAAGAGACACAACATTTATCCTGGGAAACCCTCTAGGGGAAGAAAACCCAGCAAAACTTCCTTAATATAGATAGCCAATACAATGCCAAGATATCTCTTATGCTAATACAGAAAGTACTCTTCTAGATATGCGCCACTCTCTCTCTCCTTTGTCAGTAACAGATCAGAACTTGTCTCTCAAACTGAGCAAGTGAGTTGTGTCTAAGTGAGGTGCTAGCCTCCTTTATTTATACAAGTCTAGCACGTGTGAAGTGTCTCTTCACTGGAAGGGCCGACTTATCAAACTGGGTGGGTAAACCCACCTTTATTATATTTCTGGGTCTTTTTAATAACTCCTGGGGATGACTTCTTATTATGCCTATTACAATTGTCTTTTGACCAATCCACAAAAGGGGATTTGGTCCTTTTACAATAACCGACATGATCAATCCACAATGGGGATTGATCCTATGAATAATATATCAATAATAATAAGAATACTCTTTGTAGTTACATTATTTCAACACTCCCCCTTAACAAGAAGGGTATTCTTCAACAACATCATGCGAGAGAGAGAGAGGACAACATCATCAACAACATCAAGTGGGAGGACAACATCATCAATATCATCTTGGCTGGTGTATCTATAAATCATCGGAAGTTTTCTTCATCGGCAACATCATCATTCTCAAAGGAATGCCATCATCATCTACATCAACATGTATAAGTATAAAAAAAACTGATACATCATCATCATCATAGCACAAGGCTGGCTCATCATAATACAAGACTGGCTTTATGTCACAGTTGTTAAGCTGGAAGCTCAATACTTGTCTCATCTCAATGTCTTGCTTTACGTCACAACACTCAAGCTAGAAGCAAGATACTATACTAGCTTTACATCACAACTATCAAGATGGAAGCACAATACTAGCCTCATCTCATCGTCTTTCTTTACATCACAACACTCAAGCTGGAAGCAAGATACTCGTCCTGCTTTACGTCACAACCATCACGTCAGAAGCAGGATACTAGACTGGCTTTACATCATAGCTATATAGCTGGAAGCATAGTACTAGTCACACATCATCTTTCTTTACGTCTGACAACTAGGTCAGAAGCAAGGAACATTTCATCTTGCTTTACGTCTGCCAGCTAGGTCAGAAGCAAGGAACATCTCATCTTGCTTTACATCTGAAAATTGAGTCAGAATTAAGGAACATCTCATATTACTTTATGTCTGACAATTGGGTCAGAAGAAATTTACACATCTCATCTTGCTTTACATCTGACAGCTAAGTCAGAAGCAAGGAACATCACATCTTTCTTTACGTCTAACAGCTAGGTCAGAAGCAAGGAACATCACATCTACTCCCCCTTTCGAGGAAGGTCCTTTCGGACTATGCCAAGCTTATCTCAGAAGTACTCAAACTTTACATGAGATAGAGGCTTGGTCAGTACGTCAGCAACCTGTTCATCTGTGCTAATGTACTGGAGCTTCAAGCCTCCTCTCTGTACCATGTCGCAGATGTAATGATAGCGGATCTCTATGTGCTTCGACCTGTCGTGGAATACAAGATTCTCTGTCATATTTATTCATCTTTGGTTGTCACATAGGATCAAGGTTGCTCTCATCTCTAAGTCAAATAGGCCGGTTAGCAATTTTCGAAGCCATATAGCTTCGCAACTAGCATAACATGCGGCAATGTATTCTCCTTCTGATGTGCTGAGAGCAATGCTTGATTGCTTCATACTCTGCCATGAGATCATGGATGATCCCAAACTGAAACAACATATTGAAGTGCTTTTCCTGTCAGAAACACTTCCTGCCCAATATGCATCAGTATATCCACTCAATGTGAAATCATGATCTCCATCATAGCTGAGACCATAATCTATTGTACCTTTAAGGTGCCTCATCAGTTTTGCAGCCACTAGGTGAACACATCTGGGTTCTACTAGAAACTGACTCAAGGTGTTCACAACAAAACAAATGTTTTGTCTGGTGTTCATTAGGTACATCAGTGATCCAATAATTTGTCTGTACAGTGCGGCATCAATCAAATCTGACGAAGTATCAACCAAAAGCTTCAGCTTCGCTTCCATGGGTGTATTCATGGGTTTACATTCCAACATGTCGAATCTTTTTAATATTTTGACCGTGTACTTCCCTTGGTTAAGGAAGATCCTCTCAGGACTCTGTCATACCTCAAGACCTAAGAAATAATGCATTAGGCCAAGGTCTTTCATTTCAAATTCCGAGGCAAGTCTCTTTTTACATTCAATGATGAGCTTTTCTTCTCCAGTTAAGAATAAGTCATCCACATATAGTAGTAAGATTACTGGCTCATTATTCATAATTTTGAAGTAGATATTTGAGTCTGCTTTACTCTTGGTAAAGCCTAAGCTCGTCAAGAAACTGTCTATATGGCCATACCAAGCTCTAGGAGCTTGCTTCAATCCATATAAGGCTTTCTTCAATCTGCAAACATGAGACTTCTTATATTCAACCTCAAATCCTTGAGGTTGCTCTATATACACTTCCTCTTCGATGACACCGTTTAGGAAAGTTGTCTTCACGTCCATCTGGTGCAGCTTCCACTTCATCTTTGCTGCAAGAGCTATGATGGTCCTGATCGAAGTGTATCTAGCCACAGGAGAAAATGTCTCTTCATAGTCAATGCCTTTCTTCTGGGAAAAGCCATGAGCGACAAATCTTGCTTTATACTTCTCAATACTTCCATCAACAACATGTTTTATTTTGAAGAGCCATCTGGAGGATACCACATCTTTATTCTTTGGTCTGGGAACTATTTCCCATACTTCGTTCTTCATTATGGATTGGTATTCCTCTGTCATGGCATCTGCCCATTCTTTCCTCTGAATGGCTTCTTCAAAGCAGGTAGGCTCCTCTTCTAGGAGATCACACATCAAACCCATATAACTGGAGACTGGATTTGGTCTTTTCACATGTCTCGTAGTTCCTTGGGGAACACTGTACTTCTCTCCATCTTGAATAATCTCTCTAGCCCAAGCTGGCTTTCTTTTATGGAGGATCGTCATCTGAGGAGGTTCCTGCACTTATACTATATCATGGTCTTCTAAAAGTTCCTCATCAGGGGAAGTTACAACTTACCTTACTGGTTCTGTAGCTCTGGGAACCTCCCTCATTGCAGTATTGGGGATTACAGGTTCCTCTTCATATACCTCTTCAAGCTGGCATAGTTTAGATTTCTTGAGCACTGCATCTTCATCAAAGGTCACATCCCTGCTGATCTCAATGTGATTTTGACCTGGTATATAGATTCTTAAGGCCTTGGAGACCTTACAGTATCCCACAAATATTCCCTTCTTTCCTGAAGGGTCCAGCTTGTTTCTCTTTTCTTTAGGTATATGAATAAACACTGGATAGCCAAATATTTTGAGATGGCTTACCTATGGCTTCTTTCTGGTGAACATCTCTTTCGGTGTCTTGAGCCTAAGTGCACTATGGGACAATCGGTTCTGCACATAAACAACTGCCATTGTTGCTTCTGCCCATAAGCACATAGGAAGATCTTGATCATGTATCATAGTCTTCACAGCTTCCAGTATGCTTCTTGTTCTTTCATTTAGCTACACCGTTTTGTTGGGGATTATAGGGAGTAGTGAGTTCCCTCTCAATCCCAACATCTTTGCAGAAGTTCACAAACTCTTTTGAGGTATATTCTCCTCCATTATCTGACCTGAGTATCTTAATATTTCTTTCAAAAAAAGGTTCTCTATCAAGGCTTTGAATTCCTTGAACTTGTTGAACACTTCAAATAAATCCAGGTCTTACGAGAGTAATCATCAATGAATGATACATAGTATACATACGCACTAATGGAGGATGATGGCATTGAGCCACACACATTTGAATGAATGAGCTCTAGGGCTCCTTCTGCCTTGATGTCTTTCTTTGGAAATGGGTTCTTGATGTTCTTACCTTGTGCACATCCATTGCATACGCCTTCATGGTCACCTTTGAGTTCTAGTAAACCTGTGACCGCTTTGCATATGTATGGTAGCGCCTTGTAGTTGATGTGAGATAATATTTTATGCCAAAGTTCACATGGATTCTTCAATGGCATGGGTCATGGAATCGTATGAGTGACCCTTTAGCTTATGCAAGCCACCTTCTTCTTTTCCAATGATGATTGCTTCATTTATGGTCTTTCCTTTAGCATGTTGCCTTCTGCAACCTTCACTATAGCTTTCCTCAGGGTTATTACATGTGACCTGAAGCAAGGTCAACAAAACAGCAAGCAAGAATAATATCCTTCTGATAATATAAAACAATAGCATGAACAATCATCACAATAGCTTCTTTAGAGCTATCACTTATTATTTATCTGAAGCGAAGATTAAAGGTAAGGAATACAATATGAAATGAGGTCAACACTCTCATGGTGTTTTGACCTAGCATTCTTCCATGGAAACCTGGAACTAACACACGAGGTTTCTCCTAGAGGAGGTGTTAGTTGTATCAGGCAAAGCATTTACTTCTATATGCTCACATGCTATCAAGTAAAATACTTTGCGACGACTGATATTTCAACTATAGTCATCAACTTTTCATGTGTACCTTTGAATTTTACTAATCTTGATTAATCAAACCTGGAGCCTTGTCCTCAAGAATGGGTGTTTTCTTTTCTTCCAGGTCTCCTTCACTCAAGTGATGAGTGCTTTCTTCAACTTGTTTGTTGTACTAAGACAATACGCTATCTTGAAAAAAGGTCAGGTTAGAGGATAAGCTCTATGATCAACTTTTAATCCTTCTAATAATTTGATCATAGCTTCAACATGCAATACTAATCAAGATAATGTCATAACAAATAGATGCATATTAGAATAATCACACCTGGGTTGCATCATTCCTCTGAATGTGTTGGATCTTGAGATCCTTCTGGATCTATGGCAAGAGATCCCTTCTCCTGCAAATACTCTTTAAAGTTTAACCATTTAAACATATGTGAGTACATACCTCTAATAGCATTTGCAGGTGGTGGCACCATTTGGCAGCAGTGGTAATCATTACCAACTCTTTAAAACTTCAAGGGTGACTGCCATTGGTAGTACGGCTGTAATTGCAACTGGTACTGCAACTGCAACCAGTTCTGAGACTGCAACTGCAACTGCAACTTAGGGTTTTATGAGGAAACCCTAATTTTTCAACCTTCGAATTTTGAAATTCTGATCCAGGGGATAGATGTGCTGAGTTGAGGCGAGTATGCTGGTGTAGTCGGAATTTCAAAAATACAACTTTTACCCCCTCAAACTTGATTTGCGGATTTCTGGACTGGTGCTTTTGGTTTTTTGGTACTTCTGGTACTTCTGGTACTCTGGTTTTCTGGTACTTTGTGAAACTAGGGTTTCACTTTCCGGGAGATCCAGCCACTGAAAAGGTGCGTTGATGATGCCAAATTGATCCTTAGGGGAGGGCACAACTTTCTAGATAGTTTTAGGGCTGAAAAGATTCACTTTTGAAAAACCCTAATTTGYAGGTATGACAACAGTGACGTTTTTCTCTTGTGAAAGATTCTTCCTTCAGCTTGGCTCTGATACCATGTTAATGTTTAAGCCATTATTATAGATGTTTTCATTTCATTAGATAACAATAGCATAATCCAAGATCACTAAGAAATACACAATCACAAGAGACACAACATTTATCCTCGGAAACCCTCTAGGGGAAGAAAACCCAGCAAAACTTACTTAATATAGATAGCCAATACAATGCCAAGAGATCTCTTATGCTAATACAGAAAGTCCTCTCCTAGATATGTGCCACTCTCTCTCTCATTTGTCGGTAACAGATCAAAACTTGTCTCTTGAACTGAGAAAGTGAGTTGTGTCTAAGTGAGGCGCTAGCCTCCTTTATTTATACAAGTATAGCATGTGTGAAGTGTCTCTTCACTGGCATGGATGACTTCTCAAACTGGGTGGGTAAACCCACCTTTATTATATTTCTGGGTCTCTTTAATAACTATTGGGGCCGACTTCTTATTCTGCCTATTACAATTTTCTTTTGACCAATCTGCAAAAGGGGATTTGGTCCTTTTACAATAACCGACATGATCAATCCACAATGGGGATTGATCCTATGAACAATATATCAATAATAATAAGAATACTCTTTGCAGTTACATTATTTCAACATTCTTGTCATAGAGAAGCAACAGGAGAACATGTATGGAAAGATGTCATAACAGAAGAATACCAGTATATCTTAAAAGAATGATGTATAAGATATTGTTCAAAGACCAGAAGGGAAGTCTATGATGACTTCCAAGTGGATATATAAGATCAAGCATGGAGTTGATGGAAGTGTCAAGAAATACAAAGCGAGATCTATAGCCAGAGGTTTCTCACAAACAGAGGGAGTTTTCTATGATGAGACACTTGATCCAGTAAGCCCAATAAACTTCCATCTGTACTACCATACATGAGTTGGAAACTATATCATATGGATGGATTCTTGATGAGTTTGGGTTTCAGCAAGAGTGTTGTTGATCCAAACCTATATTATTACAGTGCTGGTGACGAGAGCCTGATTTTGATGACTTATTCAGAAAGCCTTGTTGTTGGATACAAGTAAGCTTTGACTTCTGATTTTGAGATGAAGGACATGAGTATGATGAACCACTTCTTAGGACAAGAAGTATGATAGAGGACCGATGAGATTTTCCTAAGTCAAGGAAAACATACAGTGGGAATATTAAAGAAGTTCAGTATGACAAAATACAAAACCACCGTGATGGATTTGAAGAAAATGAATGATGATGATTCAGACGAGATTCATCCACAACTGATTGGATCAGTGATGTATCTGGTTAACACCGGACCTAATGCATGCTATGCAGTGAATTTGCTTAGTCAATCGAGACAAACTCACTAGATAGGAATAAAGCATGTATTGAGATATATACGAGGCACAGTTGGATATGGCTTGAGATATGCCTCCAGTGCGAACTTGAGTTTGTAGGATATGTCGATACAGATTGAGCAGAGAGTATAGTGGACTAGAAAAGAAATTTTGGTTGTTGTTTTACAGTGAAGGTTGTCATGGTTTCCTGGTGCAGCAGAAAACAAAGCTATGTGGCCTTGAATACCACAAAAGCATAGTATATATCATTGAGTGTGTGAAGCAGTGCGGCTTCATAAACTTATGACATATTTAATTGATCATGAGATGGATTCTATGATTATAACCAGAGTTGTGTGAAGCTCTTTGAGAAACTTGTGTTTCATGATAGATCGAAACATGTTGAGATAAAATATCATTTTCAGAGACATGATGCAGAGGAAATTAGTACACGTGTTGTAACAAGCAGATTGCAGACATCTTCACCAAATTGACTTGGTGAAGAATACTTCCCTAGTTGAGAGGGAGTGTATATGACTACAACCAAGATAGAGTTTGAAGTACTTTTGTATGAGACTTGGCCTGATGGAGAATGCCTCCCTAGCTGAGAGGGAGTGTTGATGATTACAGCGGCATGAGACATTCTCCAGGACACACATTGATCAAGTCAAACTAAGAGATAGCCTCTGATATGGGTGTGTGGTTCCTATATGAGACAGAACTGGAACGTAGTGATGGCCTCCTCCTTATAGAGAGTTGAGAATAACTCCAGATGATTCTCCTATGTAGCACAATGACAAAGGAGATCTTTTGAGTTGGACGTGTGTGTGGCTGAGCACAAGGTGACCATGTGAATTCCCATAGAGCTAGGTGCATCATCATGAGATAAAGATGAAGATGATGTATTAGCCTCCTCTGAGTAGAGAGTTGAGATGAAGAACTCCATATGACTCTCCTGTGTAATGCAGTGGGAAATACGATCTGTTGAGTGGACGTGCCTATGGACGAGCACATGTGAACGTAATCCTAGTGGATGAGCACTAGTGAGTGTGGTTCTCCTGTGAGATGTAGTGAGATAGATATATCGACATCCCTATGGATGTTCCCCTAGTGGTTGAGCACTAGTGGGTGTATAAGATCCCTTTCTATATTGATCAAGAGTCAAACCTGCCTGTAACCCTAATTGTAATGTAAAGGGTACAGGTCGGCCAAACCTTAATGTAATTGATAATTAATGTAAAAGATAATTAATCTAGTTAATATTGATTATATTATGAGATAGAGAGGTCGGCCCTATTGTGCCAATAGACACTTTTGTTGACAGGTCAAGTCTAATATAAGTAAAGGTAAATTCCCCATTGAGGAATCATATGTTTTGTGTGAGTTTGGAAATTTCAACAAGTACATATTATTGGGAAAAGTGTGCACCTCTCTTGGGCACTAGTCTTCTAGGGTTTGCAAGCACCCTCTTGTGTGCTAGGTTTTCTTGGCGGTGAAGGTCTTTCTCTTGAAGAATATATCAAAGGATTTGGATGGGTTTTCTTCCCTTGTTGAGAAGGGTTTCCCAGGATACTTCTTGTGCATGGTGTTTCTTCTTGTGATCTTGGTTGCTGCAACATAATTGGTTATGGTTTAAGTAAAATGTTAAAATGGAATGAACTTCATGCTTAAACCTTGTCTATTGAAAAATCAACAAAAACATCGTTTAGGCCCTCAAAATGGCCCTAGAAGTTTAGGAACCGAAAAACTGTTGAAAATAGTAAGTTGCCAACAAAAATTTTCTAGCCAATTGGAATAGGTGGGTGGCCATCGATATCCACCTGGATCAATCCTCCCTCCTTAGGAAGCAATGGCCTCCATTGCATTGATTTCTCAGGGGAGAGGGGAAGGCACTTGCTGAATCTGAACCTTGGTGAGCTGATTGCCTTGCTAGAGAAGTTGTGTTGCTTGGTTTGTGGGAGGTTGTTGAGAACCTGATGAGATGATTGTGTGCAGAAGGAATCTTTGCATTTTTCTTGAATCTTGTTGACATGCTTCTGTTGGATAGAAGGTGCTTGGACTGAGGCTGCAGTGGTTGGAGCATACTTATGTTCACCTTTTGAACAAATTGTGAAGAAGCTGAATTTTGTAGTATGAGATACTACCTTGCGGCATTGTTTAGGTGGGACAGTAGTTGGAACTACCTTTGGTATCCTATAGAGATGACCCCCCAGAGTAACAATGACACTACGAGGTTGAGACTCATAAATATCATGGCACTTCCACATATATGGCTGGCCCAAAAGGATATCACAGACATCTAGCAGGGAAAAATCACATAATACCTCATCCTTGAAGGGTTGGATGATGTATGACAATTGACACTGGTAGCTAACACGAAGATCTCGTCCCTGGCGAAGCCACCCGATGTTGTATGGCTATGGGAGTGGTGTTTTCGACAATCCCATCTGTTTGATGACCTCTGGTGAGATGATGTTCTTTTGGCTTCCGCTATGAACAATGAAATGCAACGGGGTCCCCTTCACCAACATCTGTGAATGAAAGAGGCGCTCCCCTCTTTAGGATCTATTGGTTCTTCTGGTTGAATTGTTGCGGTCGCAATAGTAGCAATGGGGTATGCGTCGATGATCTTGCTGATTTTTCAATATGATAGGTTAAGCATGTAGTTCATTTCAATTTTCATTTGTTTTAACCATAAACAAGAATGTTGCAGCAACCAAGATCACAAGAAGAAACACCATGCACAAGAACGCAAGAAGTATCCTGGGAAACCCTTCTCAACAAGGGAAGAAAACCCAGCCAAATCCTTTGCTATACTCTTCAAGAGAAATACCTTCACCACCAACAAAGACCTAGCACACAAGAGGGTTCTTAAACCCTAGAAGACTAGCACCCAAGAGAGGTGTGCGCTTCTCCCAAGTAAATGTACTAGCTGAAATTTCCAAACTCACTTGAATGATATGATTCCACAATGGGGAATCTACTCTTACTTATATTAGACTTGTCTTATCAACAGAGGTGTCTATTGGCTCAACAGGGCCAACCTCTTCTAAGTCATATAATAATAATAATTATTATTATTATCATTATAATTAATATTAACTAGATTAATTATCTTTTACATTTATTATTACTTATATTAAGATGGGGCCGACCTGTACCCTTTACATGACAATTAGGGTTACAGGCAGGTTTGACTCTTGAATAATATATAGAAAAGGATCTGATACACCCACTAGTGCTCATCCACTAGGGGCACATCCATAGGGATTTCATAGCTCTGATTCACTGCATTACACAGAAGAACCAGATCTTCACATGCTCACTTGTGCTCGTCCACAGGCACGTCCACTCTACAGATCTTCTTTCCCACTTCCTCACAAAGGAGAATCATATTGAGTCTTCTCGTCAACTCTGTTGCTCAAAGGAGGATAATGCATCATCTTCATTTATGTTCACATGACGATGCACCGAGCACTTTGGGATTTCACACGTTCACCTTGTGCTCAGCCATAGGCACATCTAAATCAACAAATCGCCTTTCCCACTGGATAATAATTTGGAGTTCTTCTCAACTCTCTAAATGGAGGAGGTCATATCTACGTTCCTAGCTTTGTCTCAGGAAGGAACCACGTACCCTTCTTAGGGGCTTTCTGTTAGGTTTGTAAGATGAGAGAAAGACTCACATAGCTGCAATGATCCACACCTCACAGGTTTGTAAGATGGAGAATGTCTCACATAGCTGCAATCATTAACAGATATGTTTTCTGCCATTATTTTCTGAGTTAGATTCTAAATTGGGGTTCGACTCCTTTTCTTTGATCTCAGCCACCAATGATTGTTTTGAGCGACATTCATTAGTGTTGTGCCAGGGGATTTTGTGGAAATCATACCACTTTCGAGTGTCCTTTTTCGTCTTCTCATGACCCTTCTTTTCATGTGGCTTGGACTGGTTTTCAGGAGGTTGTTTGTTAGGGTTGTATTTATCATACTTTGGTTGTTGCGGATTTGCAGACCCGAACTCCTGTTTGTTCTGGTGCCTAAATTTCTGCTCGATTTTGACAACATATCGATAAGCAACTCCTAGTGATGAGATGTCCAGGAAATCATGACTCTAGGAATGAGGGAATGGTTGTGTGGATAAAGTTATAATTTACTATATGCACTTTGATTAGTGTGTATGATAAGGAAAATTTTTGTCACAATCTATATTAATAGAATATGTGAGAAAACCAATTGAATGTGTTTTCTAAATCCATATTAGAAGTATCGGGGAGGCCAATGATATCATAGGAAATAATGCCATGATCAAGGAGACTTGTCATGTATTGCAAGTCATCAATTCATGATGTTTCCCACCCTTTTAAAATATGGTCACAAATTGTTCCGAAGATGCATTGTGTAATATCACTTACCAAATTTTTTGTGGAAGGAAAAATACCTAATTAGAATCCATTTAAAGCAATCATTGGCTATACTAAAATTAATAATGTTTATATTATGATATTTAATATAATAATATTTAAATAAGTGCATTATGAAAAATAGATTCAATCTCATCGTAATGATTCTTATTTAGAAAGTAAGAGAAAAATGATTATCCGATCACTTCATCCCAACTATAAAAATTAGGCTAGCGCAAAATATCTACATTAAAAAATTCAAAATAATGTGTTGAACTTAGCTTCTATCTATGAGCTCATAGAAACACCTTTGAGCTCATATAAACACCTTTGATACAAATCCTCTATTGGTAGTGTAGAAGATCATAACACGACTATCACTTCAAACTCTTAGGCCCAAATTTATATGTTGCATTAATACAATTCGAGAGGCATTAGCCCTATTATAAAGGGATTGAACACATAAAGCATTTCACCTGCACACCAACGGTTTGTGGGAAAAGCTTGTCATGCATTGTGTGCTCTGGTAAATATACATAAACACATCAACTTTGATATCACTTATTTAAGGAAACCTAAGAGCCCTTGAACAACAAATATGATACAATGTGCTCTTCTTCTATAGAACATTAATCATATCAACGCGTGCCAATTTTTTTTGATAAATAGTACCCAAGAAATGTTAATCGTACACTTTGTGACTTGTTGTCCCAAGTTCCAATACTAAATCCAAACTTGGAAATTTTTATATGAACCTATAAAAGATATATCAATAAAGAAAATACACATGTAACTTGACACAACATATTTGCATTAAAGTTGACTAATTTGACATAAAAACTATATTGTGCAGTAGAGTTACATATCTAATTGAGGAGCATCTTTGGCATAGTTCAATTATCTCGTGTTACCATTGAATCTTCAATTTCACCTTCAATTTTACTTAGCATATTTCATTGTTTGTTTTAGTTTAATGTAAACAAGACTTCAAAACTTCAAATGCTCGAGAGTTGAAGGAATGGGAACGTTAACAATGATGTCAAGGAATCATTCAATTTAAGAGTATTTAATCATAGGGATCAAAACCTCAAAGGATCTCAAAGGATATTGCCATTGCACTCACAAATTAGAGTCTTTGAGGTGTTTCTCTGAACCTTGGGAGAAGCACCATCAAGAGGCTCAAACAAATAAAATAATATGCACCCCACAACAAGTCATTAATGTCGTTGTGGGGTTCTAACAATTTGACATCATACTCTTTGGAATTGACCCCTTTGTAGTATCCATCCCCTCATCATTATAAGCATACATCCCACCACATACCATTCAATCTCTAGTGCACCTTGACACACATCCACTCCTAGGAGTCACAAACATCATCTTCTAGGCATCATTGGTTTCATTTTAGGGGTTCACTCTATTTGTGCGAGTTTGAGGGGAATGAGAAAGGATATATGTCAATGTATATACTAGTATTTATATATTGTCATATATACCATTATATCTATATGGAATATGTAATTTTTCATTCTCCACAAACTTGCACAAACAAACTATGCCCCTAAAATGAAATTGACAACTGGAGATTATTTCCCATGGTGACAAGAGTGGTGTTGAGGGCCATTGATGAAGTCCAACAAATTTCCTCCAATCAAAATATGTTAAGAAAAGAAAGGTATCATGTGGTCAAAGGACAATAGAATATTGTGGGTGTTTAAAAAATCTACCCTTACTAGTGTTTTAGAAAAGCTCTAAATAGGTCGTTCAACATGATGCCTTCTACAAGTCCTCAATGACAAGAAATCGTTGCTCAAGATTATTTCCTAGACACCAAAGAATGGATGTGTGTCAAGGTGTGCTAGAAAATGAATGGCATAGGGTGGGATGTATGCCCATAGCAATGACGGGATGTATCCAACAAAGAGGTCAATTCCAGGGAGGATGGTGTTATATTGTCAGAATCCCACAACAACATTAATCATTCTACTATGAGATGCATATAGTTTTCTCTCAAATTCTTAGAAATATAAAAGTTGATGGGCTCTATGACAAGTCAAGGTCATGTGTTATAGAGCATGAAAGGAATTAAGGACAAGGGACTTTGGAGAGTTTAATGAGAGGGGTTTGATCAATGGTTGTGGGACCCACAAGCCTTTCAAAATATACGCATCGAACCTCCATGGAGTTTACATTGGAACTAACATAGGAAAATCCAACCTCAATGGTTTCAAGGTTATGTACCCCTATGGATTATGACTCCGATTGGACCCATGACCTCAAACCTCAAACAATACAATCCTACTACACTCACAAGCCAATGTAAGGTATTTGAGGAAATCCCTTATTGGACCTTGGGGAGAAAAATTGGATTTGAAGGAGTTTGATCTGACGCCTCGACACCCCAAGGTGGGGTCCACATTTTATATCAATCATATTTAAAAAGTTTAAATGTGAATGGTTTTTCCCTCGCAAGGAAGTTAACAATTGGCGTGATGACCATATGAGACGATGTGCCACCATTTGATTGGACACAATGTGAGTTCATAGAATGTGGCCAACATCAAGAGGATTTCAAATAAAGGAATTCTGAGAAGTTTTGATAGATTAGTCCAACGCTGACATAACTATTTGTGACAACTACTCGATGACTTGATTTCAGATCTAGAGAATGTGAAGAGACAATATGAGGTGGTTGCAATGAAGATGTTTGGCCTAAGACAAATCAACATATTAAGAGACTAAAATATGTCATTAAGGAAATCAATTAGTTCGAATATAAATCAATTCGATCACAATTGGAATAATTTAGATTTTTTGAATCCTATGCCTAATGTATAAATTGTGCATTGAAAAATGAAGGGGCATTTTTTCACACGATGGTTTGGGTTTTCCATGGTTAATAGGGAGTGGAGGAAGAATCTAGATACCTAGTGAGTGGATATGTGATTGTAATGAGGCTTGAGATATTTTGTCACTATTTAATAGAACTCAATAGAGTTAGTGTTGTGTATTATGTTGCGTTGCATTTTTTTTGTATGCAATTTGTGTTTTCGTTGTGTATTCTAAATTATAGGTACATGGCCTACACTGTGTGATATCAAAGTAGTTGATTCGTAAAAGGAAAAGGCTTCCAAGTGTGTGAGACAATTTAGTGAGGGTAGTGATGTTGGGGAGAATTTTCCAAGAAAGGAGTGTGTGGAATACAAGTGAGTTGTTGAAGAGTGTGTGGTAGAAGTTGAAGCAAGAAATTTCATTTGAGATCATAGAATGGAAGATAGATGAGGTGGATAATTTCCTCTCAGAAGACGTCATGGAAGAACTAGAAATGAAAATGCATTTGAAGACATTGTAGAGATGATGAGGGTGATGTTGTCACAATTAGATGCTACAAAACCAACCTAGAGGAGAGGCATTGCCCCAATGATACATGATGAAAGTGAAGAAGAGGAAGAGACTACAGAAGTGAGAGGAGAACCAAATAGAGAATGTTTTGAAGAAAGGATGATAAGAGCCATCAAGGGCTTGGGAGGAAAAGCTAGATTTGAAACCCCTGTATATTCCAGAAGTTTTAACCCTGAAGAATCATAGATTGAATATGAGAAATAAAAAATTTCTTTGAATCTAAAAAAATTAAGGATCTTATGAGGGTTAGATTTGCATGTACAAATTGAAGAGTCGTGCTTCCTTGTGCTGGGATAAGTTGCAATTGGAGAGATTGAGTGGCCCTAAAGAGAAAATTACAACCTAGAATAGAATATTAGCAAAGTTGAACAATAAACATCTACCTATAAATTATGCTTTGAATCTATTAACAAGACTACAAAACCTTAAGCAATTGAATATGACAATGGGAGTACATCAAAGAGTGATCTTGATTATTTTCGGCACAAAATGAGAGCGGAGATATAACACACAAATATACAGATATATTTCAAGAGAGCCAATAATATAACAGAGATATATCATATATCTAACAAGAGGCACAAATATACAGTAATACACAATTTCTATTAATGAGCAAAATGTACAAAACTGTAGAAATACAGAGTGAAAGACTCGCTAGAATTGTGGTAGATTATATCTGAGAAGAGATGTGACGACTACTCAAATTCGCAAGAAGTTGATTGTTACAATGAGGCTCCAAATACCTTTTTAACATAAAGAAAATCCAAAACCCTAACCCTGGAAGATGAAAAGCCAACAATTTTGTGGACCCTGTTTTGGGTAGTTTTGTGTATAAACTTCCCAGGGGCGTAACTTTGGCATATGATCTTCATTTGGGGTGCACAATAGCTCGTTGGAAATATATCGACGAGGAGTTTCATTTTTAGGGCTCAATCAGAGCCTTTGGATATATTTGAGGTGTTCGATTGTGAAAAAAATGTTGATGATTATAATTGCGTGAGACATTCTCCAGGACACAAATTGATTAAGACGAACTGAGAGAGAGCCCTTGAGATGGGTGTGTAGTTCCTATATGAGACAGAACTGGAACGTAGTGATGGCCTCCTCCTTACAGAGAATTGAGAAGAAATCCAAATGATTCTCCTGTGTAACACAGTGAGGAAGGAGATCTGCTGAGTTGGACGTGCCTGTGGTTGAGCACAAGGTGAACGTGTGAATTCCCATAGAGTTGGGTGCATCATCATGAGACAGAGATGAAGACGATGTATTAGCTTCCTCTAAGAAGAGAGTTGAGATGATGAACTCTAGATGAATCTCCTATGTAATGCAATGGGAAAGAATATATGTTGAGTGAACGTGCCTGTGGACGAACACAAGTGAACGTGATGCTAGTGGCTGAGCACTAGTGAGTGTGGTTATCCTGTGAGACACAGTGAGATAGAGATATGGAAATCCCTATGGATGTGCCCCTAGTGGTTGAGCACTAATAGGTGTATGATATCCCTTTCTATATTGTTCAAGAGTCAGACCTGCATGTAACCCTAATTGTAATGTAAAGAGTACATGTCGGCCCCACCTTAATGTAATTGATAATTAATGTAAAAGATAATTAATCTGGTTAATATTAATTATATTATGAGATAGAGAGGTTGGCCCCATTATGTCAATAGACACTTTTGTTAACAGGTCAAGTCTAATATAAGTAAAGGTAAATTCCCCATTGAGGAATCATATCTTTTGTGTGAGTTTGGAATATTCAACAAGTACATCTTCTTGGGAAAAGTGCACACCTCTCTTGGGCGCTAGTCTTCTAGGGTTTTCAAGCACCCTCTTGTGTGCTAGGTTTTATTGGTGGTGAAGGTATTTCTCTTGAAGAATATAACAAAGGATTTGGCTGGGTTTTCTTCCCTCGTTGAGAAGGGTTTCCCAGGATACTTCTTGTGCATGGTGTTTCTTCTTGTGATCTTGGTTGTTGCAACATAATTGGTTATGGTTTAAGTAAAATGTTAAAATGGAATGAACTTCATGCTTAAACCTTGTCTATTGAAAAATCAACATGGTTTCAGAGCATAGGTCTTGAAAAACCCATTGCACAAACATCTACCAGTCTCCTCTCTTTTCTGCAGAATCATACAACCCTCCTAAGGTTTCCAGAAAATTCCTACGACCCTTCTTTGTGAGGTGTTTCAACCCTTAATACTTGAACGTTGGGTATAATTTTGGCATAGCAGAGTACGGCCTCCTCCAACGCACCTCCAGAGACTCTTAGAGTGAAATTCCAAGCATTTTGAAATTTTGGCCCTAGGGTTTCTAGGGTTTCGCTAATTTCTACAGAAATTTCAAAATTAGGTTTTCTGCAACTCATTGAAGGAGCTTTTCATCTCACCAGTGTTCTCCTATATTTCAAAGGCTTATTGTTGGCAGTCATAATTCCAACAAAACTTAAAAGTGCTAGCCTAACCTAGACGTTAGGTTTTCTAGCCCAGTTGACAAGGGTTTGTGAAGAATCTAAAATTATGATGAAGAGAACTATGATGGAAGATAAGCTTGACGAATTAAGCAATTTCAAGTTCCTGGAAGACAAGACTTCAAAGGAAGGATTATTGTGGGTGATACAAAAAGGTGACTCTATGACTACCCTCTTCATGAACATGTCAAGAGGACAGAGATCAACCAGGTGCCATTGGAGAAAACATATCAGCACCCTCAGGTATGCACTTGTATATATATTATTTGTATCATTGTCATGAGGGAAATTGCAGGAGGAAGGAACCTTTTGTTGAAGTCATGGATCCAGAGGGATCTCATTCCATTCAGAGGAACAACACACTAGAAGTGAAGACACCAGGTTTGATTGTTGTAATTGTCATCCCTGTAACCTATATTTCTAAAGTTTGCTACATTACAAGTAGGTGTTGTAGTTGTGACAACAATCCTTAAATTGTTTTGATTCTAGAGACGTACTCATTATTCTCCTTTAAGAGATATTCTTGTTTTGGTTCCTCTTGTTTTCTTGTTCCAGATAGGTTAACAACAAAGGAAGATGTTTATCCTTCAGAGGGAGTCAAAACTATTTGAGAAAGAGGAAGAATAGAACCATCATTGAGGAAACCAATGCAATAATGCATGATTAGAATCTTTCTATGATTCTATGGGCAGAAGCATGCATGACACAATATATGTTCAGAACAAGAGTCTTCACCCGAATTTAAAAAACATAACTCCCAAAGAATCCTTCACCGGAGTGAAGCCTGAGATTGAACACTTCAGGATATTTGGGTGCCCAGTGTATTTTCATGTACCCAAAGAGAATAAGTCCAAGCTAGACCCTTCAGGGAGAAAGGATATGTTTATGGGATAACAATGAATCTTCGAAGACATTCCATATCAACGTCCCTGGTCAGAGACAGATTGAGACAAGCATAGATGTTGTCCTTGAAGAAGAGATATCCTTTCAAAGATGCAACGAATCTCAAATGGAGATTGACAGTGAGACAATGCCTTCTCCCCCTTCAATAGTTCAGAGGGAGACATAGATTATTCTAGTTGATCCAGTTGCTCCAGTTGATATGTTCAGAGATATTGTAGTAGGGCATAAAAGGCCTGCCTTGGCTCACTCTGCAGGAGGCAGAGAAACATACAAGCCTCTCAAGGCACATCTCGAGAGAACAAAGATATTTTTCGAGCTACTCTTCAGCCATGAGCCACATCATTGATTATGAGCCTTCTTGTCATAGAGAAGCAACAAGAGAACATGTATGGAAAGATGCCATAACAGAAGAATATCAATATATCTTAAAAGAATGATGTATAAGATATTGTTCAAAGACCAGAAGGGAAGTATGTGATGACTTCCAAGTGGATATATAAGATCAAGCATTCAGTTGATGGAAGTGTCGAGAAATACAAAGCGAGGTCTATAGCCAAAGGTTTCTCACAAACAGATGGATTTTTCTATGATGAGACACTTGATCCAGTAAGCTCGATACACTTCCATCTGTACTACCATCCATGAGTTGTAAACTATATTAGATGGATGGATTCTTGATGAGTTTGGGTTTCAACAAGAGTGTTGTTGATCCAAACCTATATTATTACAGTGTTGGTGACGAGAGCCTAATTTTGATGACTTATTCAGAAAGCCTTGTTGTTGGATACAAGTAAGCTTTGAATTCTGATTTCAAGATGAAGGATATGAGTATGATGCACCACTTCTTGGGACAAGAAGTACGACAGAGGACCGATGAGATTTTCCTAAGTCAAGGAAAACATACAGTGGGATTATTAAAGAAGTTCAGTATGACAAAATGCAAAACCACCGTGATGGATTTGAAGAAAATGAATGATGATGATTCAGATGAGATTGATCCACAGCTGATTGGATCATTGATGTATCTCGTTAACACCAGACCTAATTCATGCTATGCAATGAATTTTCTTAGTCAATCCATGACAGACAGACTCACTGGATAGCAATAAAGCATGTATTGAGATATATACGAGACACAGTTGGATATGGCTTGAGATATGCCTCCAGTGTGAACTTGAGTTTGTAGGATATGTCGATACAGATTGAGCAGAGAGTACAATGGACCGAAAAAGAAAATTCGGTTGTTGTTTTACCGTGAAGGTTGTCATGGTTTCTTGGTGCAGCATGAAACAAACCTCTGTGGCCTTGAATACCACAAAAGCAAAGTATATACATTGAGTGTGTGAAGTAGTGCGGCTTCATAAACTTCTGACAGATTTACTTGATCATGAGATGGAATCTATGATTATAACCAGAGTTGTGTGAATCTCTTTGAGAAACTTGTGTTTCATGATAGATCGAAACATGTTGATATAAAATATCATTTTCAGAGACATGATGCAGAGGAAAGTAGTACACGTGCTATATCGAATAGATTGCAGACATCTTCACCAAATCAACTTGGCGAAGAATACCTCCCTAGTTGAGAGGGAGTGTTGATGACTACAACCAAGATAGAGTTTGAAGTACTTCTGTATGAGACTTGGCCCAATGGAGAATACCTCCCTAGATGAGAGGGAGTGTTGATGTTTACAACTGCATGAGACATTCTCCAGGACACAGACTGATTAAGTCAAACTGAGAGAGAGCCCCTGAGATGGGTGTGTGGTTCCTATCTGAGACAGAACTGGAACGTAGTGATGGCCTCCTCCTTATAGAGAGTTGAGAAGAACTCCAGATGATTCTCCTGTGTAACATAGTGAGAAAGGAGATCTGATGAGTTGGACATGCTTGTGGTTGAGCACAAGGTGAACGTGTGAATTCCCATAGAACTGGGTGCATCGTCATGAGATAGAGATGAAGACGATGTATTAGCCTCCTCTGATAAGAGAGTTGAGATGACGAACTCCATATGACTCTCCTGTGTAATGCAGTGGGAAAGAAGATCTGTGGAGTGGACGTACCTATGAACGAGCACAAGTGAACGTGATCCTAGTGGATGAGCACTAGTGAGTGTGGTTCTCCTGTGAGACGCAGTGAGATAGAGATATGGACATCCCTATGGATATGCCCCTAGTGGTTGAGCACTAGTGGGTGTATGAGATCCCATGTTATATTGTTCAAGAGTTAGACCTGCCTGTAACCCTAATTGTAGTGTAAAGCGTACAAGTCGGCCCCACCTTAATGTGATTGATAATTAATGTAAAAGATAATTAATTTGGTTAATATTGATTATATTATGAGATAGAGAGGTCGGCCCTGTTGTGCCAATAAACACTTTGTTGACAGGTCAAGTCTAATATAAGTAAAGGTAAATTCCCCATTGAGGAATCATATCTTTTGTGTGAGTTTGGAAATTTTAGCAAGTACATCTTCTTGGGAAAAGTGCACACCTTTCTTGGGCACTAGTCTTCTAGGGTTTACAAGCACCCTCTTGTGTGCTAAGTTTTCTTGGTGGTGAAGGTCTTTCTTTTGAAGAATATAGCAAAGGATTTGGATGGGTTTTCTTCCCTTGTTGAGAAGGGTTTCCCAGGATACTTCTTGGGCATGGTGTTTCTTCTTGTGATCTTGGTTGCTACAACATAATTGGTTATGGTTTAAGTGAAATGTTAAAATGGAATGAACTTCATGCTTAAACCTTGTCTATTGAAAAATCAACAAAAGCGTTGTTTAGGCCCTCAAAATGGCCCTAGAAGTTTAGGAACCGAAAAACTGCTAAAAATAGTAAGTTGCCAACAAAAAAATTTGAGCCAGTTGGAATAGGTAGGTAGTCATCGATATCCACCTGGATCAATCCTCCCTCCTTAGGAAGCAATGGTGTCCATTGTGTTGGTTTCCCAGGGGAGAGGGGAAGGCGCTTGCTGAATCTGAACCTTGGTGAGTTGATTGCCTTGCTAGAGAAGTTGTGTTGCTTGGTTTGTGGGAGGTTGTTGAGAACCTGATGAGATGATTGTGTGCAGAAAGAATCTTTGCGTTTTTTTTCAATCTTGTTGACATGCTTTTGCTAGATAGAAGGTGCTTGGATTGAGGCTGCAATGGTTGGAGTGTCTTTTTGTTCACCTTTTGAATAGATTTTGAAGAAGCTGAATTTTGTAGTATGAGATACTACCTTGCGGCATCTTTTAGGTGGGACAGTAGTTGGAACTACCTTTGGTATCATGTAGAGATGACCCCCGAGAGTAACAATGACACTATGAGGTCGAGACTCATAAATAGCATAGCGCTTCCACATATATGGCTGGCCCAAAAGGATATCACAGACATCTAGTGGAGCAACATCACATAATACCTCATCCTTAAAGGGTTGGATGATGTATGACAATCGACACTGCTAGCTAACATGAAGATCTCATCCTTGGCGAAGCCACCCAATGTTGTATGGTTGTGGGGGTGGTGTTTTCGACAATCTCAACAGTTTGACGAACTTTGTTGAGATGAGGTTCTTATGGCTTCCGTTATGAACAATGAAATGCAACGAGGTCCCCTTCATGAACATATGTGAATGAAAGAGGCATTCCCCCTCTTTAGGATCTAATGGTTCTTCTGGTTGAATTGTTGTGGTCGCAACAATAGCAGTGGGGTCTGCGTCGATTATCTTGTTGATTTTTCAATATTATAGGTTAAGCATGTAGTTCATTTCAATTTTCATTTGTCTTAACCATAAACAAGAATGTTGCAGCAACCAAGATCACAAGAAGAAACACCATGCACAAGAACAAAAGAAGTATCATGGGAAACCCTTCTCAACAAGGGAAGAAAACCCAGCCAAATCCTTTGCTATATTCTTCAAGAGAATGACCTTCACCACCAAGAAAGACCTAGCACACAAGAGGGTACTTAAACCCTAGAAGACTAGCGCCCAAGAGAGGTGCGCACTTCTCCCAAGTAAATGTACTAGCTGAAATTTCCAAACTCACTTGAATGATATGATTCCACAATGGGGAATCTACTCTTGCTTATATTAGACTTGTCTTATCAATAGAGGTGTCTATTGGCTCAACAGGGCCGACCTCTTCTAAGTCATATTATAATTATAATTATAATTATTATTATGATTAATATTAACTAGATTAATTATCTTTTACATTTATTATTACTTATATTAACATGGGGCCGACCTGTACCCTTTACATGACAATTAGGGTTACACGCAGGTCTGACTCTTGAACAATATATAGCAAAGGATCTGATACACCCACTAGTGCTCATCCACTAGGGGCACATCCATAGGGATGTCATAGCTCTGATTCATTGCATTACACAAAAGAACCAGATCTTCACACGTTCACCTGTGCTCGTTCACATGCACGTCCACTCTACAGATCTTCTTTCCCACTTCCTCACACAGGAGAATCATCTGGAGTCTTCTCGTCAACTCTACTGCCCAGAGGAGGCTAATGCATCATCTTCATTTCTATTCACATGACGATGCACCGAGCACTTTGGGTTTTCACACGTTCACCTTGTGCTCAGCCACAGGCACGTCTAACTCAACAGATCGCCTTTCCCACTGGATAATCATATGGAGTTCTTCTAAACTCTCTGAATGGAGGAGGTCATCTCTACATTCCTAGCTCTGTCTCAGGGAGGAACCACGTACCCTTCTTAGGGGCTTTCTCTCAGGTTTGTAAGTTGAGAGAAAGACTCACATAGTTGCAATGATCCACACCTCACAGGTTTGTAAGATGGAGAATGTCTCACATAGCTGCAATCATTAATAGATCTGTCTTCTGCCATTATTTTCTGAGTTAGATTCCGACTTGGGGTTCGGATCCTTTTCTTTGATCTCGACCACCAATGATTTTTTTGAACGACATTCATCAGTGTTGTGCCAGGGGATTTTGTGGAAATCAAACCACTTTCCAGTGTCCTTTTTCGTCTTCTCGTGACCCTTCTTTTCATGTGGCTTGCACTGGTTTTTAGTAGGCTGTTTGTTAGGGTTGTCTTTATCATACTTTGGTTGTTGCGTATTTGCAGACCCAAACTCCCATTTGTTTTGGTGCCCAAATTTCTGCTCAATTTTGGCAACATATCAATAAGCAACTCCCAGTGATGAGATGTCCAGGAAATCCGTTTCGGTTTGGATGTACCTATGCAGAGCCCCGCGGTATTTCAGAACCAGATGTTGCTCGAAGTCTTTGATACCCAACTTGTTGCGTAAGGTATGGAAATTATTTGTGAACTCCAACACTGTTTGGCCCCTCTCTTGTCGTAGTGTCGTCCATCTCATGTATTGGTCATCGTAGTTACCAACAGGGTAATATTGTTCCTTGACCGCATCCACAAAAAAATCCCAAGTGGGCTCGATCCCATATATTCCAAACTCCTCTATGGAACTTTGCTCCCAGTAAGTTTCCCACCAATGTTTGGCATGGGGGAGAGCCTTAAGGAGTGTGAAGGTGATATTTTCCCTGTCGAAAAAATTGTGAACAGAGAAATAACCTTTTAGCAGATTTAACCATTTTTCTAGGGCATCCGCATCTATCTAACCTTCAAATACGAGAATATAAAAATGGACTTGTACCTTGAAAGGAGAGGTGATTCCAAAGTGGTCGCTTGATGAAGATGTGCCTATTGTTATCGACAGACGTTGAAGGATGTGGAAAAAATTCTTCATCATTTCCTGCCTCTGTTGCGTTAGAGCTTGTTCAAACAACAGATTGATAGAATCTTCTGCTTCGTCGTTTTTCTTTTCTTCCGTCGTGGACGGTTTATTGGGCGTGCGAGAGCGATTGTCCTCAAGAGAGACAAGCTCGAGACCCAACTTGCTATACTCAGACCTCATTGGGGACATGCATTGAAAAACGATAAAGAACAACCTACTCTGATACCACCGATTTGGATTATTTTCGACATGAAATGAGAGTAGAGATATAACACAGAAATATACATAGATATTGCAAGAGAGCCAATAATACAATAGAAATATATCGGATATATAACAAGAGACATAGATATACAACAATACACAATTTCTATTAATGAACGAAATGTACAAAACTGTAGAAATATAGAGTGAAAGACTCACTAGAAAGATGGCAGCTTATCTCTGAGAAGAGATGTGACGACTATTCACATTCGCAAGAAGATTATTTTTACAATGAGGCTCCAAAGACCTTTTTAACATAAAAAAGTCCAAAACCCTAATTCTGGAAGATGAAAAGCCAATAGTTTTGTGGACTCGGTTTTGAGTAGTTTGGTGTATCAACTTCCTGGGAGCGTAACTTTGGCGTACGATCTTTGTTTGGGGCACATGATAGCTCGTTGGAAAGGTATCGACGAAGAGATTCATTTTGGGGGCTCAATAAAATCCTTTGGCTATAATTGAGATGTCTGATCGCGAAAAAGCATCATTTAGGCCCTCAAAATGGCTCTGAAAGTTTAGGAACCAAAGAAATGCTAAAAATAGTAAGTTGCCAACAAATTGTTTTGAGGCAGTTGGAATAGGTGGGTGGCCATCGATATCCACCTGGATCAAAGAGTAATATAAACTTTCAATCAAAGCTGGGCATAATGAATAAATTCTAGAATCCATTGCCAAATATCTGAATGATCCAGAGTTATTCCATTCAAGATGAGTTTGATATTTTAATTTTTTGTTTAATTGTAGGGGCATATCTAGTAGTGCTAAGAATTAAGGAGAAGTTCTTGAGGAAGCAACATAACTTGAGGAGGTCAAGGATGGAAGAGAATAGATGAGAGAAAATAAATATGAAGGTGAAGAAAGCTCCAACATTGTGGCCCAACCTACTGGGAGGAGATTTGACACTGAAAAAAGGAAGAGTTCAATGAGAGGAAGAGGCAATTATGGCAAATTTAAAGGGATTTTCTTCAATTACAGAGTTCATGGGCATATATTCTATGAATGTCCCAAATGGCAGAATGCAAGGAGACAAGAAACAAAAACACATATCATCTAAGCCACATAATGTAGCACAAGAAGAAATTGTTGAAATAAAAGAAAAGCAAGAAGAGAACACAATGTTGAAGAACAATGTCGTTGTAGTGAGAGCAAGAGGTTGCCCAAGAGCCCAAGCAAAGAACTTGATCATCTTCAAAACCATGTGCAAGGTAGGAGGTAAGTGTTGCACTATGATTAGTGATGAAAGTAGTACACAAAACTTAGTTTCTACAATGGTTGGACAAAAGTTGAATTGTATATTGCACCCAAATTTGTATAATGTCACAAAGCTATTGTACATGAGCAATGTGAAATTGGTTTCCACATTGAAGGTTATACAACCAAAGTGTTTTGTGATGTTATTTCTATGGATGCCTATTATATATTGTTGAATAGAACCTGGTAGTATGATAGAGATGTTGGGCATGATCACATGAGGAATACATACCAAGTGGAGAAGGATGGGAAAAAGTATCAATTGTATCATTTGCATGAAGAGGAGGAAAAATATGGAAGAGTGATGTTATGTCTAGGTGTTTGTTTGTATGACAAGCACAGAGAAGCATATAAGTGAGTGCAAGGAGCCAAAAAAATGTGAGCAGTGTTGTGAGGCAAAATTACAATAATGGGAGGCTTAATGAGAAGCCTAAGATGAAGAAAGAGGTTGCAAAGAAACAACTTCCATAGATAGTGAGCAATGGTTTTCCAAGGAGTGTGTTGGAGCATACCAAGGAAGAGAATTTGCTGCGAGCAAATTGCTAGAGCCCAAAAAGGAAGAGTGGAGGGAAAAATAATGAGAAGCTACCAAATGTAGCAAGGATTGTGGCTGTGAAGCAAGTTGCAAGTATCAAGAGACAAAATGATAAGACCTTTAGGGATGAAGTAGTTGTAGAGCAACGTGTTACAAATGGCCTTGAGGAGATTCAAGAAAAGGAGAAGGAATTTGATAACATATATAAAATTGAAGCAATGGAAAATCAATGTAGGAGAAGAATTATGAAGAAAGTATTACAGATTTTGGTTGTCGGGATTAGCCAAGGAAGACAACCAATCTGTTATTTTTGAATCCCAAACACATGAGCAATATGCTCACCAAAATTTCAACATGGGGAGTTTGATGTAGGAGCATCCTTTCCATAGCCCAACGGTCCTACGTAATCATTGAATTTCCAATTTTATTTAGCAAATTTTGTTGTTTGTTTTAGTTTAATGTTAGAAAGACCTTGAAAAATCATACATCAAAGAGATGAAGGAAGGGAAACTTTAACTCTGATGCCGTGGAACCATTTGACCTTGGAGTGATTGATCATGGGCATCAAAACCTAGGAGGATCTCATGATTGTGTTCACAGTTTAGCCTCTCCAAGGCATTCCTTAAGACTTTGGGAGAAGCAACATCAAGAGGCTCATATTCTTGGCAATATAAAACCCCATGGGCCCAATGAAAAGTCAGGGTTGTGTGTTACGTAGCATCGAAGGAATTAAGGACAAGGGACTTTTGGGAGTTTAATGAGAGGAGCCCAATCTATGGTCATGGGACCCACAAGACTTTGAACATTGGCACATTCAACCTTGACAAAGTTGACATCATAAGTGAGAGAGGTTAAGCCAACCTCAACGGTTTCAAGGTTACGTACCCCAATGAATTATGCCTACAACTAGACCAATGACCTTGGACCTTGGAGGATCCAAGCTTATTACATTTGTAGCATTGTGTAAGTCTCTAAGGCTAGCCCTTTAATGGACCTAGTGGATTTGAAGGAGCAAGAATTGATGCCCCATCACCCTGAGGTGGGGCTATTGTTGTATATTAGTGATCAAAAGGTTTAGAAGTGAGGGGTTGTTCCCTCAAAGGGATGTGAACAATTGGTCAAACAACCATATGACGTAATGTGCCACCATTTGTTGGCACATAATGTGAGTACACATAACATAAACATTAAGGGGGGGTTTATACAAAGAATTTCAAAAAGTTTTGATAGATTGTGCCAACATTGACAAAACCACCTTGTGATAACTACTCCTCGACGAATGGACCACAAAGCAAGAGAATGTGAAGATACACATTGAAAAGATTACCATGAAGATGTTTGCCTTCAGTGATGTCAAGAAATTATGAGAATAAAATCTATCATTAAGGAAATCGATCAATTCAAATACCAATTAGTTCAATGGCAATTGAAGCGGTTTAGACTGCTTGATCCTATGCTCTATGTATAAATTGTGAGTTGGTAAATAAAGAGGGGATTTTTTACTCTATGGTTTGGGCTTTTTCTAGTTGATAGGGAGTTGAGGGAGATTCCAAAGATAGAGTGAGCAACTCTATGATTGTAATAAAACCCAAGAGATTTTGGCCACTATTTAATAAAAGCTAGCAGCATTAGTGTCACATGTTTTGTTGTGATATTGATATTGCATTAGTTGTTGTGTTTGTGTTTTCCCAATTTACTTAATCATAGATCTATGGTGTGCATCAATATCAGTGTTCAATGAGTGCCTTCTCAAATTGTATGAGACAAAAGTCCACACTCAACAATGACCATAGATCAATGGTTTACAATTCTCTCATAACCTATGGCTCACGAGATACAATCTCACACTTAGATTGATCTCTCATTCATTGATCATCATATGCAACCTTTCATCATCCTTGAGTTCTATGCTCAAGGATAATTGTGTTAGCTCCATGAAATCTAGTAAACAACTTTACCTTGAGCAATAAACCTTGAGTTTAATGTCATAACTATCCCAATGATTTGATCCATGCCAATATAATGTGCTTGACTCCCAATGGCATACCATGCTAGTATATGCACTTTATTTTGCATGAATTTTGTATGCACTTGAAATCTTTTTGCTTCACCTAATTACTTATTTACTCATACTTGAGTTGCTTTTACATGCCCCCACCCATCAAAATGAAAATTTGTTTTCTTTCATACCAAGCATTACTCTAAACTTTTCAAACTCATCTTTCCTTAAAAAATTGTATTAGTTTGTTATCCAACTATTCAGATTTCTTGCAATTAACGAAATTTATCCTTATTCTTGTAGCTATCTCAAATAGTGAACATGAACTTCTATGTTCTTGCTACTCTGATGAAGAACTGCATTCTTCCCAAGCTGTATAGCACCTTGGTTATCACAAAATAGAACTGCACCAAACCAATATTAGTCAGCAATATTCTTAGTCAAACTCATTCACATGTATGCATTTAGCATGTCTCTATTGAAGATAAAGCAACTGTGCATTTAGCATGTCTCTATTGAAGATAACAACTGTGCATTCTTCTTATTGCTCTAACAAAAACTGCCGAACCAAAATGAAATGCAAAACCAGAGGTGGATTTTCTATCACCTGCACATCCAGTCTAGTGAGATCGTGATACCAACTAACCACAAATTTTCATTGCCCTAAAATAATTCCAATCCCCATCTAATTGTACCTTTCACATATCTCAAAATTGCTTTTAGCCATCTTCCAATGGCTTTCTTTCAGTTCAACTGTGTACCTTGATACTACACCAATTACAAAAGAAATATCACGTATTTTAATTGTTAGATAGATAAGACTTCTTACCAGCTGTCAACAAAGTGTTGCACTAACGACTTTCCAAGATTAATCCTCAGTAATAGCTGTGCCAGGATCCATTGGGTTGTCCCATTGTTTGCAATCACCCTTTTTGAATTTCTTAATTAGGTTGTCGGCGTACTTGTCTTGAGGCAGGAGAATTCCTTTATATTTCTGCCAAACATTCATACCAAGATAGGATTCTACTTCATTCTCTGATAAAAAGATAAGTGCACTAGAGGATTGTATCAAAGACAGCTATTCATGGAGGCAACTTCCAGCCTTGCATAATTTAAAGTCTGTTCTTTGATTCACTTATCACCAGTAGTCCCCACAAGTACACCGTCCTTCCCTGAAATGATGGTAACGATTGGCATCCCTCACAACAATTTCTCGGCCAACAATTTTGGATATGAATTTGGTGGCAGTATGACAGTCATAACACATACGCAGATTCTTCATTACTCGAACTGTCATCCCAGGAGATGTGCTAATAAGACCAAAAGCAATAGCCAGCTTCTCACTATGATAATTGTGAGCATGTTTGTTTTGCTCCTGATCTCCATCATTGAGCACAAACTCGTTTTCGGGTACATACCCTGCTGCCTTGATTTCTTTAGTTAATCTCTCTAATGTAGCCCAAATCTCCTTTGTCTGCGGATGTAACCTGTCTCCAACAAAGAATGCATGCACCTTGTCCTTGGTCTCAACCCAGCTACGACCTGGTTCCTTTTTCACCCTTCTCTCTTTCATAATGTTTCGCACCTTTTCTGCATCGTCCAACCGTCCTGCTGCCACATAGATATTTGACAGTAGCACATAAGTTGCAGAATCTTGTGGTTCCAGCTCAATAAGACATCGAGCTGCACGCTCTCCTAGCAACAAATTTCCATGGACTGTGCAGGCACCAAGCAATGTTCTCCACACCATACTATCAGGTTCAACTGGCATTTGATTGATGAAGTTTTCTGCCTCATTCAGGCAGCCAGCCCGACCTAGAATGTCCACCATGCATGCATAATGCTCCAATCTCGGTGATATGCCATAATCACATTCCATTGAATCAAAGTACTCACGACCTTCATCCACTAGACCTATATGGCTACATGCTGAGAGAACAGCAACAAAAGTGATATGGTTTGCCTTAATACATTCCTGCTGCATATGTTCAAAAAGCCGGAGGGCTTCTTTCCCATGCCCATGCTGGGCATATCCTGCTATCATTGCATTCCATGAAACAACAGTTCGCTCAAGCATTTTGTTGAACTCTTTCTGTGCATCTTCTATACTCCCACATTTAGCATATAAGGTAACAATGGCATTACGCATAGGGACATCTGAATCAAAACCAGTTTTTATAATCTGGGCATGGACCTGTTTTCCCTGTTCTAAATTTGCTAGGCTGGCACATGCACTTACTGCACAAGGGAATGTGAACTGGTTTGCTTTCATCCCTGCCTGCAGCATGTGATAAAAGAGTTGCAATGCCTCCTCACCATGACCACTTTGAGCATATCCTGCAATCATTGCATTCCATGAGATCACATTGTGCTCTGACATTTCATTAAATATTTTGGATGCATCCCCTATGCTTCCACATTTAGCATACATTGTCACTAGTGTGTTCCCAACAGAAACATCAGAATCAAAACCGTTTTTAACAAGGTGGGCATGAAGCTGCTTGCCCTGTGCCAGTGCTTCTAGACTAGCACATGCACTAAGGGCACTGGCAAAAGTAATGTGGTCCTGCTTCATGCCCGCAAACTGCATTTCTTCAAAGAGTTGGAGGGCTTCTTTGCCATACTCATGCTGAGCATACCCTGCAATCATGGCAGTCCAGGACACCATATCTCGTTCAGGCATGTTGTCGAGTACTAGTCGTGCACTCTCTATGCTGCCACATTTTGCGTACACGTCAACAAGGACACTACCCACAAAAACATTTGAATCAAATCCAGTTTTGATTATGTGAGTATGGATCTGTTCACCCTGTTCTAGAGCTGCTAAGCTAGCACATGTCCTTAGGATACTGGGGAAAGTGAATTGATTTGGCTTCATGCCTGCCCATTGCATTTGGCGAAAGAGTTCAAAGGATTCCTCACATTTCCCACTTTGTCCATATCCCACAAGCATTACATTCCATAAGACAACATTCTTCTTAGATGTTTTATCAAATGCCAGGCGAGCACCTTGTATATTTCCACACTTAGCATACATGTCAACAATGGCACCCCCAACAAGGACATCTGAAGAGTATCCAGCTTTGATGGCATCAGCATGAACCTGACTACCTTCCTCTAGGGATTCTGCATTGGCAGATGCACTCAAAACACTGGCAAATGTGACATAGTTAGGTTTCATGTCTGCGCGGTGCATCTGTGCAAAAAGTTGGAGGGCTTTAATCCCATTTCCACGCTGAGCATATCCTGAAATAACTGCATTCCATGAAATTACATCGTGCCTATGCATTTTGTCAAACAGGCTCTGCGCCTTGTTTAGAGTCCCACATCTCGCATACATTGTAACAAGGGAATTCCCCACCGAAATCTCTGAATCAAAACCAGCTTTAATGGCGTAAGCGTGGACTTGTTCCCCGCATTCCAGAGCTAATAGGTTCGCACAAGCACTTAGAAGACTAGAGACGATAAAATAGTTTGCCTTGCTTCCTTCGCGCTGCATTTGGCAAAACAGATTGAGGGCTTCCCCCTCACATTGATTCTGGGTACATCCTGCAATTATAGCAACCCATGAGACTACATCTCGTTCAACCATTTTGTCAAACACTTGGCGTGCATCTTCAATGCTTCTGCATTTGGCATACAGGTCAACAAGAGCACATGCTACAAATGCATCACTGTGAAACCCAGCATGGAAAACACTGGCATGAATTTGTTTGCATTGTTTCAGAGATGCAGAAACTGCACACGTTTTGATAGCACTGATAAAAGCTGCCTGGTTTGGCTTCAGGCCAACTCTTTGCATTTGGCAAAAGAGCTTCCAGGCGTCTTCACTACGCCTGCTCTGTGCATAGGCGACAATTAGCATAGTCCATGTAACGAGATTTCTTTCAGACATTTTGTCGAACACTTGGCCTGCATCCTCTAAATTCCCACACTTTGCATACATGTTCAGGAGCTGGTTACCTAAGAACATATTTGTCTCGAACCCTGTTTTAATGATATGGGTATGTACCTGTTTACCATTTTGCAACGACCTTATGTGGATGCATTCCTCCAGAAGCCGACCATAAGTATCGAAGTCTACCGGAGTTCCACTTTTGGCCATGACATACAAATCTTCAGCGGTTTCATGTTTGATCTCTATCATCTTTTGCTGGCATTCTTTGAGAGCATAGGCGAGAGTGGCAGTGCTAAAACTAATGCATCTGACGCTAGTATGACGCCGAATGAACAACTGCATCTAAGAAGCCACTTGAAACCGACACCCAAAAGTTTGAGCTTTAAGGATTCCAAAGAGCGTTCATAATTATTAAGAGCACATCTGCATTAGATGATGATCTTCGCAAATACATTATTAGAACGGATGGATTCTGTGAAGGCGAACAAACACTTAAAGGGGATACCTCGGTACTCGATGCAGCAATCAGTATCTCAGACTGAAAAAACATAGTCGAGGGAGAAGGGTAAGAATTAATAAAATTTCACATGACGAACAGTAAGTGATTGTGAAAATCCCGCGAATAAGATAGGCATTCTTTCTCCCGATCGATCAATAGTGTTACTTATATGTGGAATAATCCCACATTACCAAGAGCTTTGATATTTTTCACCTTCATAAACTCCTTGCATACAATTATATTGGTTTTCTATTAACATACTTCTTTGCAGATATTGTTTCTCTCGATTTAATAAAATAATTTTTTCATTTATCATGCAATCTTTTTAAATATGTTTATGTTTATCAATTAGAAATTAGCGGGATAAGGGACCTTCTTTGCTCATCTCTTCTTTGCATAGTGATGTAATTGTTTTAATCTATGAAGGTGTACATATCTTACCTCCTCCAAAAACAAATTTGTCTTTTTAAACATAGTTACGTATATTTAAAATATGTTTATGTTTATCAATTAGACATTAAATTTTTTAAACATAGTTACGTATATTTAAAATATGTTTATGTTGTCTCTACCTTCGATTTGCAGCGGCAGCTCGTGAATGTGGCGCTTAGATCTGAAGGATCCGGCCCCGTTTCTTCCTCTTTCTCATACGTTTCTCCTTCCTCGGCCGTTTTCCAGATAGTTTCGGCCGTTGCGCGAATCCTCCGCACCTCCCTCGGCCCCAAGGGAATGGACCAAATGCTCCAGAGCCCTGACGGCGATGTCATCATCAGGTTACAAGGTTGGTTGAGCAAGCTTCTAGTCGCGCTAGATCCCAAGAGATCGTTGAGCGACGGCGTGAGGGTTATGCGAATGAAACAGAACCCTAACGGGGAGAAGGAAGCGGCGGTCCTTTGCAGGGCCGAGGTGAACCAGCAAGTACTAAACCCTAGCCGTCGTCGCCGCCGCCTTAACCTAAAGATTGGGAGCCATTCAAATAGCAGAGACCTCAGGCATCTTCGGCTCTTGGGGGACTCTCTGCCTTCGCTCTGGTGCAGAAATCTATTTAAGAGTAATGCAGGAGCGAGGTTTCATTCTGAACATCGCGGCAAGACTAGCTCCAAGATCATGGCAAACTTCCCCCTTTTTATAAAGACCATTGCCGGATCTTCTCTCTGCTTGCAGGTTCAAGACTCAGACTCTGTTTTTGAGCTCAAAACCCAAATCCACCAAGCTACAGGGACTTCGCCTGGATTCCAACAACTAATCTTCGAAGGTCGGCAGCTTGCAGATGGATCTCTGCTACGGGACTACGGAAATCTAAAAAACGCAACCATTTCTCTCACTTCTCAGTTGCGTGGAGGAGCGCCTTCAGTCACTCATCCAAGCTCTTACAAGCAGGCCGTGAAATCAGGGACTTCCGCTCCTTCGGGGCTCAAGGCTGAAGCTTCAAAAGTAAAGGAGCCCTTTGGAGGTGCCTTCATTGTGGAGCAGTGCGCAGAACCTCCAACAGCAGAAGTCAAAGACCCCCAAGTCTATGGCTATGCCTATCTCTACCAGGCCAAAGCCCTCATTTGCCGCTTCAACGAACTTTGGCCCTCGACCCCTGCGCTAAAGGAATGGGTTAACAAGACCTGGTCGGAGGGTCATGAGTTGTTCTTCTGTTCCAAGGGGTTCTTCATCGTCCACTTCTCCACAGAAGCTGAATGTCAACGCGTGCTAGAGCAAGGTCCTTGGTTCTGGGGCAGATCTAGTCTCTCCATGCAGCGATGGTTCCCGGATTTCAATCCACTGACCATGACAGCCATGACTACACCGGTCTGGGTAAGACTACCCAATCTACCCCTGCATTTCTATTCTTCATCTTTTTTACCCACCCTGGGCAATGCATTGGGTAGATTTATCAAGATAGACACAGACAGAATAGCGAAAGGATTCGTCACTTTCGCTCGCATCTGTGTTGAAATTGACCTTAGTCAAGGGCTTCCGTATATGATTCTTATAGACTGGGGTGATGGAGATCCTTTCATACAGATGGTCAATTATGAGAACATCGCCTTCAGATGTCGCTCCTGTCAGCAAACAGGGCACCTCCAGGCAACTTGTCCTCTTTCCCCCACCCCTCCCTCAACTTCTGGAGCACGGAAAAGAGCCAATGGTTGGCAAGGACCAAAATCTCACAAAAGCCGCTCGAACCCTTCCTCCGACAACAAGCAACATCACAAAGCTACTCCAACTCCTTCGCCTTCCTCATTGCCTTCGCAGGCCCCAACTTTCTCTCAGCAGCCATCTATCGACCCAAAACACCAGCCTGCAGCCTCGACACAAAATCCTGAAGATTCAAAAGCCATGATTTCAACTCCTGCAATTAAGTCCTTGCACCCACCTCACAAAAAGGGGGAAACAATTGACACAATCATGATCACAACATCGCTCCCAGTGACTCAGAAGCGACCTCATGAATCAAACAACTCAGACAGCGACAAAGAAACACAACTAAATTCAGCAGCTCAAGATTATGGCACTTCCTCAGACCATCTGGCTTTGGTGGTAAAGGTTGTTGAGCCTACCAACTCCTCTGGTTGGATTGATGTTCGCAAAAAAAAAGGTAGAAAGGATCCTCACCGATCAACACAATGATCCGGTCCTTTCTCCTTATATTGTAATGTTTCATCTTGCTTTGCCCACGCGCTCTATGGGGCTCTCTTTTAGCATAGGCTAGTTTCAAATGATCCCCTGTTCTCTTTCTGAGGGGTCTTTTCCCATCTGCAAATCAATGTATTACTTGCACTTTTTCATGGATTGAATAGAAGGATTCTCCCCTTTCTTACTTAAAAAAAATAAAAAAAAATGTTTATGTTTATCAATTAGACATTAAATTAAATTTGTTTGCGGGATAAGGGACCTTTTTTTCTCATCCCTTCTTTGCATAGTGATGTAATTGTTGTAATCTATGAAGGTGTACATATCTTACCTCCTCCAAAAACAAATTTATCTTTTTAAACATAGTTACGCATATTTAAAATATGTTTATGTTTATCAATTAGACATTAAATTTTTTAAACATAGTTACGTATATTTAAAATATGTTTATGTTTATCAATTAGACATTAAATTAAATTAAATTCAATTAGACATTAAAATTTTTAAACATAGTTACGTATATTTAAAATATGTTTATGTTTATCAATTAGACATAAAATTAAATTGATGATAGACCTTTGTTTGTCGTTCGTGGGATGAGGGACCTTCTTTGCACAGTGATGGCATTGCTTTAGTCTATGAAGGTGTACATATCTTATCCCCTCCAAATTCAAACTTGTCTTTTTAAACATAGTTATGTATATTTAAAATATGTTTATGTTTATCAATTAGACATTAAATTAAATTAATGAGACCCCTTCGTTTGTCGTTAGTGGGATGAGGGACCTTCTTTGCATAGTTATTTCATTGCTTTAGTCTATGAAGGTGTACATATCTTCCCCCTCCAAATTCAAACTTGTGGCCTTCAAGGAAGAAGCACATGTAAAAGGTTGTAATATTTATCTTAGTTTATCGTGGTATCTTTTAAAACATAACTATGTAATATTTAAAATATGTATATGTTTATCATGATAATCATAATCTAATTCAAGGTCACAATATAATTAGACATCAAATTGACATTTGAGACCTCGTCATTTGTGGGATGAGGGATCCCTTTTGCTCAATGATTTCACTACTTTAGTCTATGGAGGTGTGCATACCTTACCCCCCTCTAGATTCAAACTTGTGACCTCCAAGGAAGATGCACATGTAAAAGGTTGAACCCAAATTATAAAATATATAGCGATATTAATAACAATGTATCATAATATCTTATACTTGAAATCATCTAATATCACAACCCTTGCATTATCTTGATTTAACATGATGGTTTCTTATTATATGTAATCATAATCCTATACTTGATCTGTAATTGCTTAGCCTATGGCTAAGGTGAATTGCTTGTATGGACCTCTATTAAATTCTTTTAATGTGGAAGTAACACTAGTAGTAATTCTATTGTGTTTTTATCCATGACTATACTCATTTCATGAAAATATCTAAGTGTGTGTTTGTTATGAATCCATCTATAGCTCAATATTTTTGTAATGTCCCCAATGGGAATATGCTAGGAAAATAATGGTTTGTTGTCCAATATGTAGTTATGTTTATGTTCTTCTCCAAACACATATGTTGTTAAGCTGATTGAGGACTTTCTACAAACATTTTGCTCATAACTCATAGATAGACATTTTGACAAACATGTTGCATTCAATCTAAATACACCAGAAAATAGAAGAGATAATATGGCACTTTATTAATAATGGAATCTAGTACACAACAATAATAGATCTATAATGGTTGCTACACCAGCTTCAACGATAAACACTACAAACTCAATCCAAAACATGGAATAATGCCATGGTCTTCTTAAGAGGTGACATGTCCTCCTCTGGATTGTCTAATCCTCGCTGGTGCAGTATCGATCTGCTCCTCAAACACCTACTACAACAATCTGACTGCCCGTACCTAAACAACTTTGCAACTTCAGATTGAAAAGGTCCTCGCGTGATGAAGTTGGAATACAAGCGGGGCCTCACGGGACCCCCTGTACTCAACCTACAGGGATATCCCTTATCACGGTTTCCTGAAACATTTTTGGTACCTACAAAACATGAATACGACCTCCTCCGAAAAGTTCCGCGAATCTCCTACATAAGATAATATTCTTTCAAATTGGAACAAACCCAAATTGAAGCTCTAATGAAGACCCTGTATGGATCCTCCTCCTTGTCTAGCTAGGGTGGATATTGCACCACTGAAACTAAATTGGAATGGTAGAAGGGTTTTGCAAAACCCTAACGAAACAATGGCTCCAAGAGCACTCCAAAGAGATTAATCCAAATACATGATCCCAAGTGAAGTGCTACCCCTCCTTTTATCCTTCTTCCATGTCTACTAGAACTTTCCCCTTTTTGACTAAATCAAATATGACTTCTAGAACTTCCCCCGTTTGACTAAATCAAATATGAACCTTGTCCTCTTTTTTCTTTCACTTTAAGAGTAAAAGCCACTTTTAATAATGGTTAAGTAACTTATTAATCTAAAGTTACTTTATTTCCTTAATGGAACTTTAAATACATAACATCTCCTAACTAAGTGACATTAAATAACCCCTTTTGACTCCCTTTTTCATTACTGACGATCCACGGGAGTCATTTCCACTGCTAAAGAGGGGAATCCAAAAATGGGGACATGACAAATCCTCCCTTCCCAAAGATTGATTATCCTCAAGCAATGTTGTCACACCCATAAGAATAAAAAACTGAACTAAATTGAAACTAATGATGATCCCCAGGTCCCAAACCCATCTGAAACATGTTGAGCACCTATTGCCCACAACATTGTCCTACAATGAGCTAATTCTAGCGCCCCCTTGAAGGCCACTATCAATAGAGAAACCAGATATTGTGAAGACTCGGTACACTATTCATAGAATGTCCCACCTAGGAAACTAAACCATTGTGTCATATGAATAGGCTCCTTAAATTAACAACTCACTCTCCCATATGTACCAGATGCAAACTATCAACCCATGAAATCCCATGTTCCCATGATATCACCAGAAAGGAATCATCATGATGTCGTTGCACCACTCTGATCATGAATATCTGACCCTCCTTCCTAGACTGCATCCTCCACTCTTGCAACCTCACATAATCATCCCCACTATCAAGGATTATATCATGCCAATGTACCTTAGTTGTTGACTCAATCCTGGGCGATGGGAAAGAGAATCTTCACACCCATAACATATAAACTTCAGCATGTCTCCTCATGTTGCTCCTAAAAAGAAGTTGATCAAACATTGTCAAGGGGATAATATAAAAGATGTCACCCAACCCAACTCTAAAATCAAACATCTAAGAGAATTCTATGTGGCCACAAACTGATAGGGCATTCATGACACTTGGTCTCCAAGTATCAAAGGGAAAATCCCTAATAATCCAGGACCCCTAGCCTACTGCAATCATCCAAGAATCATACCGGCAATATCCTAACACATTATCTGCAAAGTCTCTCCATGCAAACACAACAATCTCGTAGGTGGTAAAGTCACTAGGATCCCAAACTAGCATGTATGATGTGAAGCACCCTTTACTCATACCACTGGTCTGTAAGGTTCTAATACAAGAATCCACCTGACTACTTCTAATAACCATAAACTTCCCAGACTCGTTCAACTCCTTGGAAGACCACTCCTCCAAGCAACCACTCCTAAGGCTCCCAAAAGTAAACTTTGGAAAGTCAAAATTGATGCTCACATCTTTGATAGTAGCTAAGCTGTCATTCAATGTGATTCCAGGGTCCCTCCTCATTTGAGACCTCATCATTAGTGGGATGAGGGATCCCCTTTTCTCAGTGATTTCACTACTTTAGTGTATGGAGGTGTGAACACCTTACCCCCCTCTAGATTCAAATTTGTGACCTCCAAGGAAGATGCACATGTAAAAGGTTGAACCCAAATTATAAAATATATAGCGATACTAATAACAATGTATCATAATATCTTATACTTGAAATCATCTAATATCAAAACCCTTGCATTATCTTGATTTAACATGATGGTTTCTTATTATATGTAATCATAATCCTATAATTGATCTGTAATTGCTTAGCCTATGGATAAGGTGAATTGCTTGTATGGACCTCTATTAAATTCTTTTAATGTGGAAGTAACACTAGTAGTAATTCTATTTTGTTTTTATCCATGACTATACTCATTTCATGAAAATCTCTAAGTGTGTGTTTGCTATGAATCCATCTATAGCTCAATATTTTTGTAATGTCCCCAATGGGAATATGCTAGGAAAATAATGGTTTGTTGTCCAATATGTAGTTATGTTTATGTTATTCTCCAAACACATATGTTGTTAAGTTGATTGAGGACTTTCTACAAACATTTTTCTCATAACCCATAGATAGACATTTTGAAAAACATGTTGCATTCAATCTAAATACACCATAAAATAGAAGATATAATATGGCACTTTATTAAAAATGGAATCTAGTACACCACAATAATAGATCTATAATGATTACTACACCAACTTCAACGATAAACACTATAGAATCAAGCCAAAACATGGAATAATGCCATGGTCTCCTCAAGAGATGACATATCCTCCTCTGGACTGTCTAACCCTCGCTGGTGCGATATCGATCTGCTCCTCAAACACCGACTACAACAATTTGACTGCCCATACTTAAACAAATTGCAAATTCAGATTGAAAATGTCCTCGTGTGATGAAGTTGGAAAACAAGCTGGGCCTCACGGGACCCCCTGTACTCAACCTACGGGGATATCCCTTGTCACAGTTTCCTTGAAACCTTTTTGGTACCTGGAAAACATGAATATGGCCTCCTCCGAAAAGTTCTGTGAATCTCCTACGCAAGCTAATATTCCTTCAAATTGGAACAAACCCAAAATTGAAGCTCTAATGAAGACCTCGTATGGATCCTCCTCCATGTCTAGCTAGGGTGGATATTGCACCACTGAAACTAAATTGGAATGGTAGAAGGGTTTTGCAAAACCCTAACGAAACAATGGCTCCAAGAGCACTCCAAGGAGATTAATCCAAATACATGATCCCAAGTGAAGTGCTACCCCTCCTTTTATCCTTCATCCACGTCTTCTAGAACTTTCCCCTTTTTGACTAAATCAAATATGACTTCTAGAAATTTCCCCCTTTGACTAAATCAAATATGACCCTTATCCCATTTTTTCTTTCACTTTAAGAGTAAAAGCCACTTTTAATAATGGTTAAGTAACTTATTAATCTAAAGTTACTTTATTTCCTTAATGTCACTTTAAATACATAACATCTCCTAACTAAGTGACATTAAATAACCCCTTTTGACTCCCTTTTTCATGACTGATGATCCACGAGAGTCATTTCCACTGCTGAAGAGAGAATCCAAAAATGGGGACATGACAAATCCTCCCTTCCCAAATATTGCTTATC
Organism: Picea engelmannii; assembly: GCA_009831015.1. NCBI lineage: Eukaryota > Viridiplantae > Streptophyta > Pinopsida > Pinales > Pinaceae > Picea > Picea engelmannii. The sequence continues at coordinate 312,966 of ML783278.1, read as the reverse complement.
CTCAAGCAATGTTATCACACCCATAATAACAAAAAACTGAACCAAACTGAAACTAATGATGATCCCCAGGTCCCAAACCCATCTGAAACATGTTGAACACCTACTGCCCACAACATTGTCCTACAATGTGCTAACACCAACGCCCCTCTGAAGGCCACTATCAATAGAGCAACCAGATACTGTGAAGACTTGGTACACTATTCATAGAATGTCCCACCTAGGAAACCAAGCCACTGTGTCATATGAATAGGCTCCTGAAAGTAACAACTCACTCTCCCATCTGTACCAGTTGAAAACTATCAATTCATAAATCCCATGTTCCCATGCTATCACCAGAAAGGAATCATCATGATGTCGTTGCGCCACTCTGATCATGAATATCTGACCCTCCTTCCTAGACTTCATCGTCAATTCTTGCAACCTCACATAATTGTCCCCACTATCGAGGATTATATCATGGCAATGTACCTTAGTTGTTGATTCAATCTTGGGCGATGGGAAAGAGAATCTTCCCACCGATAACATATAAACCTTAGCATGTCTCCTCATGTCGCTCCTAAAATGAAGTTGATAAAACATTGTCAAGGGGATGATATAGAAGATGTCACCCAACCCAACTCTAAAATCAAACATCTAAGAGAATTCTATGTGGCCACAAACTGATAGGGCATTCATGACACTTGGTCTCCAAGTATCAAAGGGAAAACCCTAATAATCCAGCACCCCTAGCCTACTGCAATCATCCAAGCATCATCCAGGAAATATCCTAACACATCATCTGTAAAGTCTCTCCATGCGAACACAACAATCTCGTAGGTGGTAAAGTCACCAGGATCCCAAACTAGCATGTATGATGTGAAGCACCCTCTACTCATAGCATTGGTCTATAAGGTGCTAATACAAGATTCCACATGACTACTGTTAATAACCATAAGCTTCCCAGACTCGTTCAACTCCTTGGAAGTTCACTCCTCCAAGAAACCACTCCTAAGGCTCCCAAAGGTAAACTTCAGAAAGTCAAAACCGACGTTCACATCTCTGATAGTAGCTAAACCGTCAAGCAATGTGATTCCAGGGTCCCTCGTCATTTGACACCTCATCATTTTTGGGATGAGGGATCCCCTTTGCTCAGTGATTTCACTACTTTAGTCTATGGAGGTGTGCATACCTTACCCCCCTCTAGATTCAAACTTGTGACCTCCAAGGAAGATGAACATGTAAAAGGTTGAACCCAAATTATAAAATATATAGTGATACTAATAACAATGTATCATAATATCTTATACTTGAAATCATCTAATATCACAACCCTTGCATTATCTTGATTTAACATGATGGTTTCTTATTATATGTAATCATAATCCTATACTTGATCTGTAATTGCTTAGCCTATGGCTAAGGTGAATTGCTTGTATGGACCTCTATTAAATTCTTTTAATGTGGAAGTAACACTAGTAGTAATTCTATTGTGTTTTTACCCATGACTATACTCATTTCATGAAAATCTCTAAGTGTGTGTTGCTATGAATCCATCTAAAGTTCAATATTTTTGTAATGTCTCCAATGGGAATATGCTAGGAAAATAATGGTTTGTTGTCCAATGTGTAGTTATGTTTATGTTATTCTCCAAAGACATATGTTGTTAAGCTGATTGAGGACTTTCTACAAACATTTTTGCTCATAACCCATAGATAGACATTTTGACAAACATGTTGCATTCAATCTAAATACACCAGAAAATAGAAGAGATAATATGGCACTTTATTAATAATGGAATCTAGTACACAACAATAATAGATATTGTTGACGGGCGAAATCGATCGTCCGTCAATTGAGAGAGTGGAGCCGGTCCGGGGTTGTCTAATAACCCAAGCCGTTTGGAATGAACCACCCTGACGGGTTTAACGGCTCCGTTGGCCGCTCTAAGGTCCTAAGAAAACCAAAGAGAAAACTAACCTAAACTAACTAATCTATCTAAAACAAATAAAACAAACTAAAACTAAATAAAACAAATAAAACAAACTAAAACTAAATAGAACAAACTAACTAAAACTAAATACAAGAAACTAAACTAACTAACAATAAATAAATAAAACAAACTAATACACTAATACACTAATCTAATTAAAACAAACTACTAAATTAAACTAAAACTAAATATAAACTACTCTAACTATTCTATATACAAACTACTAATTACTATTACACTAACTCTAATAATTAACTATCTGATTACTAATTAAATTACAACTTATTCACAAATATACAATATCTACAAGTTGCAGATTTGAATAAAACCTGTAAAACTCATGTGTTTTCTGCCCTAAGACAGCTAGAGATATATTTTTGATTTTATATTTTATGAATAAGAAATGAAATTTACTGAAATTAAATGATCTAATATATTAATTCTACATATATCTAACTAAACTTATATCTAAATTTAACTACTAATAAATGACAATCTGACCTGGAAACGCTCCTAATTTGTCCTGTGTATGATGACTTCGAAGCTGGTCGGAGGAAGGAAACTCGCACCGGTCAATCCAAAAGCTTCTCTTAAACGATAAGCTGCGCTGCTCTTTGAGTTGTTTACAGGACAAATAAGACATAAAAAATCATAACAATTATATGATTAATAAATCTCTGCAATAAGGGAAACCTGTTATGCAAAAACTTATACTTAATAATTCAACTTATGAAGAAGAGAAATCTGTCATTCACAAACTGAACTAAGCAATTGCTATGTTTTTTAAATGCTTGGAAGAAATCAGATATGGATTACAGTGATTAAATTATATCATTTGCAAAAGATTAAGATAGCTAAAGTAGTCATTAACCAAATACAAATTGATATACACAACATGAAACAAAATATTGATATCATGAGAAGCTAAAGCTGTAACAAAACACCAAATTCTGCCTCAGTCTGTATTAAAACTCCATATCCTTGTTCTCCCACGAATGAGGATGAACATTATTACAAAAATAATAAGTATATATAAGTCTTTCCACAGGGTAAAACCTCCCTGTGGATAATATCAAACTGTTTACATAATCTGGGAAGATATTCCCAAAATCAACTAAACTAGGAAACTAAAATGCAAGTGAAATATTTCAAATATCTCCTAACTGCTCATCAAATCCACTGCAATTTCGAATTCATCTGCAATAGACCAAAAATATCAAGTTAGAAAGATATTTTATTAGCAAAACAATAAAAATCTAATCTTACAGACTTAGCTACAAAATCATCTGATTCTGTAGCTAGTCTAAAATAACATATCGGATCAGAATAGAAATCAAATCAAATCTTTAAAAAAAAAAATCAAATCCAATTTCCTTTCAATAAACATTTAAAACGAATCACTAATGATTCAAATGATTTTATCTTTCAATATTAAACATAATCTAAAGTGATTCAAACGAAAATAGGGGTAAGAATACTCTGTTTTTCTTTTACCATAAAATCGGGTCAAACAATAACAAGACTGTTTCATATCCAAATGAAATCAATAGTGAGTCATATCGTATGTGATACGATCTAATCCAACACAACCATCATCCACCCATTATAGCTATAATGATATAACAACAGATTCATATCATTCAATCGAATGTAAAGATAGAAAGACTGTTTCGATTATGTGTAAACGAAATCATACCGCAACAACATCGACCCAACCAATTTCGTGATTGATCCTTGCACAGTCAACAGACAGGATCGATAAATCATGATCGCAATCTTAAAAGAATCAACAGAGGTTATAATTATCAGCTGGGCAAATAATCAAAACAAATCATGACTGAGTTTAATTATAGAAACAAATCGTGGACCTGGATTCAGTCAATTTCGTTGTTGGAATAAAATTCAAACAGCATATTCATTGCAATATGAATCCAACTGATAACATAATTGAGTAAACCAATGCGAATTAACTAGCTGGGTATAATTGTTATGAATCGTATCTATTCACGATTTGGGTGAATGTGTACAGAATCACATCGAAAATAATCTGAATGGTATTCCTGTTGGTCAAAAAATCATATGGGACATAAAACTGTAACAGTTAACCATTATTGCCAATCATATCGTATACATTATAACCAAATCGAACCGAAATGTGATTGTGTTCAAAATTGAAAAATGAGAAACAACTTGTGTCTAGAATAGATACAAACGACTTCAATTGACAACAGAGCATTCATTTTAGCTAAATTAAACCAATCAAATCCACACCAAGATCCAACAAATCGATGAAAATCCAATCGAAGCTAAACTGGGAAAACGAATTTCCATTAATCAAAAAATAGCTATGTCTAGAATGCATACAATGTGACAAAGCCAATCAATGTTGTAAACAGAGTTATCCAAAATCGAATTCGAATTCATTATATAAACAAGTGATAAAACGTACCAGTGATGTTGCTCAAGTTATGCCAACTTAGAATTCATGACCGTTGTAGCTGATTCCACATTTTTAAACAAGATGGAACCTATCGTCCTTTGTTTCTTATCAGTGGCTTGTAACTCAGCCTTTTGACTGGTAAGCCATGCAACCTGATCCTCCAAAGAGTGAATTCTCGACTGTAGCATTGGCACATCAAGATAATATCTCTCTAAACATGAGCTACATTGATCACAGGATGGCACTGTAGGTTTTGACAGAGCAGGAGAAGGTTTGGATGAATGACCGGGGGTTTCACAAGGCAGCTTAATGCCTGGGTAGTTAGGGTCATTTTGTAGGCAAGGGGGTAGGTTTGACACAAAGTAATACGAGGGTTTGGCACACAAACCTTCCGAATAGGGGTATTCACTAGCCAAGAAACGCTCCACTTCCGAGTCAGAGTCTTCACTCAACACGATAGGGTTAGGGTTGATAGGAGGTTTTGGCTTGTTCCTCGCCATTCATGAAATTAAACGAGCATTCTTTTTTCCTTTGGCGTTTGCAGTGGGTTTGGCTTTGGGCTTCTTGCTCATAGTCTCAGCGTTCTTAGTCACGGTATGGGATAGGTCGATAGGTGAGTTGGGCAAGGGTTTAGGTAAAAGGATGCTGTATGGTACTGGGGGTACARCCTTGTCCTTGGTCACCACAGGTTTGTCAACCTGTGGAGGGTTCGAATCCTCAAAATCATTCTGAGTAAGAAAATCGCTCCAACAATCTCCGTGTAACCCCAAATGACAGACAACAATAATTTTAACCAGCCCATAGTGAAAAAGGCTGCTATCAGCCTGGTTCCTTTTGTATTTCTTTGACATTTTAAACAGGCTTCTAAGCAGATAATAGGGCATATTGAGCTGATAACCCATAAAAACCATAAGCAAACGAAGGTGGTGTAAGAAAACAAACCCGTACCGACCTTCGCAGGTGATAAACTGTTTGATAATCATCAATAAATCATGCCAACACTGTTTCAGCATGGTCACGGGCAAACCTTTATCATAGGAACTAACCTTACGCGACTGGAAGAGCAGTGTCCAAGGGACCTCTTCTAATTTGCAATTCTTGGACCATCGTTGTCCAGTGGTAGGAAAACCCGTAGCAAGACTGATAAACTGCTCGTCAATTTCCAATTGAACATCGCCGACCTTGGCTCGACAGCCATCAAAGGTCATGGCGAATTGTCTAGCAACGAAGAGGTTAAAACCATCAAATTTTTGTATAAACGGGAGCCACCCATTGTCCTCAAGGTCACTGCGGGCACTATCGAACATCAAGAGAGCCTGGCTACCATTGGGTTCAGCCCTCACGAATGGAGCCATAGTGCGAGCACATGGTAAGGGTTTGGGTTGAATTCCCCAATACACAGGAGCAGAGTCATTTGGTCTAACAGCTACAAACGATCAAAGGGGAAGCATTAATGTGCGCATGCGAGGGTGGTGGAGTTATTCACCGCCATGCATAATAGTAATGGAAAAGTACAACCGGTGAATTAATCCTCTGTTCAATCAATCATAGCATAGTTCAAAACCTTATCATTCGTCCAACTAAAGAATCAAACGGTGGATGTTATGCCAACGCGCAAAAAGCTATAGTTTTTCAAAACAATGTCATTCAACGTAAAATCAAACCCAAATGTTAACCACGCGCCACGGTATAAATGTTTTAATCAAACGTTTTAATCCATTGTTGCCAATCGAATTCATAAAATTGACAAGCCAAGAGCTATAACAATAAGGATCACATCATATAAAAACAAAATAAACCATGACCCCTATGCAATTCAATGACTAGGCAAGTCCCAAAAATATAAATTTACATGCTCAATGCCTTACTAGTTTAATAAAATCAAGTTATGCAACCAATATAAGAATAGGCAAATAGGCATAGTTCAAAAGTCCTTTCAGCCACATAATGATAATCCAAAGGTAAGTGCCATTCAAAATATCAATAAAAAGATCATGACAGTTCAAATAACGATGGAGGAGTTTTCACGCTTACAGTCGTGAAAACTAAATGGAGACCAATTTGCAAATGTCCCAAGAAATGAAAATATCGTCTATTTGAAAAATGCGATGACAATTTGAAGTTTAGAATACATAGGTGTAGGCAGCTTTATAGGACAATGGAAAAAATTGAATTGGCTGCCAACAAATATATAATGGTTGCTACACCAGCTTCAATGATAAACACTACAAACTCAATCCAAAACATGGAATAATGCCATGGTCTCCCCAAGAGATGACATATCCTCCTCTGGACTGTCTAACCCTTGCTGGTGTAGTATTGATCTGCTCCTCAAACACCTACTACAACAATCTGTCTGCCTATACCTAAACAACTTTGCAAATTCAGATTGAAAAGGTCCTCGCATGATGAAGTTGGAAAACAAGCGGGGGCCTTGCGGGACCCTTTATACTCAACCTCCAGGGATATCCCTTGTCACGGTTTCCCTGAAACCTTTTTGGTACTTGCAAAACATGAATATGGCCTCCTCCGAAAAGTTCCGCGAATCTCCTGCGCAAGCTAATATTCCTTCAAATTGGAACAATACCAAAATTGAAGATCTAATGAAGACCCCGTATGGATCCTCCTCCATGTCTAGCTAGGGTGGATATTGCACCACTAAACTAAATTGGAATGGTAGAAGGGTTTTGCAAAACCCTAACGAAACAATGGCTCCAAGAGAACTTGAAAGAGATTAATCCAAATACATGATCCCAAGTGAAGTGCTACCCCTCCTTTTATCCTTCTTCCATGTCTTCTAGAACTTTCCCCTTTTTGAATAAATCAAATATGACTTCTAGAGCTTTTCCCCTTTGACTAAATCAAATATGACCCTTATCCCCTTTTTTCTTTCACTTTAAGAGTAAAATCCACTTTTAATAATGGTTAAGTAACTTATTAATATAAAGTTAATTTATTTCCTTAATGTCACTTTAAATACATAACACATCCTAACTAAGTGACATTAAATAACCCCTTTTGACTCTCTTTTTCATGACTGGCGGTCCACGAGAGTCATTTCCACTATTGAAGAGGGGAATCCAAAAATGGGGACATGACAAATCCTCCCTTCCCAAGGATTTCTTATCCTCAAGCAATGTTATCACATCCATAAGAACAACAAACATAACCAAACTAAAACTAATTATGATCCCCAGGTCCCAAACCCATCTGAAACATGTTGAGCACCTACTTCCCACAACATTGTCCTACAATGTGATAACACCAACACCCCCCTGAAGGCCACTATCAATAGAGCAACCAGATACTGTGAAGACTCGGTACACTCTTCGTAGAATGTCCCACCTAGGAAACTAAGCAATTATGTCATATGATTAGGCTCCTGAAAGTAATAAATCACTCTCCCAACTGTACCAGCTGCAAACTATCAACCCATAAAATCCTAGGTTCCTGTGATATCACTAGAAAGGAATCATCATGATTTCGTTGCACCACTTTGATCATGAATATCTGAACCTCCTTCCTAGACTGCATCCTCCACTATTGAAACCTCACATAATCGTCCCCAATATCGAGGATTATATCATGCCAATGTACCTTAGTTGTTGACTCAATCCTGGGTGATGGGAAAGAGAATCTTCCCACCCATAACATATAAACCTTAGCATGTCTCTTCATGTTGCTCCTAAAATGAAGTTGATCAAACATTGTCAAGGGGATGATATAGAAGATGTTACCCAACCAAACTCTAAAATCAAAGATCTAAGAGAATTCTATGTGGCCACAAACTGATAGGGCATTCATGACACTTGGTCTCCAAGTATCAAAGGGAAAATAACTAATACTCTAGCACCCCTAGCCTACTGCAATCATCTAAGCATCACACGGGAAATATCCTAACATATCATCTGCAAAGTCTTTCCATGCGAACACAACAATCTCGTAGGTGGTAAAGTCACCAGGATCCCAAACTAGCATGTATGATGTGAATCACCCTCTACTCATAACACTTGTCTCTAAGGTGCTAATACAAGAATCCACCTGACTACTGCTAATAACCATAAGCTTCCCAGAATCGTTCAACTCCTTGGAAGACCACTCCCCCAAGAAACCACTCCTAAGGCTCCCAAAAGTAAACTTCAAAAAGTCAAAACCGACGCTCACATCTCTGATAGTAGCAAAACTATCAAGTAATGTGATTCCAGGGTCCCTTGTCATTTGAGACCTCGTCATTTGTGGGATGAGGGATCCCCTTTGCTCAGTGATTTCACTACTTCAGTCTATGGAGGTGTGCATACCTTACCCCCCTCTAGATTCAAAATCGTGACCTCCAAGGAAGATGCACATGTAAAAGGTTGAACCCAAATTATAAAATATATAGCGATACTAATAACAATGTATCATAATATCTTATACTTGAAATCATCTAATATCACAACCCTTGCATTATCTTGATTTAACATGATGGATTCTTATTATATGTAATCATAATCCTATACTTGATCTGTAATTTCTTAGCCTATGGCTAAGGTGAATTGCTTGTATGGACCTCTATTAAATTCTTTTAATTTGGAAGTAACACTAGTAGTAATTCTATCGGTAGTTTTTATCCATGATTATACTCATTTCATGAAAATCTCTAAGTGTGTGTTTGCTATGAATCCACCTATAGCTCAATATTTTTGTAATGTCCCCAATGGGAATATGCCAGGAAAATAATGGTTTGTTGTCCAATATGTAGTTATGTTTATGTTCTTCTCCAAACACATATGTTGTTAAGTTGATTGAGGACTTTCTACAATTTTTTTTTTCTTAACCCATAGATAGACATTTTGACAAACATGTTGCATTCAATCTAAATACACCAGAAAATAGAAGAGATAATATGGCACTTTATTAATAATGGAATCTAGTACACAACAATAATAGATCTATAATGGTTGCTACACCAACTTCAACGATAAACACTGCAAACTCAAGCCAAAACATGGAATAATTCCATGGTCTCCTCAAGAGATGACATATCCTCCTCTGGACTGTCTAACCCTCGTTGGTGCGGTATCGATCTGCTCCTAAAACACCTACTACAACAATCTGGCTGCCCGTACCTAAACAACTTTGCAACTTCAGATTGAAAAGGTCCTCGTGTGATGAAGTTGGAAAACAAGCGAGGCCTCGCGAGACCCCCTGTACTCAAACTACAGGGATATCCCTTGTCACGGTTTCCATGAAACCTTTTTGGTACTTACAAAACATGAATACGGCCTCCTCCGAAAAGTTCCGCGAATCTCCTGCGCAAGCTAATATTCCTTCAAATTGGAACAAACCCAAAATTGAATCTCTAATGAAGACCTTGTATGGATCCTCATCCATGTCTAGATAGGGTGGATATTGCACCACTGAAACTAAATTGGAATGGTAGAAGGGTTTTGCAAAACCCTAACAAAACAATGGCTCCAAGAGCACTCCAAAGAGATTAATCCAAATACATGATCCCAAGTGAAGTGCTACCCCTCCTTTTATCCTTCTTCCATGTCTTCTAGAACTTTCCCCTTTTTGACTAAATCAAATATGACTTATAGAACTTTTCCCCTTTGACCAAATCAAATATGACCCTTATCCCCTTTTTTCTTTTACTTTAATAGTAAAAGCCACTTTTAATAATGGTTAAGTAACTTTGTTTCCTTAATGTCACTTTAAATACATAACATATCCTAACTAAGTGACATTAAATAACCCCTTTTGACTCCCTTTTTCATGACTGACGATCCACGAGATTCATTTCCACTACTGAAGAGGGGAATCCATAAATGGGGACATGACAAATCCTCCCTTCCCAAAGATTTCTTATCCTCAAGCAATGTTATCACACCCATAAGAACAACAAAATGAACCAAACTGAAACTAATGATGATCCCTAGATCCCAAACCCATCTGAAACATGTTGAGAACCTACTGCCCACAACATTGTCGTACAATGTGCTAACACCTGCACCTCCTTGAAGGCCATTATCAATAGAGAAACCAGATACAATGAAGACTCAGTACACTCTTCGTAGAATGTCCCACCTAGGAAACTAAGCCATTGTGTCATATGAATAGGATCCTCAAAGTAACAAATCACTCTCCCATCTGTACCAGCTGCAAACTATCAACCCATAAAATCCCATGTTCCCATGCTATCACGAGAAAGGAATCATCATGATGTTGTTGCGCCACTCTGATCATGAATATCTTACCCTCCTTCCTAGACTCCATCCTCCACTCTTGCAACCTCACATAATTGTCCCCACTATCGAGGATTATATCATGCCAATGTACCTTAGTTGTTGACCCAATCCTGGGCAATGGGAAGGAGAATCTTCCCACCCATAACATATAAATCTCATCATGTCTCCTCATATCGCTCCTAAAATGAAGTTGATCAAACATTGTCAAGGGGATGATATAGAAGATGTCACACAACCCAACTCTAAAATCAAACATCTAAGAGAATTCTATGTGGGCACAAACTGATAGGGCATTCATGACACTTGGTCTCCAAGTATCAAAGGGAAAATCCCTAATACTCTAGCACCCCTAGCCTACTGCAATCATCCAAGCATCACACAGGAAATATCCTAACACATCATATACAAAGTCTCTCCATGCGAACACAACAATCTCGTAGGTGGTAAAGTCACCAGGATCCCAAACTAGCATGTATGATGTGAAGCACCGTCTACTCATAGCACTAGTCTGTAAGGTGCTAATATAAGAATCCACCTAATTACTGCTAATAACCATAAGCTTCCTAGACTCATTCAACTCCTTGGAAGACCACTACTCCAAGAAACCACTCCTAAGGTTCCCAAAAGTAAACTTTGGAAAGTCAAAACCGACGCTCACATCTTTGATCGTAGCTAAACTGTCAAGCAATGTGATTCCAGGGTCCCTCATCATTTGAGACCTCTTCATTTGTGGGATGAGGGATCCCCTTTGCTCAGTGATTTCACTACTTTATTCTATGGAGGTGTGCATACCTTACCCCCCTCTAGATTCAAACTTGTGAACTCCAAGGAAGATGCACATGTAAAAGGTTGAACCCAAATTATAAAATATATAGCGATACTAATAAAAATGTATCATAATATATTATACTTGAAATAATCTAATATCACAGCCCTTGCATTATCTTGATTTAACATGATGGTTTCTTATTATATGTAATCATAATCCTATACTTGATCTGTAATTTCTTAGCCTATGGCTTAGGTGAATTGCTTGTATGGACCTCTATTAAATTCTTTTAATGTGGAAGTAACACTAGTAGTAATTCTATTGTGTTTTTGTCCATGACTATACTCATTTCATGAAAATCTCTAAGTGTGTGTTTGCTATGAATCCATCTATAGCTCAATATTTTTGTAATGTCCCCAATGGGAATATGCTAGGAAAATAATGGTTTGTTGTCCAATATGTAGTTATGTTTATGTTCTTCTCCAAACACATATGTTTTTAAGTTGATTGACCACTTTATACAAACATTTTGCTCATAACCCATAGATAGACATTTTGACAAACATGTTGCATTCAATCTAAATACACCAGAAAATAGAAGAGATAATATGGCACTTTATTAATAATGGAATCTAGTACACAACAATAATATATCTATAATGGTTGCTACACCACCTTCAATGATAAACACTACAAACTCAAGCCAAAACATGGAATAATGCCATGGTCTCTTCAAGAGATGACATATCCTCCTTTGGACTGTCTAACCCTCGCTAGTGCGGTATTGATCTACTCCTCAAACACCTACTACAACAATTTGACTGCCCATACCTAAACAACTTTGCAACTTCATATTGAAAAGGTCCTCGCATGATGAAGTTGGAAAACAAGTGGGGCCTCGAGTGACCCCCTGTACTCAACCTGCGGGGATATCCCTTGTCACGGTTTCTCTGAAAATTTTTTGGTACCTGCAAAACATGAATACGGCCTCCTTCGAAAAGTTCCGCGAATCTCCTGCGCAAGCTAATATTCCTTCAAATTGGAACAAACCCAAAATTGAAGCTCTAATGAAGACCCCGTATGGATCCTCCTCCTTGTCTAGCTAGGGTGGATATTGCACCACTGCAACTAAATTGGAATGGTAGAAGGGTTTTGCAAAACCCTAACGAAACAATGGCTCCAAGAGAACTCCAAAGAGATTAATCCAAATACATGATCCCTAGTGAAGTGCTACCCCTCCTTTTATCCTTCTTCCATGTCTTCTAGAACTTTCCCCTTTTTGACTAAATCAAATATGACTTCTAGAACTTCCCCCCTTTGAATAAATCAAATATGACCCTTATCCCCTTTTTTCTTTGACATTAAGAGTACAAACCACTTTTAATAATGGTTAAGTAACTTATTAATCTAAAGTTACTTTATTTCCTTAATGTCACTTTAAATACATAACATCTCCTAACTAAGTGACATTAAACAACCCCTTTTGACTCCCTTTTTCATTACTAACGATCCACGGGAGTCATTTCCACTACTGAAGAGGGGAATCCAAAAATGGGGACATGACAAATCATCCCTTCCCAAAGACTGCTTATCCTCAAGCAATGTTATCAAACCCATAAGAATAACGAACTGAACCAAACTGAAACTAATGATGATCCCAAGTCCCAAACCCATCTGAAACATGTTGAGCACCTACTGCCCACCACATTGTCCTACAATTTTCTAACACCAGTGCCCCCCCTAAAGGCCACTATCAATAGAGCAACCAGATACTGTGAAGACTCGGTACACTCTTCATAGAATGTCCCACCTAGGAAACTAAGCCACTGTGTCATATGAATAGGCTCCTGAAAATAACAACTCACTCTCCCATCTATACCATCTGCAAACTATCAACCCATAAAATCCCAGGTTCCCATGCTATCACCAGAAAGGAATCATCATGATGTCATTGCGTCACTCTGATCATGAATATCTGACCCTCCTTCCTATACTGCATCCTCCACTCTTGCAACCTCACATAATCATCCCCACTAACGAGGATTATATCATGCCAATGTACCTTAGTTGTTGACTCAACCATGGGAGATGGGAAAGAGAATCTTCCCACCCATAACATATAAACCTCATCATGTCTCCTCATGTCACTCCTAAAATGAAGTTGATCAAACATTGTCAAGGGGATCATATAGAAGATGTCACCCAACCCAACTCTAAAATCAAACATCTAAGAGAATTCTATGTGGCCACAAACTGATAGGGAATTCATGACACTTGGTCTCCAAGTATCAAAGGGAAAATCCCTAATAGTCCAACACCCCTAGCTTATTGAAATCATCCAAGCATCACCCAGGAAATATCCCAACACATCATCTGCAAAGTATCTCCATGCGAACACAACAATCTTGTAGGTGGTAAAGTCACCAGGATCCCAAACTAGCATGTATGATGTGAAGCACCCTCTACTCATACCACTGGTCTGTAAGGTGCTAATACAAGAAACCACATGTCTACTACTAATAACCATAAGCTTCCCAGACTCGTTCAACTCCTTGGAAGACCACTCCTCCAAGCAACCACTCCTAAGGCTCCCAAAAGTAAACTTTGGAAAGTCAAAAACGACACTCACATATCTGATAGTAGCTAAACCATCAAGCAATGTGATTCCAGGGTCCCAAACTAATCTTGGAAAGGTACCACCATGTTGACGCTGCACCACTCTGATCATCATCGTCAGACCAATGAGCCCAATATGCATCCTCCTCTCCTGGAACCCCAAGTTGAACTCTCTGAAGGGACTAAAACCACTATCTCGAATCCTCCCCTGTGAAGGTGTCTCAATGAAGTCTAAGTCTACAAATCCACCTTCGACCTAGAGTTTGTCTTTTCATATAGAGTAAGTCTACAAATCCACCGTCGGCCTCGAGTTTGTCCCTATCCATGAACAATTGTAAATAATCATATTTTATATGCTCTAGTGTCTCTTTGATGATGTGCAATTGGGTAGTAGTGACTTGATCTGCAATTCCCTTTTGCCTCTTCTCCATATGGGTTTTCCACATAACGTCTTCAATAAATTTATGAGCACCATCTGCCCTCATCAATACTTACACAATTTGTTCCTCAGTGACCAATAGTTAGTTCTCCAAATCATGCAATGTTATTTCATCAACTTCATGTGGACTGTCACACAAGGGATCAATAGACTCATTAAATGATTTCGTGCAATGTGGAATACCTTCCTCATGCAAGTTTTTTGACCTGCACTCGTCCCCTAAATATGCCACTTTGTTGTCATCCTGCACACATAGCTCCCAATCTTTGTCACATTATGGTACAATCATGCATGCATCATCATACATGTCATAAATAGGATGAGGTGTTGAATTCCTGCTTGAACCATCCTCATTATCAACATCATATACATGGAGAGATGTTGAATCCTTAACATCAGTTGATTGGAACATCTTCTCATAGTCATCATACATGGGACAAGATGTTGTATCCTCATCTTCTCCATCTAGCACACTAGTTTCATCAGTCTCATTGGTTAGTTTTGATGATGTATCATAGGTTGTTGTTTGGTCTTCCTCTATGCACGAATCCTATACATGGCTAGATGCATGCTCCTCTTGCTAATCCTTCTTTACTTCTTGCGTTGTTCTTTTAAAACAATCCTCGTCCAAATCTTTGCGCCAACTTCCATACCAGAGAGTTTAAAATATTTTAAATGGAAAAGATGCATGAATCTCTTCACTCAATGTTAGATACTCCTGAAAGAAAGGCATGATTTTTTTTCCACTAGCATTGTCTTGGTTTGTTGAAGAATTTGCCAAGTTTTATCCATGAATTTTAGAGTTGTCTTTATTCTCTTGTCCATGGAATGCACTGTTGATTTCTCCCTTCTTTGTATCCCATTCATGTCTTATGTAATCACAGGCTAGAAAGATCACCAACTCTGATACCACTATAATGTCCCCAATGGGAATATGCTAGGAAAATATTGGTTTGTTGTCCAATATGTAGTCTTTCTTATGTTCTTCTCCAGAAACATATGTCGTTAAGTTGATTGAGGACTTTCTACAAACATTTTGCTCATAACCCATAGATAGAAATTTTGAAAAACATGTTGCATTCAATCTAAATACACCATAAAATAGAAGAGATAATATGACACTTTATTAATAATGTAATTTGGCACACAACAATAACAGATCTCTAATGGCTGCTACACCAACTTCAACAATAAACACTACAAAATCAAGACAAAGCCTGGAATAATTCCATAGTCTCCTCAAGAGATGGTGTGTTCTCCTTTGGAATGTCTAACCCTCACTTGTGCAGTATCTATTTTCTCCTCAAACACCTACTACAACAATTTGGTCGCCCGTACCTAAACAACTCTGCAACTTCACATTGCAGAGGTCCTCGCAGGACGAAGTTGGACAACAAGCGGGGCCTTGCAGGACCCCCTATACTCAACCTGCAAGGATGTCCCTTGTCATAGTTTCCCTGAAACCCTCCTATTACTTGCAAAATATGAATAAGACCTCCTTCGAAAATTTCCACGAATATCCTGCAAGCCAATATTCCTTCAAATTGGAACAAACCCAAAATTGAAGCTCCAATGAAGACCCCATATAGATCCTCCTCCTTGTCTAGCTAGGGTGGATATTGCACCACCAAAACTAAACTGCAACGGTGAACGAGTTTTTCTAAACCCTAATGAAAGAATGGCTCCAAGAGCACTCCAAAGAGATTAATCCAAATACATGATCCCAAGTGAAGTGCTACCCCTCCTTTTATGCTTCTTCCATGTCTTCTAGAACTTTTCCATTTTTTACTAAATCAAATATGACTTCTAGAAATTCCCCCCTTTGACTAAATCAAATATGACCCTTATCCCCCTTTTTCTTTGACTTTAAGAGTAAAAGTCACTTTTAATAATGGTTAAGTAACTTATTAATCTAAAGTTACTTTCTTTCCTTAATGTCACTTCAAATACATAACATCTCCTAACTAAGTGACATTAAATAACCCATTTTGACTCCCTTTTTCTTCACTGACGATCCACAAGAGGTATTTTCGTTGCTGAAGAGGGGAATCCAAAAATGGGGAATATGACAATTTCATGTAAAATAAATGAATATCGTGAAATGCCATCAACATTTCAACAACATAAAGAGACACATCCTAGAGAATCCAACTTGAGAAAACTAAAATAATAAAATTCATGTATAAAATCCATCTGGGGAAAACTCTGATAATAAAATGCCTATGTGTTTGGATTTCTATTCATCTCAAGAATTAAGTTCATATACAAAGGCATAATTTCATGCTTCTCTACTCAATTCCAACCTCAAAGACATCAATGGATATACCTCCCTTTACTATGTACAACCTTCTTCCCACGAACCAATCTTCTCTGGGCTTCAATCTGTAACAATCTCCCCCACTCTGCACTTCAATTCCAAATTCGAGCATTTATACAACAAATAAAATAAATTGTGTACACCTAATCAAACAACCAAACCCTTGTTCCATGTTCTTCTCTACCTTTTATTTGTGTCATGTGATTTGGAAGGCCACCTGACATTCACTCTAGCCTATTTTCTTCCCTCAAATTTGATATAATGAAATCTTGACATTCATGTATGCACAACACCTACATGGTATTTGATTAATTCCATAGCTAATTATATGGGAGAATAGGGAAAAAAAGAAAAGCATTATTAAATATATAAAAAATGACTAGTAGATTTAAGAATCGATTATCGAAATTTTTCATGCCTTTCAAGATTTCTCTCTCATTTTCTGAGTCTTAAGAGCTGCCTAACAATCCAAGAATTTGTTCTTCCAAATCTTCATAGATTCCCATGCATTGTTTTTTTTGGTATATTTTCCCCTCTGACAACCTCTCATTTGCTATGAAGCCATATGAGGCCCCTTTTAAGTTTTATTCCCGATGGGCCCTTTTATCCTTACCAGATTGCATGATCATAGGTACTAGGCACTCCCTTCCATCATAAGGTTTTGTGGTTTTAGTTACAAGGTTCATTTGAAATCTAAGGAAGAACCATTTAAAACAACATATCAAAATGTGAGCAACTTAATTTTTTACTTTGATCTAGAGTTACCTAACTAAGGGAAACAACACAGACAATTACAAGCTTCTCAATAATGTAATGTATAATGGGATACAAGGCCTCAATGTTACCATTAGAGGCCAAAACCCGGTAATGACTAATTATTTTACTTGATTCAAATATTTATTTATTTTAAAAAGTGAAGTTTTATAAAAAAAATATTAATTATTATTTTTATATAACATAGTATATCAAAATAAAACAATTTTAACAGAAGTTCTAAAAAATATATGTTATAGCATGCCTAGATATTGTAGAAAGAAATGATCATGATCAAACTTAAGATGGAGGAAATATCATAGAACCAAATATTTGTGCTCACAAACTCCAATCTCTACAGTGGCATTATGCCTAGTTGATGTTGATGTATTCAAACATACATGGAAACCTTGCATATTCAACTATATGTGGTGAATCTCATAGATTCAAACATGTGTGGTCCTCTCCCTTCCTCTTGAGTAAATTTTCTCCACATTTTCTCCAACTCATCAAACAATAATTATAGTGACCAATAAATATCCGCCTAGATTGTAGTTAATACTATGCTCTGTTAGGGTTTCAAGATGAAATTAAATTATTCCAAAGGAACATAGGTGTTCACAAACACCTTTAAACAATGAAGTACATATCCATAAGAATATCCCAAAGAGCATGATGAATTGTGTGTGTAATGTATGTTAAATGAGGCTAAAGCCTCACCAATAAATAGGTTTAGGGTTTACCCCTAAGACTAAAAAGGGTGTAAGGTACCATATGTATTATGCAGAGCAGAAACATAATTGTTATGAAAAATATCAATGGAAAGAGCATAATATAGAGAACAATAAAACTATAAATGATCTTTGATAAAATAGTTTGGACTAGGAAATGTTGTTGATTACCTTCTTTAAGCAGGAAACATGGAATATTGGATGTAAACGTGAATATGGGGGAAACTCCAATTCATAATCCATACTTCCAATTCTTGGAAAAACCTTATAGGGGCCATAATATTTGGGTACTAATTTATTGTGCTTCTTTTGTTGCTTGAGGGAAATGTTTTTATATGGTTGTAGCCTTAGAAATACCTAATCCCCCACTTCAAATTCCCTTTCATTGCAATGTTGATTTACTTGTTGTTTGACCCTATTTTGCGCCATAACCAAGTTTTCCTTCAATGATTTGAGGACCTCTTGTTAGTGCCCTATGTGATCCTCTGCTACTTGAACCTTTGCAGTCCATTTCAAGGGTGATATGATGGATAGAGGATGATATCCATAAAGTTCCAGGAATGGGGACATTTTCGATGAAGTATGAAAGAATGTGTTGTACCACCATTATGCCAAGGGAAACCACTTGACCCATTGCGTTTGTTTATCATATACAAAGAAACAGAGATATCCTTCTAGAAATTTATTCACAATATCAATTTTCCCATCAGATTGAGGATGGTAAGATGAGATGTGATCCAATTGAGTACCCAAACAAGTAAATAATGAAGTCCAAAAATTTCATGTGAAAATAGGATCTTTGTCACTTACAATAATCTTGGGGACTCCATGTAGCTTTTGAACTGTTTCCATGAATGTTGCGACTATTGTAATTGATTTAAAAGGATAAGAAAGAGAGAAAACATGGGCATACTTTTTTAGTTGATCCTCTACTACCATGATGACAACCTTCCTTTCATATTTGGGTAAAATTGTAATAGAATCCATTGAAACTTCTTCCCAATGTTGACTTGGTATATCTAATGGTTGTAGGAGACCTACCATCTTGATTGCCTCAGCTTATTTTGTTGGTAGACCACACATTCAAACATAAAATTTTGAACATCAGTTTTAAGACATCCACCAAAAAAATCCTTACTGATCCTATGGTACATTTTCAAGAACCCTAAATTTCCTCCTATATGAGAAGTGTGTTGATTAAGGTTGGTTGTCATTGATGTCAACCCTTGAAGAAAGCCCCGTAGCACAAAGGTTTGGGTAATGGACCCAAGATTGTTTGATGTAAATATGCCTCATTATTGGTTTGTCATGGTTGATAAGAAGTAAATATGGATGAACTCCAAAGTGGTCCCCTTATGGTGAAAGCCCTCACGGAAAGATGCTTTGCAGAGTAAGAGAACCCATGCTTAATTGTGGAATAATGAGATGAAGGACATCGAATTTTTTAGGGAAACTATCCTAGATGGATAGTGCTTATCATGCCATTTCCGGTGGTATGTAGAATGGCACATAACTCCTCACGGTTAGAGAGTTATGGCCATGAGAAGTTCGAGACCCCAGGTTTGGGTAATGGACCCAAGTTTGTTTGATGGGTAACGATATGAGTTATGATATATTTTCAAATAATAATATTCTATATGGATAGTACATGTCATGCCATTTCTGGTGGTATGTGGAATGTCACATAAATCCTCACGGTTTGAGAGTTATGGCCTTACGAAGTTGGAGGACCCTCACATGTCATCTAGAAGCCCCAAAAGGTCAAAGTAGTCAAAGTGGTTTAAGGGATTTTAAAAGGTAAATAACAAAGTGAAGTGATGAGTGTACTATAATTCAAAGTGAATACAAAATAAATTATTTAAATAATAAATTTAATGGATAAATTAGAAGTGGTTTAACCCTAAAATAAGGAAAGTGGGCAAAGTGACCTAGAATATGTTTTTAAGGAAGCTATTTGGAGAGTATAAATAAGAGGCTAGGTTCTCTCATTTTAATCACACTTGAGCATATTGAATATCTATAGGTGTCTGAGGTAACCAAGGATATCTAAGATGAAATTCTGAGGGAAGGTGAAGAAAAGAAGGCCAAAATGCAATGAAGGATAAATTATTTTGATGGTGCTTTCTAAGTTTTGGAGTTACACTTCGTGGAAAATAGGGTTTGTGGCTAGTCCTGAAACTAGTCAAAAACAAGTGTTTCGGGTAAAAACATCATAACTTCTTCATAATAGATCCAAATTCAGTGAAACCAAATGTGTTGGTTAGGGTACAATCTGTAGTATGCTGTGTAACAGTTTCAGATCAATTCAACAAATATTCCATACGGGGCATGCTCTATAAGGTCACTCTCTAGAATAAGCCAGAATTCAACAAGGTATGCCATTTTTGCTATAACTCCTTTTCTGAGAGGTTCCAAGTAGTGAAACCGGGAGGAATTGAATAAAACACACTAAAGAACATTGTGTATGAGTTTCAGATCTTTATACATTACAGGTACAAAGTTATGATTACTTCAAGTTAGGCTTATTGACTAATCCAAATAGGCATGTGAGACTAAAGAAAAGTTTGATGAAAATGCTAGTTTCTTGTTGTTAAATTCAAGGAAGGTTTGTAGGAATGTGATCATATACACTAGGTCTATTATAGAGCTACAAAACAGATTTGGATGATGAAATTGATGAGGGATTTTGGTTGAGGTACATGTTGAGTACATGGTTGAGACAAGTAGTTGTTGAGTTGGCACATACATGAGGTGTATAGTTGATGATGTTGGTACATATTGATGAGTCATAGTTTATGAGTAGTTGACACATGATTGGTACATACTTGGTACATGGTTGGATGCACTTGTTTATGGTACAGGTTGGTGCATGGTTGATGCACTTGTTTATGGTATAGGTTGATTATAGGTTGAGGTATAGGTTGATGCATGGTTCAGATTTATTGGTACAGGTTTACAATGGTATATCTCACAGTGATAGTGTGACAGTGGTTCCATCATTCTACTTCTACTTCAGGGCGGTTGGACGAGGCAAGCACAGGTGGTTGTAGCCACCTTCCGGTTGTAGCCGGAGAACATAGGGGGTTGTAGCCAGAGAATTGGGGAGTTGGAGCTTCCCTCAGGTTGTAGCCTGAGAAACTAAGGGTTTGGATCCTCCTTCCAGTTTCAGCTAGAAAACAAAGGAAGTTGGTGCTTCCAATGAATGTAATTCTTCAAGACATATAAGAAAAAACATTACGTGGTTTTCTCCCGATTTGGGTTTCCACATAAAACACTGGTGTACTGTGTATGTCTGTGATTGTTTATTTCTTATTGATCATTATTAGATAATAATTCTATATTTATATAACATTTGAAGAAAAAAGATTATAATTACGCTATTAGTGATTCACCCCCCCTCTCAGTAATCCAACAATTGGCATCAGAGCATGTTCCTTCAAAAATTAGTTCAACCACTGAAAGGTAGATCATGGAGAGTACCAACTCATATAAAAATGGAATACCACAGTTTGATGGACAAAAGTATGCTTTTTGGAGCATAAGGATGAATACATATATACAGGCACAGGGATTTCAAGTTTGGCAATCAATTG
>ML783278.1:270032-281090 GCA_009831015.1 Picea engelmannii | reverse complement strand
TACATACTTGGTACATGTTTGGATGCACTTGTTTATGGTACAGGTTGATTACAGGTTGTTTGGTATAGGTTGGTGCATGGTTGATGCACTTGTTTATGGTACAGGTTGATTACAAGTTGAGGTACAGGTTGATGCATGGTTCAAATTTATTGGTATAGGTTTACAACAGTATATCTCATAGTGATAGTGTGACAGTGGTTCCATCATTCTACTTCTACTTCAGGGAGATTGGATGGGGCAAGGACAGGTGGTTGTAGCCACCTTCCGGTTGTAGCTGGAGAACATAGGGGGTTGTAGCCTCCTTTTGGTTGTAGCCAGAGAATTAGGGAGTTGGAGCTTCCCTCATGTTGTATCCTGAGAAACTAGGGGGTTGGATCCTCCTTCCAGTTGCAGCTGGAAAACAAAGGAAGTTGGTGCTTCCAATGAATGTAATTCTTCAAGACATATAAGAAAACAAATTCCGTGGTTTTCTCCCGATTTGGGTTTCCACGTAAAACACTGGTGTACTGTGTATGTATGTGATTGTTTATTTCTTATTGCTCATTATTGGATAATAATTCTACATTGATATAACATTTGAAGAAAAAGGATTATAATTACGCTATCACTGATTCACCCCCCCTCTCAGTAATCCAACAAAGTGTGAAATTATAGAAGGACCTTCTGTTTGACTTGTGAATTCTTACATGAATATAGACGATTATGATACCATATAAAATAATTCTTCCATAAAAAATTATCTAATGAATTGGGGTCCTCTTCTATTTTTCGAATGATCTTGCTTCCATTATATCGTTGCTTCTTCCACCTAATCAAATTGCGGAATAGAATAAAACATAGTGAACCTTCTATTTATTCTTCTTTCCTTGAAAGGGAATCTGCCACAACATTTGTTTTTCTTTTTTGTAGATAATTTCAAAGTCATAACATAGCATCTTTGTAACCCAATTTTGTTTTTCTTATGAAGATAATCGTTTCTCCAAGAAGAACTTCAAAATATCATGATTTGTTATTACTTTGAAGTGTCTTCCTATTAGGTAAGGATTCCATTACTTAACTACATGTAGTATGTCCAACATTTATTTTTCATAAATGGGTTTAAGTAAGTTTTTTCCTTTAATTTGGTTGCTTTCAAAGGAAAGGGGCCTTTCTTCTTGCATTAAAATTGCACCAATGCCATGGCATGAGGCATCACACTCCACAATAAATGTTTTTTTGATGTCAGGTGAGACCAGGTGAAGAGTTGTACACATAGATTCTTTAAGTTTTTCAAAATATTTAAATTCCACTTAAGTAAAAGAAAATGTTTCCTTCTTTAATAATGTTGTTATCAATTTTGTTGTTTGACCATAGTTCTTAACAAACTTGCAGTAACAACCTGTCAATCCTAAGAATCCTCTAAGTTTCTTCAAGGTTTTTGGAATTGGCCATTCCCTCATAGCTTTAATTTTGTTAGGGTCCACTTTTACACCTTCATGAGATAGAATATGACCCAAATATTCCACTTCTTGAACCCCAAAGGAACACTTGGAAGGATTTTCATAAAGTTGTTTCTCTTCAAATAGTTGCAATACTCTATCAACATGTTGTACATTCTCTTCCCAAGATTTTTTGTATATTAGTATGTCATCAAAAAATACTAACATGGATTTTCCAAGGAAGGGTTTGAAAACATAATTCATTAAGATTTGAAATGTTGAAGGTGCATTATTAAGTCCAAATGGTATAACCAAAAATTAATAACGACCTTCATGTGTTCTAAAATTTGTTTTGGGAACGTCTTCTTGCCTCATCATGATTTGATGATATTTTGAATGAAGATCCAACTTAGTAAATAAAATTTCTCCACGCAATTCATCCAATAATTCATCAATGACAAGAATATAAAACTTATCATTGATGATCATTTTTTTGAGTTGTCTATAATTTTGACACATATTCCATGAACCATCCTTTTTCGTAGCCATCACAATTGGTGAAGAGAAAGAACTTTGGATAGGTTGAATGATGCCAACCTCTAACATTTCTTGGGTCATACACTCAATATCACTCTTTTGTACATATGGATACCTATAAGGCCTAATGTTAGGTGGTACGTTTCCTAGTTGCAAATGAATAGCATGGTTATGATCTCAAGCAGGTGGAAGACCCTTAGGCATTTCTCCAAATAACTTGGAATGATTGTTGATAACTATTTAGAGATCCAATGGAGAAGAGGATATAGATGTTTGAACATCTAGTGAGCACAATTGTGCAATTTCACCATGGTGTCATTTTTTGGGTAATTTTCTCATGCTATTAGAGCTTATCACGTTAGAGAGTTTTCGTTGGATACCTCTAAGCTCAATTTCCTTTCATTTTGAGGAAAATCTCATGAAAATATCTTGAAAATTAAGGGCCATTGTTCCCAATGATTCTAACCATTGGACCCCTATTACAACATCAACACCACCCATTTGGATGGAAATCATGGGACTATCCAATAAATACTCCCCCATATTGAGCTTAATACTATGGCACTTCCAATAACAATTTATGGTACCTCCATATGTAATTATTACTTGAAACTCTGGTGTTGCAAATACAAAGCAATAAATATCTTTTGATAATTATTAATTGATGAAGTTATAGGTATTACCAAAATCAATCAACATTTTTACATTTTTATTTTTGAGGTATCCTTGTATCTTGAGGGTTTTCGGAGTATTGATGCCAGCCAATGCATGAAAACATATCATTGGAGTAGTCTCTTCTAGATCTATATCTTGTGATGGTTCCAATTCTTTATATTCTTCCTCTTCACAGTCTACGTAGAATAATTTCTTCTCACTACATTTATGCCCCTTACTGTACTTGCTATCACAATTGAAACATAGTCCATTTTCTATTCTTTCATCCATTTTTTGAGGTGTCAACCTTGTCGATTGAGTGAGGTTAGGAGAGGGAACATGGTGCTCTCTATAGTTGTTAGTGGTCACCCTTCTAGTATGCATATTTTTTTTTCCCGCTTTCCTTGGCATACTGAAAGATTGTTCTATGGATTTAGGTTCTAAGAGACACACCTCATGTTTAATGTTCTCCTTTAAACTGGCCATAAAAATGTCTAAAATAATTATCCCCGATAATGTTCTTTACCTTGATATTAATCTTTTGGAATTCTTGAATGAGCTCTATAATTGGACCTTTTTGCCAAATATTTATCAATTGAGTAAAGAATGTACTACTCTTAATATCCCCATAATGTGATATCAATGCATCCATAAGAATGGATGAAGATATAATATACTTTTTTTTTCTTTAACAAAGCCATTGATACCAAACAAATTGATCATTTTCTAAATACAAGGATGTAATAGGTACCTTTTGTAAGCTTGTCATTTGGTGTAGATCAAAGTATTGCTCCATATGAAATGTCCATGTTATAGGATCATTACCATCAAACTTCCTCATATCGATATTTGAAATGAATTAGTTCTATGGTACTGACTTAAATCCCTGATGACGTGGATCTTGGAGTGATGAATGATTCTAAAATTCAGTATTTGTGCTATCCACTTGTGATAAAGTATTCTCCATATGTGATTTATTCTCAACACCATTGTTCTCCTTATTTTCATGATTTCCTTGGATCTCCATATCCCTTTCATGGATCCTCTGTAAGAGCATGTCTTGTATGTTTTTTTCCATTTCATTCACGAATTTTTTCATTTCATTTCATGGAATTTTGTACTTCTTCCTTATTTTCGTTCATGGATTTTTGTCCTTCTTCCTTATTTTTGTTCATGGATTTTTATACTTCTTCCTTATTTTCATTTGTATTATTTTCCATTTGTTCTGTCTTCTTTTCCATCTCTTGAATTTTTCTTTATGTGTTTACCAACTCATCACTTTTTATTGACCTACCATCCCAATCATGAAGTTGGTCCTCCAATTTGGATAGCTTGTTATGTATCTCATCATTTTCTTCATGAGTTATAGATGAGATTTCTGGAGGTTTAATTGGTGAATTATATTTTAGAGCCATGTGGGGAAAAAATAATAATAATAATCTATTTCCACTTTATCATAAATTTCAAATCACCAAAAACAGATCTTCCAATAAAACGTTATTCCAATTGTAATTTGCATACCTTTCAAACCCTAATTTGGAGAATGTCTAGATGGCTGATCTTTGTCCTAATATATATCTGAAATTTGAATCCTTCTTAGTCTAAAATTTCATCCTGTGCTATTTTGATATGACTTCTTAAACTTATGAAAATTTCAAGGTCTAAACCTTCATTGATAAAAGGTTATAGCAAAAGTACTAAAATGTCTTGTTTAAGACTAATTTCATGATTAGTAAACAATCCCAACTTCCAAAAGATATATCTCACAAAGTATAATGATTCAAGATATGAATATTTTCTCACATATAATTCACTATGTCTCCTCAGAATTTTGAAAATTTCAGAGTCTGAAACTTCACCAAAATTCGTTTATAGAAAAAATAAAAATACGGCTTGTTTGAGACTAATTTCAGGACTAGTCACAAACCCCAACTTCCATAGAAGATATATTTGAAAATATAATGACCCAGAAACTTAAATGTGGATCAGATGTACTTCACTATGTTGTATCAGTCTCCACCAAATTTCGCTGCCTAAAACCTCTGAGAAAATAAGTTATAGCGAAACTCCCAAGATAACTCCTTTAAAATTGATTTCGGGATGAGTAAAAAACCCTATCTTCCATAAGCTATATATCTAAAAGTATAATGAAATGGAACATAAAATGTTTACTAGAAGTACTTGGATATGTCTACTAAGTAATGTTCGAATTTATCTATGTTAAGCACCCTAGAATTTTTTTTTTAGCGAAAATGCCAAGATGACTTGTTTGAAGAAGAAAAACCCTAGGATAGATGTTTTGATACCAAATGTCATGATATAACACCTTAAGAATGATAAAAAATCAATGAATATAGTCCACTTCGATGGGGAAACCTCCTTTTACAATATATCCAATTCAGAAGACAATATGAGATGAGATATGATGATCCTAAGACTAGGTTTCCATGTAGGAGACAAAGGGTACAATTATAATGAAAGGGTACAATGAAAGGTTCTAGCCTACATACAAATATAACACTAGAAATGTAATAATTCAATATCTAAGGTTTAATAAGGGGTTTTATACTTAACATGAGCAAGGATAATTTTAAGGATGGAAATTTATATTAAAATGTACAAATGTGGGCTAATCTTACTAGTCCTTAATATGCAAAATATAAAATGTTTGGTGATAGTTTCGTAAAAATATTCAAATTTATAAGGATTCGCTATAGTTTCTATATAGGAAAACCAAGCATATAGTGTAATATGTTAGTTGGACAATCAAGTTAAGCTTGTTGTCCCTAATTTTCAGCAACAATAAATGATACATATCATCTTAATAAAGATAACAAAGGTTGAAAAATAAGTGCTAAGCATGTGATAAATAAACAAGAGATAAATCTAGTGAAAGCTAGCTCAACTCACCAATGATTAATAAACAACTTTATCAAAAATATCAAGGCTAAAACAAAAGATTACTGTAGAGATATTATAAGCCTTATGGCTGTAAAATTTTTGTTTCAAAAACAGTAAAATCAGCCACTGAAATTAGTAAAGAAACCACTCGTGAAATGCCTTAAACCAAGTAGAACAAGTGGGAAAACTTTTAGCAAATTTTGATGGTCAAAGAACAAGTTATAAGTGACTTTATATTAGGGTTTTTGCAGTCAATTTATCAGCCTTATGGCTTTAGAAAACCAAGCCCTATATCAGCAAAATCATCCAACACAAATCACTTGTAATTAGCTCAAAGGATGCGCCTAGGTTAGTAGAGGGTTAGGGCAGAAATTTAAGCCTAGTTTAGGGTTAGTTTAGGAGCTAGTTAGGGTTAGTTGCCTAGGGTTAGTGAAGCCCTAATGGCTGTAGGTTAGTGTCTATTACAGAAATATTTTTTAGTGGTTGAAAGGGGATGCCTCAATGAGGCAAGAGAGCCAAAGGCTCAAGGAGCACTTCTCCAAATAAAGAGACTTAAAACTTGTAAAATCACATTTTCCAAGGCAATAATTTTGTTTCTCCAATGCAACAAATAAATGACTAGTGCTCTTAATAATTGGGTTAATGGGATCATGCAAAGAAAGAGCTAGAGAAGCTACCTCCTTGGGGGTGTAAATTCTCTTAATCCCCAAGGGAAGTTTCTCTAGCTAGGGTTTAAGGTAAGAGGATGTATGCCCTTATACTTCTCTTAGCAAACCCTTGTTTAACCAACAACACGTACCATAAAATGATGGAGACTATGGTGGGGGTGTATTCCCTTATCCTTCCCACCTAGCTCCTAGCACAATAACCTTGACTTGAAACAAATGATAGAATGAAAGTAAAGACCATACCAATTCAAGGAAAATGCTAATATAATCCACCACAATAGCAAGAGAGAAGCCTTCCAAGGCTAGCACATCACTTCCATCAACCATACATCAAGATATAACCATAAAAAAGAGCACAAGAGATACAATTTTCCAAAGGTAGCGAAAATTTCAGACCAAGTTCTTCTCACAAGAGGGAGAGTTATGATAAAATTAGATCTTATGATCTCTTATTTATACAAAATGTCACTAAGATAACGTGTCCACATATTTAGGGGTAAATCAGAAGACTAGGGGTCAACAAACCTAATATTTCCCCCTTAACAAAGTAATATTAAACAATTCATTAAAAAATCACCTTTGCACATAAGAAAACCCTAATTTTAGAATGATGTCACCCCTCTAGGGGGACGTCTTGGCACTAAGAGCAAGTTGTTGGTGTAGGAGGAGGGTATCTAGGATTCCAAAGCCACATGTCAAGTATCCAAGTCACTTCCTTCATGGTCAAAGCCCAATTCTCCTCAAAACATCCAAGTTTTAATGCATCAATCACACCACCAAACCCTAACCCCCCTAGGTGATGTCATGCCTCTATAAGTGACATTTTTCCTCTCCTAGGCAAAAAGTTTGGCATGTGGGGGATAGTTTATGTCATTCAAGTCATTTGTAAGGCCTTCCAAGTTTGATTTTTCTTATGAAATATCCTTGATCCCACTGATCAGGATATCTACTACAGATCTAGTGTTCTGTCTCACAGATCTGATACACTAGGGGTTTCTGGATGCGTTTTATCTTCAGATATGATACTCTAGGGGTTTCTAGATGCATTTTAGTTATGTGCTTGAGATGTTTTGTGGTTGTTGCATGCACATGTTATATGTTATGGTTTAAACAATATATATATGATGCATGCAAAAATAAGGAACATCAACTACCCAATAATATGTATTATGAGATTCAAGCATGGAAATACAATGAAATACTGGAAATATAGAAGATAGTATTCAATTAGATCTCATGGATCGTCACTGGAATACAAGTAAATAACATAAAATACCCATGATCAGAAGATGAAGGAAGATATGATGCATGAACGAATAGATCGACAAAAAACGACGATTCCAGAGAAGCATGGTAACCGCTAATAAACTGGAAAACTCGTCCAGAAGGTTTTACCCGTCGGAATGAGCTGGAAACTATCCCAATAGAAGCGCCCTGGCCTCTAGAATGATGTTGGTGACTGTCGGATGACATATCTAGCCTATGATGCTCTGGATCTCATCCCCTGGGGGTTTACGCACCTCATGGGCACCCTAGATGCGCCCCAAATGATTCCACCAACAAAATCGGCTGCTATAGGACTCAAAATGACCTCCTTGCCAAATATGGAACTAGTTCGGAAGTGTTTCCCCATATCTTCTCTGATGCTCTGTCTATAACCCCAAATGTCCTTCTAAAACAGTTGCGCCCTAAATGGCTGAATAATGCGCTCTGAAGGATTCCACCATCTGAATCTGATGGAAAGTGGCTCAGTCTATGTGCCCTGGATAGATCTCAACTGGGTCAGAAGGAAACTGCAATCCAAGCTTTGATCTTGTGTAGCTACACAAACCCTCTATCTGACTTGCACCCCCACTAGCTGAGTTGCGCAACATTGATAACTGAATACTCCTGAATAGCATGGTGAAATACCTGGATGGTATCTCCGATGGGCTAGGGTGTGTCTCTCAACACCGAAACCAATCAATGGTGGTGGTTTTCTCCAAAAATCCACAAAATAGTAGAAGTCGAATCTCTTCCTCCTCTGGGAACTCTCAACATCAAATCATAACAATGCATAATGAATTAGGTTGCTTTACCCTTCCTTTATAGCTTCCCGAAACCCTAATTCGTTGTTGACCTTTTCCCTCCAAGTGACTTTTACTTTATTTTATTATTCCTTGATTAGATCACTTAATTAATTAATTATTTAACCATTTTGCCTCTAAAAAGTGATTGATCCATCCTAATGGCTTCTCCGGCCACTGAAAGTCACTTCTCATCATGGAAGATGATGTTGAGACTGTAATAGGTTCATATTTGTAGATGGTAGGTTTGGTGGAGTTGTAAAGGGAGAAGATTGGTATTGATCAAAACAATTTCCTCATAAAGAGGGAGTGTTATATTTCGAGGTTACTTTGAAAGTGTTTACACCATGTTTGGGGGTGCTTCACGTGATGTATGATGCATTGTGTATGGACGACCCATGTTTGTTCCATAATGAACACATAATGAAGTTAACTTTCTTGTTGGTTGTTATACCTTGTATGGATGTTTATGTGTCACTCTTCCTTGGAGCATTCAACTCATAGATAGTATTGGTCGCTTCTTAATGTTGCATGCACATGGAGGTTAATTTCTTGCTTGAGAGGATGACTTGCACTAGAGGAGGATCATTAGGATTTCTAAAGGAGGGCGTTGAGCCCTAGATAGAATTGACAAACTTCTATCTCTTGCATGGAGAATTTGGTTGGATTTAAGACACTTGGGTTGAGGGAGTGGTCATGTAGATGTGGTGGGCCTCAAGGAGCACATGGCTTTGGAGAAGCATAGGAGATTGGAGGTTTGTTGAGGAGGATCAATTGACACATCTCATGGAGTTCCCATACCTTGGAGCCTTGTTTGTGGACATATTCACCTTATGGAATGACATGCAACATAGTTACCAACTTAACGACAAGCCTCCAAAGTTCTCTTTTTTTAGAGGTCACATTTAATGGCTATTTTTACCCTCGTTTCAAAAGGTGGTGCCATTGGTGCCACTGGTACCACCATTTTTTTAAGGAGGTAGTTTTTTGACATTTTAAATCTTCTTATATATACAATATCAACATTTTTTTTTAGAAGTTGTTTTTTCAATTGTTTTCATTTTTGTCTATAATATCTATTTTTGTTTTTATTTTCAATTGTGTTTTTCTTTTCCTTTCATTTTTGCACATTTTTTTATTAAAAGTAATGATAATAAAATAAATTTTAAAATTTGTCATTTTTGATGATTAAAAAGTTTTCATTTAATTTTTCAAAGTTTCAATTTTCATCTAATTATATAATATTAATTAATTTAGGATGATATATTTTTAAAAAACACCCAAAAAAGAAAAACAATAGCAAAAATAAAAATATATATGTGTGTGTGTGTCCTCCATTCTTTAAAAGACCCTCCCTTAATTTTTTTTAAAGAAATAAATACATAAATTTTAGAGAAGTTAAATTAAATTTTAAATAATAATGATTATTATTATATGAAAAAACAAACTAGAATTTAGAAATAAAATTAAAATAAATAAATAAAAACCTAAAAAAACACAAGAAAAAAAAACAAAGCATATGGGGGGAGCAATTCGTGAAATTGTGGAAAGGGGAGGGATTAGGAGTGATAGGTTGGGGGAAGGGGAGGGGCAACTCTTCCCTTCCCACAAATTTTCCACTCCCCCTTTGGAGTGATGAGTTTTTGGGTTGGGAGAAAGGGAGGGTCTCTAGGAGGGGAGAGAGGTGGATGAGGGGGGTAGCACAACAAGCAAAGGGAACCAAGGGAAAAATGGGAGGCAGGGGATAGGAATTCCCCCCCACCTTATGCATTGTTGTTTTTTTTCCTGATTTTTATTTTTTTTATGTTGATTTTTTATTTATTTTTTTATTTTATTTTAATTTAATTTTTTAAGTTTTTCGAATATATTTTTCAACATTTTTTGGGGGGTGCTTTTTCTTTTTTTTGGGATTTTTTTTTCATTTGTTTAATGTTGTTGTTTTTTTAATGTTTATTTATTTATTTTAATAGATGTGAGAGATGATTGGGGGTTTGTGTTATATTTTTGTTTTCGTCTTCTAAATTAACAATAAATAAATGGATATTTTAAGGTTTATTTTATGGTTTGTTTACAACAATATCATTTTTTTAGGTCATGGTATAAAAAATGTTGTAATTTTAACCTAGAAAAAAGGAGTTCTATTAATATCACCACTTCTCTATTCTAGGCTTGATTTTACAATTTGTGTTACAGCAAAACAAGTTGTCAAGGCCATGGTTCCTGTTATCCCCGATATCTAGGGATAACTAGGAGATCATGTCTCAAGGCCCACATGGTCCTAGACATGGAGTACCGAGAGCAGGAGCGACCTGAGCATGGTCCTGGAGGACCCATCTTCTTCTTCTCAGCCAGTTTTGTCCTGTCATCCGTACCAGCCTCCATCACTACCGGCCTGGTCTTGCATCAGAAAGGGCTCTTGCTCCATGAGGTAATTGGTCCAAGGTATCATGGTATGTGTCATATTTGATCATTATAACCCTCTTATGTATGCATTAGATCTCTTTCATTTCAGATAACTGCTTGGATCTTACACTAATTCACTTGACTACTGTTGGGGTGATTGATTGGGTAGCTTAGCAAGTTGGTATTCATGGGTTTTGGTTAGCCACCAAAGGGGGTTTGAAGAACCATCGCCCGCTCCCCTCATATTATCACCTTTTCATCTTAAAACCCCGCTCCCCTCATATTATCACCTTTTCATCTTAAAACCCCGCTCATCCATCCCATTTCCCTAGTCTAGCCATTAGGATGACCATCCAGGGTACATCTTGTCTTGTGGGAAGAAGGGGCTAAAGGCCCAGGGGGTAAAAGCAG
>ML783278.1:181582-267517 GCA_009831015.1 Picea engelmannii | reverse complement strand
ACCCAGATTGCCTTAGGGACGTCTCCCTTGGACTTGCCCTCCTAAATAGAAAGAGCCCCCCATCGAGGTGACAGTGGGTGGGGAAGCTCCTGTTACGCCGGCTTCACGCCTTGACTCAAGCCCTTTGGACCTTTCCTACAAACTGTGCGATAACAGTTCCAAAAATGTTGCAAATTTAATCTCTGAAAAAAGAGGAGGTGTTATTGATCTAGCACCACTTTTTGATTTGGGGGTTGATTTTTTAAGATTTTGTTTGCAACAACGTTGGTCATTGAGGCCATGGTTTCAAACAAATTGTAATTTCAACCTTGGACAAAAAAAAGTGTGCTATCAATAATACCACTTTTTGATTTGGAGGTTAATTTTGGTGCTTTTAACACAAAAATATGAGTTTTTAGGGCTAGAGTCATCTTTTTTATTATCAAGTCGATAACTATGTTAAGTGTCACTTGGAAAGAGAGTGATCCACTTATGAAACTAATTGTATAGAGATAGGTTGCTTGTAAAGGTTTAGTCCCACTTTGTATTGTTGGCCTCCCTTACCTCTCATATAAATTCAAGAAGGAGAGAGTCCTTTCATACATTCATCATCATGTGTTTGAGATGTGATGAGTGTAGCACACTACACCCCCCCCGCCTCTCTCTCTTTGTACTCTTCATCACATTATCTCTTTATCTTGGACTGCTAGGGTCCTTGGAGAATTTCAAAGGTTTTTGAGGGTCAAGGTTTTAGTATAAAAGAGACAAGTAAGCAAGGGTTTGTGATAAACACTAGGGAATAGAGAAGCATTGATCGTGTAGCTCTAGTTAGATAAGATTACTAGGGTTTTGGAAACCCTAATGCTACTAGGCATGCTTGATTGAAGAGGAGAAGAGATGAAGGCATCTAGGACACTTGTGGGAGACAAATGTTGAAGCCGAGGAAGACTTACATGTTAGATTATTGTGGATATTTGGTGGTGGATAATATTTTCATGGTTTTTCTTCGCTAAGGTTTGGAGAGATAGAGATTCTACCAGTTTTGTGATAAAGTTGTGGTATGCACATACTTTTTTCTTCTTCCAACTATTGAAAAATCATGCAATTATAAATTTGATTTTTAATTTGTATTGTCTTCTTGATTGTGTAATTTCCAACACTTATCATTCATGTTGTTTTTCCATAACATAGGGCTGAAATTGTTAAGTGATTTAACATTTAACTTAAAGATAATAAAACATATTTTCTACTACAAATTTTTCTAGAATAAAGTGACTTTCATAATTGATATTGCTTGGAAACGTGTGCCCTAAGGGATGAAACTTGTTTATATATGTTTGGTATCTTTTCTCTTGAGATACCTAGTATGTTGTGTTGAAGTCAAGTGATATGTCGTCCATGTTTGTTGTTGTAAATTAATATTTTAGATCAATGCTAAGGCTAAAAGTTCACAAAGATTATACTTAATAAACCTTTAGTAAGAGAAGTGAAATTTTAGTTTTTCATTAGTTTCCCTTGGATCGGAAATTTCAAAACAAAATAGGGAAAATCCAAGGAAGAGAATCACTAAGTGACTGAGGAAAAATAGGAGGAGGAGGCATCAAGGCAATCTTGGTAGTGAACCACTCATCATAGTTAAAGTGAACTATATAAGGCTAGATCTCTATGTTTTGGGGATTTATGTTAACACAATCTATGAAATGGGAAGGGGCCTTGGGAGTATCGAGATTCATGTTACCCGAAACTTGGATCGAGGGAAGGAACCAAAACATCATTGATTCAAAATCAGGTTCGAGTTGAGGTGGAGTAGTGTCAAGTTGAGATGATGTAACTTGTCTTGGAGAAGTGTCATGTTGAGACATGGAAATTTGGATTGTGGTAGTAGATCATGTACCTTGTAAAGAAGAGAAAGGATTCTTCCATTGAAGTAAATGATATTTAATGATAGTGTGAATGTTTCATTTATAACACTTGCACCCATTGATTCAACTAACAGAAGGAGAATCATCTAAGTCCTTGTGATATGTTTTATGAGAACTAGTTTGATGGGATCCATCATGGATATCACACCATTAGGATGGAAGAACATAAGGATTAATAGGAGAGGCTTGATGCTTGGCTCTAGTTACCTATTGAGGATAACTTAATTTCCTTAAATATTCTTTATGTTCTAAAAATTCTCTAAGGATTTGATCTTCAATTTGTTGCATGTATGGCATAAGTTCTTTTACATGAGGTAATAGTTTGCATGTTTACTCATGTAGGGAAAAGTTGCATGATAACCTTGGCTCGGGTCAAGGATTTGAGTCATGTTGGAAGGGAGTGGTGTAAATACTCCATCATTAACTTGGTTTACATAGTAGGAGAGCATAAGGTTCCATATGTTAAAAATTTGGGTAGAAGTTGTTGTATGAGTACTTGAATAACAACTGAGAGGTATATTTATAATACTCATTTGAGTAAGATGAGATAGGTTGGACTTGTTTGAGGATAACAACGGTTGACCCCAACATGCAAGGAACTAGGGAAAATGGAACTAGATGAAACAAAATATGACTCCATAGTCCATTGAAAAAGATAGGAGGGAGGAGAAAGAGGAGAGCCTTCACTTGAGAAAGAGAAGGGTTAATAGGAACTCCCTAGTGGAGTCACCAAAATGTAGCACAAATTTTAAAATGAGGCACCAAACTACCATCAGGAAGGAGAGATTGGAGTTGCCACTCCATTTTAGGAAAAAATTAAGAAACCCCAAGGAGAGAAAAAAGATGAAGTAAAGAGGAAGAAATGCCACTATGATTTTTTTTAACTGAAACTGAAGCCTTTTTATATATACAAAGTGGTTTTGCTGAAGAAAATCAAAATATTCAAAATTTTACAAAAAATGGGCCATGGCGTATAGTGTCATCTACTCCTATCATGCTGAAATACATACTAAATTCCTAACTATACATCCATGCAGTCTAGCTGCAAAATACGTTAATAAATTGTCCTAGCAAAAAGATACATCTATAATACATTTATTGATAGGATGATTCATGGTATGGATCCTCCTTCAATTCATCTTGGAATGGGTTATTTTCTTCTACTTCCATAGGATCCACATCTTATCCTCCTTGTTCATCACCTGAGTTTTTGTAGTGAGAGATTCCTTATGCTTGGTTGATAGATGTAGATTGTGATTGTTGCTGCATCACCATTTCCCTTAACTATTGGAATTCATGTTCCAAAGTATCCATGCATTGAAGAAGTCCTACAACAATTTGGTCAAGTGTACTTACCCTCTGGTGCCTTGTTCCAAATTATCAATGCATTGGAAGAGTGCTACAACAATTTGGCCGATTGATCTTACCTTGCCCCTAATTTTCCTAAGGTCCACACTATTACCTTTGATCATAACATCATGTCTACGCAAAATGCACTTGATATCAATCCAAAGAGGGGTCCATATTGTGACATAATGGTCATCCAAGGCTGTCAATTATGCCCCTACAGAAAGCCCAAATTTCAATGATTACAAAACCACAAAAAAAGGGCACTCGGTATCTTCCCACAACCAATCTGATTTCCGACGTTTCAGAATTATAATGGAAGCCAGAGAAGGAAAAATAGAGTTACAAAATCCACCAACATGTAACCCTATTGAAATCCTATTGATTGAAAGAGACTCAGAACATATGAATCCACTGCCCATACTATCGGCCAGATTATAATGCGAGCATTCTAACTCACCATTCTAAAACCCATATACATAATCTCTTCCAAAAGCAAAAGAAACAACAAAGACACTTGAGGTTTCAAATTTAAGGCTCAACATAATAAAATACGACAAATGAAACTACTCATGACACTGATTAAAAACCCACTACCCAGACTAACGGTCGTATCACATTGTGAGCATTCTAATTCCCCATACCACGACACGTTTACACTACCTGTTCCAAAAGCAACGAGAATAACAATGGAGCTAGAAATTTAAAATTTAGGGCTTGGTAAAACAAATGATCACAAATATAAATTCTTAAGAGAAGGGTGGAAATACATGAAGGCTGATATGATCTTGAGCTACAAAACATTCAAATTTGGAATTGAAAAATCTTTGCCCCAATTTTATTCATTCCAAACACACCTTCCAGAGAAACCACCACTAGAGTTGGGATTTTCCATAACTTCCCTGCCAGAAATACTACAATCACACTCATCATATTGAATGATCCCTTAAAATATTAGTCATGTGATATGTTTGAGCCATGGTACATTCATTCCCAAGCTCCTCCAAATCTCACAACAAGTAAATGCACACTCCATGGGAATAAGGGATGGGGAGACCCAATTTATTTCCATTTATTTGAAACTCACCTTCTTCTAACCTTGATCCCACCCTAGCCCATTTATCATCCTCATAGTTTAGTTCTCGCTTAATGTGAAACAAGAAGAACTCATCAAATTTTTTAAGAAGAGAAAGAGACCAATACATCACACTAGTACAAACATTACTGTAATGACCCTTAATTATTAAGATGATTAAGTTAATAAATGATCCTACTAAAAATTAGCTAAACTATCATTAATTATTAAATAACCTTAATTAACTATCTGTTATTAATTAATTAACTTTGACTATGATTAGTTTAAGTATGATTAACTCTTTAATTAATGGTTAATGATTAATTTGTTTATTAATTAATTAATTGATTAATTAAGTATTAAACAAAGGGGGAAAATAAAATATAAGGTTGAATGGGGTTACGTATCCCAAAGGGGGATAATGTAACCAATACGTAAAAGGGAAACATTGAAAGAAAGGATAAGACAATTAATAAGGCAATTAATGAATGGATAAGGCATTAATAAAGGGATAAGGAGTAATAAAGAGTTAGGTGGAAGTAAAGGTGAGGGGCGGTGAAGGAGGAATAAGGGAAGTGGAGAAGGAGTATGAGGGGGATATTCATTCAGGCATTCGACGAGAGAGGGAGCTGGGAGTATTGGGAGAGTTAGTTTACAGTGGGATTTACAGTGCACCGGGGCTGAAGAGGTTTTGGGCTCGGAGGGCTAGGACGTCCATTGATGTCCTAGGGCTAGGCGTACTAGTCGGTAGGGTGGATGGTTTTGGGGTGTCCTAAGGAGTAGATTCAAGCTAAGAAGCAACGTCAGGTTCAAGCGGCGGATAACATCAAGCGGAGGATAGCATCAGAGTGAGGTATGTAAATGGTTAGTAAATTTTATTTATTGAAATATTGGATTGATTGTGCTAGATTAAGGGAAATTTGAGTAAATTTAAAATTTACTGTTATGTTTTAATTATATGGTAGTTTAAATTAAATGACGGTCCTTACAATTACCCTCAGTGATGTTTTTTTTAACCATTTCCCTATCACCATCATGGAGTCACCAACTATTGTCAACTTTCATATTCCCATTGATTTTTCCAGTCGAATGCCTTCAAAAAGGGTCCAAGCCTCTAATTCATTGTTTGACATCGTCCCTAATCCCCAAGCATAACAAGTGACTAAATGTCCTCCGATATTGCAAATACCCCCCCTCGCACTCGTCACCCTTGGAAAGACCACTATGTTAATTAATGTTTTAGAATTGATTATTTGACCTAGAGCTATATATTAATTAGGGTAATTCAATTAGGTTTCAACAAAAAATAGATTATAAGAGAAAAATAACAAATAAAAGCAATCTAACTAGGGTTAATTTATCAATCTCATTTGGGGAACTAATTAATCTAAGTGTTGAAGATGAAAAAGAGGTGATAAAGGAATGAATTCACCAAGAATAATGTTGTTGTAAGAGTTGAAATTGTTTGGGTTGAAGATGAGAGTTGCCACATGTATATAAGGGTTTTATGCACTCAAACAAACATGCACAAGATTCTACACCTTCTTACAAAACAAAATTTATCCCAAACTCCGTTGCACTACAGTAAAAACACCTTGATCTACCATATAAATTATTAATTAATGAAAAATTGTATAGTGACCCAAAGTGACCTAGAATGGTGGTACCTATATTACCTTAGTTTCAATTGAACCTCCCTTGAGGTGCTAGGGTTGAATCATTCAAGGTGTTGGAGGGGGATAAGATAATGGAAACACCCTTGGGCAAAAAAACAAGACTTCAAAGGAGAAATCAAGCTAAAATGAATAGATACATGTAGAGGTTTCAGAGATGACAAGAACAAGCAGTCCAAGAGCATGGAAAAAGAGTTAAAGAACTAGGTCACGATTTGATGCCAATCCAATGGTGTTCTTGTAATATATGGCGAGGAGGATAGAAAATTTCAAGAAATTTTACAAAAGAGGAGAATATAAATAGGAAAAGAAACAACTTCAGGGCATAAGTGAACATTAGACTAGCCATTGGAGAGAACAATTTGAAAGGAAAAGTTGTGTTTTAGGTTTTAATATCAAACCACTAGGATTTCTTCCCATACCACAAGTACTTTTTCTCAAAATGAACCCTTTGTTACGTAAGCTATGACTTACATCATGATACAACCCATGGAAGTTGTGGCTCACTTGGGGCCTGTTACCCTCTCACTTCTAGGGGTAACTAGAGGAGATTTTTTCTCCATGATCCACATTTCAGACTGTAGTTGCAATGATTCGATATTGGGCTCTCCCCAAATAGTTTCCCACAAATGCCTTCCATTACATGCTCATATCAACTCACTTAGATGACATTGTGCATTTCACATTGAGGTACATTGTTTTGACACTTCATATCGAGTGATAATGTCAATGATTGAGGAATGAAAATGGTGATCATGGGTTGAATTGGATAATGAACCATGATGCTTTGAATTTATAATTTTTTTCTTGTTTCACCTTAGTGGTTATCATCGTATCCTACTCAAGTGTTGTCACTCTTGGGAAAATTTGTATTATTGGGGGGCCTTAATGGGGGTAATGTGTCCACATCCATTACCATGCATAAGATATTTCATCTATCCTTTCTCTGTTTTCCTTTATTTTGGATTGGTTGTTACAAGTATCCCAAAAAGGTCCATGCTTCATAATACCATGAGAAGAAGGGGCTTGAATTCCTGAGGTTGATGCATATTTATAAAAAATGATATAGAAAGAGAAAAATCCCTAATTCAAAATGGAAGGCAAAGAAACAAACAAAAAAAATAAAATTATTCAAAACTAAGAAATAAATGAAGAATGAGCTCTATGCCTTCACTTAGAGGCCATCACTCAAGTCCTATGCAATGAATGCATATCTTAAAAGGGACTTAGCAAATCAAATTTAAAAGAAAAAAATTGTTAAAGAAATAAATACAAAGGCAAATATGGGTTCATGTTATAGCGTCAAATGCCATCTATGAAGCATTGATGCTCTTTTTGACCTTATCCCTATCCTCATTATAGACAACTATTCCCCATACCTCCTTGATTCCTTCTAAAAAAATATATATTGAAGGATGTACATGCCCTCACAGCTATGCAACCCACATACATGCATACTACTTAAGGGACACCCACGTACATTCTAATAATTTCTAAAAAAAATATAATTATTCCAAATTAATGATGAGTTACATGGTTGGTTAGTTTCCTAACTCCTTTTTCACATACTCAATTGTCTCTAACCAACTAGAGACCACATAAAAACAACATTTTCCTCATGGAGAAAGGTAATGATACTTTTCACATTCAAGCAAACACTCATCCGACTATTCCCACCGAGTTTGTAAGCCCATTATATCCTTGTTGTTGTTGGTTTCTTGACCTGGAAACCCTTGTTTCCAATTTCCCTATGATAACCAAACTATATTTCCAAGAGTTTCCCTTTATACTCTCTTTGGGAATATGGTGACTTCAGTGTCAAGAACATCCTTATAGTAGGAGCTAGGGTGGAGGAATCTAGGATCTCTTTCGACAGGGTAGCGCTGCATCAGACAGGTAAAAGCTATAAATACCTTGTTGTTGTTCATTAATAATAATAAAAAATTGTTCCTTCAAAGTGTATTGTGTTATTATTGTTCATATTTCAATGCTTTTATATACATTTCAGTAGAATACTAATTGCTTCGATATTTTCCATTATTTTTCATAGAACTAACATGTAGTTATTATTATAAATACCTCTCTGTATATATATACTTATTCAAGCTTCTTGCAGGTTGCAGAGAGACCATTGGGAAGGAGCGAAAGGACTCTACCTATAGGGAAAGACACTGAACATTGGGATCCTAGTGAGTTGATTTCTCTCTTTCTTCCAATCATTAGTTATTTCTTTGAAATTTGATTATTATATCTTAGTTTGGTATTATTTTTGGAATGTACTTTGTAGATGGTCATTGGTACGCTGCAATAAGCCCACTATTGTTGGGGATTTTCCCTGAAATTAGAACTGGTGACCATACTGGGGATTTTTCTCTAGTGGGTATGTTTTGGGATTTCTTGTTGTGTTTGCTTGGTTTATTTGCTTTTGTTTTGTCTCAGACCACTGCCTGGTACTTGGATCAGTAGTTTGCAATCATTTGAGTCTTTCCTTTTTCATTTTGATCCATTTATGTTTCCTTTTTCTTCTCTTTTTGAAGTTTTTGGGGTGTTTATGAAACTTGTGGTTAATATAGTCGCACACATATATGCACCTGCCAGTGTAGACAATCACATGTATGCATGCTACTTTGTGCACATGCGTGTACATCTTCTCACGAATGATTTTTTATAATCTTTTCTGGTTCAAGGGTGTTTGGACAGGTGTCTAGGGTCTCTCTTGGGACTTTAAGGTTATATTCATGTTGCTTGCTGAGTCCTGTAGTAGTTTAATTTGAAATTTATACACAAAATCAAGGTTATTTGGTGCTTATATCATTCTGAGTCATTATTGGATTTGCTCTTTGCTTTCCATTCTTTTTTGTCTTTCTTTTGATCTCTCTATTGCATTTTATGTTTTGGGGTTTAAACCTATTTTTTCCAAGTCTTCCTAAGTATATAAACACTTTCCTTTGATAAAAATCACATGCATATGCTACTTCTATATAAGATTTAAGCACGTACATGCGTGCTCAAAAACACGTAAGTGTTGGGTCATATACACACCCTGCAGAAGGCTAGAGCATGTACACACACACCCCATAAAAGGGAAATGCGCATATAGAGATCATAAATTATCCCTACAATGATATAGGGTGTTTACATAATCTTAGACATGTGACCTACAGTGGATCCAATCGCAGACACCTCCAAAAAAGTGACTTTTTTGCTTGTTTTTTCAGCGTTTTTTAGCCCTGTTTTGGCTTGTTTGGGGGTGTTTTTTTGGGATTTTGTTCCCAAAATTTTTTGTGGCCTATAGGAGGTTGGTATGGAACTAAATTTGAATTGAAAACAAAGTTTTATGATCCATATTTGTCTCCCCGTAATCCCTTGGATTGCATCACTTTAAGACTAGTCATGTTCTCAAGATCTCATTTTCGTGGTCATTGTTGTGGTCATTTTTGAATTTTGAGTTTGTATTTGAGTTTGAGACTTTTGTTTTGTGATTTCCTTGGATTTTTAAAAAATAAAATCACAAAATTTTCTCTCTTTTATCATATTTTGTTAGTTTTTTCTTTGGTAGAAAGAAAAATAAAATGAAAAAAAACCTAGTTTTCTGCTAGTTAGGTCTCTTTCTTTCTTTGCATTGTTATTTGAAAAAGAAAAATATATTAGCATATGATTTTGTTTTATTATCATATTGAAATAATTTCAAAGGAAAAATAACAAATAACATCCTTTTGTTTGCTTCTTTTGCTTTTCTCAAAAGGTTGCATTGTGCATTTTGTATCAGAAAGAGAAAATATTGCATTTCAAGGTTTGAAAGATTGTTCATGCATTTTTATTTTTTGAAACTCTTTTTCATTGAAGAATTAGTGTAAAGTTTTCTTTGATAGTGTTGTTATAAATTTCATTTTTTCAAGGGTCTCAAACAACATCAGTTTCACTTCCGTATCATTTCAATAACAAACAACCGCTAAAATGAATGCTAAATTTAAAATTTACTAGACTTTGTTTCTAAGGTTCATAAACAAGTTTAGGGTTAAGGAATTGGATTAATATTGGAGAGATAAATATCCAAGGCCAGTAAAAAAATATAGGAGTATGAGATAGCGATAATAAAATCCAACTATCGTATAAGTATAGTTGGGATCCTCCTCTAACATAGGAGTTAAACACGAGGTCATGTAAGGAAGAATTGAGGAGATAACCCCTCCAAGTCTTGATCAAGCATTGTGGAGAGATCATATTTTGTGGGTTTCATCAGTTCTGATACCTCCCTAAGAGGCGGTGATTTTGAGGCTTTTATATTTTTTACCATGCTTGTACGTTTGATCCCGAAT
Organism: Picea engelmannii; assembly: GCA_009831015.1. Lineage (NCBI taxonomy): Eukaryota > Viridiplantae > Streptophyta > Pinopsida > Pinales > Pinaceae > Picea > Picea engelmannii. The sequence continues at coordinate 257,202 of ML783278.1, read as the reverse complement.
TTTGACTGTACCCCTGAACGTTGACTGTGAGTTGGTATCCTTAGTTATTTTCCTAGGTATCTCAGAGGTGGGTGTGGGAGGTTTCTTGTGGTACTTGAGGTAGACTTCATATCACTCTATCAGTACCCCTAGAGGTTTCCCCACAAATCTAGGGTTACTTGCACCAGGTAGGGATGGTAAGTGGAGGTCGGGGTAATTGCTTCTCACTCCTTAGTTCATTGGTATTGAGACTTGATCAACCCATGCCAGTTTTCGAAAGGTCCCTTTCCACTTTTTCATTTCTTTGGACTTGGGACCTTATCCACCTAGTATAAATTTGTGCAGAAGTTTTTTTTTTTTGCGATGGTTCTCTTAGGACTTTTTAGTGGAGTGCTAATTTGTATAGTTGGCCTTAGGTTGTGTCTGTATCATTTACTTTGGATCATTGATTCAAGGTGGTCGACCAACCACTCCACTGGCTGGGAAGGACCCCTGGTCTTTCTCTTGAAAGCATGGAGCTTCCTCCTAGAAGGCATAGGTTTTTATACCATTGGTTCACCAGAGTCAGTGTGTGAGAATTTTTTACACATGAACAATCCCGCAAGGGACAAACCTTTGCATAATAATGTTATGGCTAAAGTTCTCAAGGATACCAACCAAGGAAACCCTGCCCAATGGGATTATTGTTCTTTTTCTTTCTTTGGAAATGTTGGTGCCCCCTTGATCGTCACTTTGAACATTCCTGGGTTGAATGTTGGAGTACTGGTTTGGTTGTGGACCACTCTGAATGTCCCAAATTCTCTTGATGATTATTAGATAATCACCTTATGTCATGGGCATCAAATGGAAGTTGAACCTTTATCTTCTGCATCCATGAAGTCTACTTCTCATCCTTCTCCCTCTTTTGGTGAAAGTCTAACTACTAGTAAATAGAAGTCTAAAAGGAATAGGAAGAGGAAGAATAAAAAGAATAAGTCACCAACCTCTACTAGTTACATTAGAGACGTGCCACCGACCTTTGTGAGTCATGCTGGGAGGAAAATTCCAGTGTCTACAAGTTTTACTGGAATCAGGTCTCTAGCCACCACAAGTCATGATGGTGGCAAGCAACCAACCACTGCAAGTCATGATGGGGGTAAAAATCTAGTCACTGCAAGTCATACTGGCATGAAGTCAACAAACTTTGCAATTCATGTTGAAGACCAACTAGCACCTTCTATGAGTCATGCTGGGAGCAAGTCACCAACCTCTATGAATGATGTTGAAGACAAGTCACCAACCTCTGCAAGTCATGTTGGAGATGTGTCACCATCCTCTGCAAGTCATGCCGGGGGAAGAATTCTAGTTATTACAAGTCATACTAGAATTAGGTCACTAGCCTATATGAGTCATGTTGAAGACCAGTCTCCAACCTCTGCAAGTCATGTTGGATATGTGTAACCAAACTTTATGATTCATGATGGGGGGGAAATTCCATTCACTACAATTCATACATGCATTAGTTAACCAACCTCTACGAGTCATGCTAGAGATCTGAAACCAACCACTGCTAGTCATGTTGGAGTTATGTCTACAAATTCTACTAGTCATGTTGAAGATAAGTCGCCAGCCTCTTCCAGTCATGCTGGGGAAAAGAAATCGACCTCTGCGAGTCATTCTAGGAATGCAAGCCCAGTCCCTACAAGTCATATTAACATCGAGTCTACAACCTCTTCCAATTGTTGGGCACTTTAACTGTCTAAATGAATAGAAAATTAAGGTGTTCAATATAAATTGTCAACCCAGGGAAGTCTGTTGTTTCAAGATAATTGTGCACAGTCTATGCTAGATTATGGAAGAAAAACTAATCTAATTGTAGTAGGGAAAAAGAAACAAAAAATATTACTAACACAATTATGTTGATACAGCTGGAGTTCTACAGAATTGAAATCATAGTTGAAATCTAAACTGATGAGTGTATAAGAATCCTGGATTACATACTCTAATCTAACTTTGTATTTTACTTTTGCAGGAAGAAGTTCTCTACTAATTGCAGAAAGAAATATACTTATTGCAAGAAAGTAATTCACACTTTTATTTTCTTTTACTTGAAAACAAGATTTTAATCTAATGCATAAAAAGGGAAAGAAGTTCTCCAGTAGTGTTCAGTAGTGTTTAGCAATCGACTTTTAATTCTCATGAGACAGATTTATGCACATCTAACAGGAAGGAACAAGACTGTAATAACAAATTTATTCTAGAATTGTTTAATAGATAAATCATTCACATTAAAACAACTATTCTGGAATTCAAAACAGAGGGGAATCTATGAGGAAGGTGGGCCCTTTCCTTCTCACTGAATCCTCTCAAAGAAATAGGCTACAGTCTGCTAAATAAATTCAATCCACTCTTCTATTGATTTTCCAAAATGATCATGTACAATAGGCTTTTCTTTACTTCACTTTCTCACAGTAACAAATCCGTCCCTCTGATTACAAAAGCTCTGCTATTTAAAGTCAGAGTCATTCAGTTAAAACAAAATTAGAACAGCCTTGAGAATCCCCGATTCTCAAACTGTTCATATGATATCATTAATACAAGATCTAGAACTAATCTTGTAAGTTAAAAAATGTAACAGTAGGTGTAACAACTTTTAGGATCGACGACATTTGTTGCAACAGTAGTGTAACAGCAGAATCAGTGGCACTTGTTGCAACAATTCTGTAACAGTAGAATTGGTGGCACCTGTTGCAGCAGTCATGTAACAACTTCCAAGATTGGTGCATAGCTGTAACAACTTCCAATATTGGCGCATAGCTATAACGACTTCCAATATTGGTGCATAGCTGTAACAACTTCCAAGATTGGCACATAGCTGTAACAGCTGGTGTAACAGCAACAACCATTCTTTAAAACTTGGTTGTTCTATACAGTTCGATCATTAGTTGAATCATTTTATGGGTAAAACATGTGAACGTTACCAATCAAACATGCTAAGTAAATGAAAATATAAAAGCAAGATAAATGATTCAGACCTTGGGAAAAAAAGGTCTTAGCACGCATTATAGTAGGCATTAGCTTAGAGATGATAAGGTTGAATAGGAAAGAGATGTGATGAAAAAGGGACATTTCTGGGTCCTAACATGCCCCCCAACTGAAGACATTGCATGTCCTCATGAAAAACACATTCAAACCTTACTTTGTAGCTGAATTAGGGAACTGGCTCCCCCAGTGAAAAATTGCTAAGATAAATTGCTAAGTGCATGTATGGAAAAATGTTGTGTTAAAAAGAAAATCTGTTGTGTCAACAATCTGTCTGAGTTTCTTTGTCTTGAAGAACATAATCAGTTTGAGTTGCTTGACTAACAACTCGTGAGGGAAACATAGGTTCTTGTTTGAAAGCTGCTGGTAAACCAACAACTAACTTATGATGTTGTGATCTCCTCAGTTTTGCTAGTCTATGTATAGTAGTAATTGCATGTTCAGTCTTGACTGAGAGAGTTGTTGGTCCTTCAACAACCGATACTTTTACTATCTTATAACCTGCCTCAAAGTAAATGTTTCCACACTCAAAGAACATGAGTTCTTTATTTCTGTCCATAACAGCTTTTGTCAGTGCTAGGATGCCCAAGGTTATCCCTTCTGGATTCTTCTGTCGAGCAGTCTCCACCTCTTTTTTCAGGGTATTTAACTCTTCTTTGAGGATTTCATTCTTTGTTATGAGTGCAGTAATTTTGGAGTTTTCTATATTCCTTATCTTTCTCTCAATTTGGGCAAACAATTGGGCAAGTGGCACATCCTCAGTATTATTTGTAACTGATTCTTGTGGGGCAGTTATACTATCAATAGTTGTTTCTTGTGGAACAACTGTCTCTTGTGTAACAGTTGGGTCTGTCATGAATGGTTCTTGTGGAACAATCTTGACTTGGACAATTGGTTCTTGTGGAACAACTTCATCCTGCATGACTTGTTCTTGTATACCAGTCCCATCGTTTGCAGCTATCTCTACTGGCACTATTAGTTCACTGCAAGAGATTGGTTCTTGTGTGACAGTCCCTTCATCAACCATAGAGGATAATGGATGAAGAATAGGAATAGCCTATTCCATAGCTTTCCATCCAGTTGCTTCTTCTAAAAACCTGGTAGACCTGGTTCTTCTCCTAGGTAAAATAGAAACGAAAGCAGAGGCTTTCTTCTTCGTTGTTGGAGGAGGAACATGATGTTCTTCCTCAACCACATAAGTAGGAAATTCTGGTGTACCTGGGTCTGCTATGATCTTTACATCGTTACTTGACGTATGATGCACATAATCATCAAGCAGAGCTAATGATTCTGCTGTGATTTGAGTACATTCAGTCTGAATTGAGAGAATGTTTTCTTGAAGTTCTTTGCACAAAGTAAAACCTGGTATATGTATCTCTGTAGAGTTCTCTGTCACATCAACATAAGCGTTCTGAGTTGCTGCTGATGTAATTTGGTCAAGGTCTTTTCGACATTTTCCCTTGAATGGACATTTTATTTTTTGAGATAATCCACCGGCAGTGATAGTAGGGCTTGGAACAGTTGTTGCAGCAATAGGTGGCTCTTGTGTTACTGTCAGTGCAACAACAGAAGGGGTAGTCAGACTTGTTGTTGCAGTGGACCATTCTGACCTTATTCAATTTCTAGGTGATCCAGATACAGGAGAAGGGGGTAGTTTTTCAATAACACCTGTCGCGACCAAGGGTTGTGACTCATGTCTTGGTCTAGTAGCTATTTGTTCATTGTTTGGTGCGATCAAAACTATAGGCTGTGTCAATTCAACTCCATCAAGGCTTGTCTGGTTGGTTCTAGGATGGCCACAGATTGTGCGTTTACTTCTCTGGGTCATCTTATGAGCAACGATAGTAGGGGTTTGGATTGCTATTGTAGCCGAGGGCAGAGACTCAAGAAGAGGTCCAATCATATCTGTAGGTATAGAATGTGGATGGTCTACTACATTAGGTAATGGGTTATTGGAAATGCCCATACCTTTGTGAATTAATAGTCTAATGAGTCTGTCATTAGAAAGGCAGTTCTTGGGGTTCTTGGATTTGTTTACAAAATGAGCCATGTTATTCAATGAATGGAGGAGAAAATAAGGAATGTTTATGAATTTATGATGTTGCAGATGTGATAATAAGATGAAATCATAAAAATAAACAACTTGGTACCTGCCTCTGTAGGTAATGTACCTTTTGACAAACTCTGCAACTTTCCCCCATGGATATAGTAAGGAATTGACATCCACACCTATTCCTTTTGTCTGAATTTGCTCATTGTCAATGAGGGAACCCTTCTGAGCATCCGAAAGATGTGTTTTTATGTTAAACCATTGGTCTCCTGTTGTTGGAAACCCTGACATAGCATCAATGATTTCTTTTGATACTAGAATCCTTACCCCATTCACCATTGAATATCCTTCAGTGAGATTTTGACTAAACTCCAATAGCTCGTCTTCATTAAACCCCTTCAGCTTCTTAAAATACGATATCCAGCCGGCTTGGAGAAATATTTGGTAGGCCTCTGGGTGTAACAACAAAGTGTCCAAATTTGTGGGTTCATACCTCACAACTGATCCTCCCATGATGTTGCTTGAGAGTCTAACAGGCATGTAGGAGGAGAGACTAGCACCTAAACTAGAAACACAACAGGTTCTAATGTGGTTTGCATATAGAATACAGTGTCTTAACAAAAATAAGTGTGGTAAAAAAGGTGGTGGAGGTGAGTATAAAATACGGCTTGGATGGCTAGATTTTCATTCCCCCCCCAACTAATTGGATTGGATCCAGGTGCATTGATTTAGCACAAGTGGTGAGAAAATAGGAAAGCGTGCTTTTATATCTTCATTACCTTAACACGTAGGATTAGTCATGTACCTCATATCTTACCGCACATAACGGTCTGTTGGAGTGATCACACTATCCAACTTCCATTTGAGTTGCATGGAATAGCTGACATGATGAAGGATAGTGTGAGAAATGATGATATGACAACTGGAGCAGAGATGGAGTCCTTTATGTAGTTGATCAATTGGAAATCGCCGGATGTGAAGTCAAGTAATGATGAAATATCACTTTCGGACAGAGAAAGTGGAAAAAGATAGCTACAATATTAACAAATCAGTGGTGTTGCAGCATGGAAAGATTGTAGAGCTGGAGTAGCAGGATTGGCAGAAATGCAAAAAAGAAAGAGTGAAGTGGTAAGAAAGAATAACAACGATCAGTGTATTAGCAGGTACTTCGGCCAGAATGGCAGAGGTAGGTGTAACAACAAATGAGATGGTCAGAAAAGAAAATGGTGTAACCGTGTGAAAAGAGACCATTGTGTAACAGTAGGGAAATTAGCCAACTTATCGGAAATGGGCGTAACAACAGGAAAATCGACCAATTTATCAGAGATCGATGTAACAACAGGAAAATCGTCCAATTGATCGGAAAAGGGTGTGACAGTATGGAAAGCGACCAATTTATCGAAAATGGGTGTAACAACAAGAAATCATCCAATTTATCGGAAATGGGTGCAACAACATGGAGATCGGCCAATTTATCGGAAATGGGTGTAACAGCAGGAAAATCGACCAATTTATTGGAAAAGGGTGTAACAACATGGAAACCGGACAAACGCTGCATCACTTAGTTTTTAGGAAGTTTTTCAACTTCCATAAACTAATCGTTTGACTCCTCTTTTTTTTTGTACTCAACCTTGTTGTTCATCAATTCATCTGCACACACATAACTACCTGATACCCTTCAAGGCTAAATTTATTAGCATAGTAAAAAAAATAAAACAAAAATAGAGAAATTCAAATTTTGCTGAGTTTATTTATATACAAGGTCTGAGCAAAATAAGTCCTAAGGTTCAGAAGGGGAAGGAGAAATCTCCTTTCCTTTTAAGAATTGATAACCTGTATCGACTGTACATCTAGATTTGAATTTTGCCTTGGACAGTGAACGTTGATACAAGCGTAGGCAATGACCATTTGCATGTAACTGTGTATTGGATCCATCAATAGTGATGAACCTAACTATCCCGTTGGGAAAAAAAGTGTCTACCTCATAAGGTCCTAGCCATCGTGTACGTAGCTTACCCTGAAATTCTTTAAAGCGCGAATCATACAATAGAGCCCAATCTCTTTTTTGGAATAATTTCTTCTTGATGATTTGGTCATGCCATTTTGTTCTCTGTTGTTGAATCACCGAGGTTTGATGAATAACGTCCAAATGATTTTCATCAAGCTCATTGAGATGCTACACTTTGGCCTTCTATGCCATAGTCAAGTCAAGGTTGACTGCTGATGCAGTTCTTAAGGTTTTGATTTCAAATTCAATGGGAAAAATAGGGCTTTTTCCATATACGAGCTCATAAGGAGAAAAACTAGTTGTGTTTCTCCAAGTAGTTCGGTAAGCCCATAGAGATTCATGCAATTTGTCTGTCCAATCTTGACGATGTTCTCTCACTATTTTAGTGAGAATGGATTCGATAAATTTGTTGGTACTTTCCACCTGGCCATTGCCTTGTGGATGGTATGGAGAAGCTATTCTATGTAAAACATGATATTTACTGAGTAGGGCTTCAAGTTTATGTGATGTGAAAAGGGGTCCTCCATTAGTTATTAATTCTCTTTGAACTCCAAACCTAACAAATATATATTCAAGAAAGAATGCTAAGACAGATTCTTTTGAGGCCCTAATGAGTGCTTTCGCCTCGACCCACTTGGTCATGTAATCTGTACATACCAATATATAGACTTTTTTATTAGAAGGTGGGTTAATGGGCCCTATGAAATCCATGGCCCATCTCTGAAAAGGATCTAACACTACCTAAGGTTGGAGAGGCATCTCATCCCTATGATTTGGCTGACCCATTCGTTGGCAATTGTCACAAGTTTGAACGTATTTCTTGGCATCTTGAAATATGGTGGGCCAAAAATATCCCATCCTTAAAATTTTATGCCTGGTCCTTTTATCAGAAAAATGACCCCCACAAGGGCCATCATGGCAAGCTTTCAACAGATCATAGACTTCATCATCCCTTACACATCTCCTGATTTCTTGATCCAGGCCTGTGTAGAAAAGGTATCCTCCTATCCAACTATACCGAGCACTCTTCTGAATAATCTTCCTTCTTTCTCAAGGAGATAAATGGGGAGGTACCTTCCCTGCAACCAAATAATTAGCAATGTATGCATACCAAGGTGAGTGAGCAGATACTGCAAACAAATGTTCATCTAGAAAGGAATCATCAACAGGTAAATTATCATCGTTTATATGTAATCTTGAGAGAAAATCATCAACCACATTTTCTTTTTCTGGTCTATCTACTATAGTGATGTCAAATTCTTGTAGTAGTAACAACCATCTTGTTACTCGAGCATTAGTAATAGGTTTATTCATCATATATTTAATTGCTATATGATCAATATGAATAAAAGTAGGATAACCAATGACATAATGCCCAAATTTATTGATTGCATAAACTACTGCTAAGAATTATCTTTCAGTAACTGTATAATTTAATTCAGCGGGAGCCATGTTCTTGTTGATATAGTAGATAGCATAGGGCTCTTTGTCTTCCTATTTCCCTAGTACTCCACCAATTGCAGTATCTGAGGCATCTGGAGAAATGTGAAATGACAGAGCCCACTTGGGCCCTCTCAAAATGGGAGCCGTGGACAATTTCTATTTCAGATCTGTAAAATACAATTCACAGTTGTCAGTCCAATGAAAGTCAACATCTTTTGTTAATAGAAAAAACAAGCGGGAAGCAAGTTTGGATTTTTTTTTAATAAATCTCCTGTAATAGCCAACATGCCCTAAAAAACTTCTTATCTCTTTCTGAGTTGATAGAGTTGGAATGTCCAAAATTACCTGGATTTTGGTTGGGTCTACCTGAATTCCTACATAAGAAATGAAGTGTCCCAGCACTACACCCTCACTCATAATCATATGGAACTTTTCTATACTTAAAGAAATATCAGACTGTATACATCTTTGGATCTCTTTTTCCAGATTAGTCAAGGCTTCATCGAAATCAATTCCATAAGGTGTAAATTCATCCATGAATATCTCCATACAGTCATTCACCATATAAAAAAAAAATACCAATTACAGCTCTCTGGAAAGTGGTTGGTGCATTACACAAGACAAATGGGAGAACCTTGTAGGCAAATGTACCCCAAGGGATGGTAAAGGTGGTCTTATCTTGGTCCCGTGGAGCAATTTTTATCTTGTTATAGCCACTAAATCCATCTAAGAAAGAGAAAAAAAATTTCCCAGCTAGGTTGTCTAGAACCTGATCAATAAATGGTAGAGGGAAATGATCCTTCTATGTGGCCTTATTTAGGGCTCTATAGTCTACACACACTCTCCATTTTCCATTCTTTTTAGGAACAATAACCAACGGTGAGACCCACTCACTGTTTGATATAGGGTAAATGAAATCAGCACTGAGAAGTTTCTGGAGTTCCTCCTTAAAAATTTCTTTAAGGTTTGGGTTCATCCTCCTTTGGGGTTGGAAAATGGGTTAGAATTATTATTTAATGTATATATAGTGGGTGCATAGTTCATAGGAAATTCATTTCATATCCATGTAATCCCAGGCAAATGCTTCTTTATGTTCAATTAGTAATTTCATCAATCGACGAATTTCAGCAGTGGATAGATCAGGATTGATGTTCAAGGTTTTTCCAGGTTCAATTTCTACAGCGATGCTCTTAGAACCGACTTTAGGAAATAATTCAACTATTTCATCATCCGCTGTTACAGCCTTTGCTGTTACAGCTGAATCATTTTGATTTTCAGTGGTTTCTGAGAACATTTATGAGCTCATCTCTTCCTGGGCGATGGGGTCAAAGACTCTAATCAATCGGTGGTGTGTGTTCCATGTAACAACAGAGGAGTCATAGATAAACAGTTGATTAATTCATCCTCTATCTCATCTTTTAAACTCAGGGATTTTCCTATGGTTAGTACAAGCAGAGAACTTTCATCCTCACTGTCCATCCATAAAGAATTTTCAGGTTCTGCACTGGGTGTAGCATGAGGATACAGGGTCAGTTTTTGTGTCATAACCATCAGAGATGGTCATGGAACCAGATCTACAACCAATGAAATTATCAGCTGTAGCTAACCATGGTCTTCCCAGAATTAGAGGGTGTCTCCCCATATGGGTTTTGGGTTGCAAAACGACAAAATCAGTAGGATACTCCCATGAATCCACTGAAATGACTAAATCGTCAATTACTCCTTCTGGTCTGATGGTAGAACGATCAACTAATTCGAGAACAGTAGGAGTAGGCTGGACTTGTGTTCTGAGTTGCAACAATTGTGTAGTTTCTATTGGCATGATGTTAATTTCTGCCCCTAAGTCGACAACACATGGGGAATAGATGTCTGTCCAATTTTGACAGTGACTGTAGGGTTTCCTGGGTTGCCATATTTAATAGGTGGGGTTTTTCCTAACATCAGTTCAGACAAATCCCCCACTACATGCACTTTGAGGGGGTCCCTGGGTTTTCGTCCAGGTCTTTTTATATAGAGATCTCTTATAGTCTTGGCATAAATAGGGACATATCTTATCGCTTGCAATAGTGGAATATTAACGTGCATATTTTGAAATTCTCCTAAGAGATTGAAAGATGGTAATTCCACAGGTTTGGTAATTGTCAATCTCTCAAGGAATGGTGGGTTTTTTGACTCTATAATAGGTTGGTCAATTTCTTCTGTATCAGCAGATGGTCTTTCCCCTGATTCCTTGTCTGATTTTGAAGATGGAGCATCTTCAATTATTGGCTCGACTATTCTCCCTGATCTTAATTTGATTTCATCACAAGGCATAGGATTAATAGACAAGGCTGGCACATTGTGGATATCTATGTTCTGAACTACCTTTTTATTTGGGTTAGGTTTCACAGGCATGTGAGGTCATAAAGGAGGATTGTTTAGTGGGGCATTGGGAGGTAACTGCAGCTGTTGCTGCTGGTACTAGGGTTGGAGCTATTGTTGATAGGGGTTTGGTTGGTGATGGTTTTGATAACTGAGCTATTGTTGAGGGCCTCTCCAATATGGGTTCCATTGTCCATGATGATTCTATTGATGGGGCATAGGTAACCATGCATTGGGATCTTGATAAGGGGGTGGCATATGATGTGGAGGGGGGGCATTTGTCTAGCCATATAGTGGCTGATTGTTCCAATAATTAAATGTTGCAGGAGAGAATTGAGAGTTCATACCTTGACCTCTTGGCTTCCATTGTCTCCTTTGTGTAATTAGATAGAAAGCCTCTGCTTCCTCATTAGTTGCCTTCATTGATGCCTTTACTCCTAGTAGAGAGGGACATTGGTCAGTAGCATGATCTAATTCAAAAATAAGATATACCTGGACACTGTTCAGTGGGCACTCCCTTGGTGGATGTTTCTTTGTGCATTTTGAACAAAAAATGCACAATGCTTGCTCTGATTCTGCTTGTTTCTTCTTGACCTGCAAAGTGTCCATTTGTGAAGAAAAAGAGTTAATCATATTTGTTTTGAAATTTTCTAACATATTACCTATTTCTGCTCTTGTTTCTCCTCCATTGGCTGATTTATGTACCCTTGAAAAAGTGGTATCCTTGGTAGCTGACCTATTCTTTGTAGATCCTCAAGAACATATTTTACAAAGGTCTACAATGTCCTCATAGGATTCCTTAGATATATCTCCCTTTCCAAGAATATTCAACATATCAAACAATCTTCTCTAAATCCTTTTAGAAAAATAGTTTTCAGAATCTCCTTACTCACATCCGGATGTCCAAACCTTTGTAGATTATACTGGAGTCGTTCCACAAAATATTAAAGGGTCTCATCCTCCTTTTGAGACATCTTGAACAATTCCTCTCTTCATTCTCTTGTTTGGCAGTATTCTTGGTACTTGTTCAGGAAAAGCCGCCTCATTTGTACCCATGTTGAAATGTTCTATCCTCCAAGGCTCATAAACCATCTTAACACATTACCCTTTAATGTAGCTGGAAACAGTTTAAGCTTTTGTGCAGTGGTAGTGTAGTCATAGCTTCTACACAAAATGTCAAATTCAAATAGAAACTCATCCGGATCCTCAGTATACAATCCATGAAAATTTGGCAGAGCTGAGAGAGGTATGTTTTTCATAGGATCCATCCCTCGTGTGGGAACATCAGAAATAGGAAAAACCAGGGTAGAGATAGTATTTTCATTATTTACTTGATCTTCGCTGTTTTGTGGGTTCTCTTGGTGGAAATCTTCTTCATTATCCCCTTGATTTTCCATATGTTCTCTTTCTCTCCACTCAATATGAAAAGCGTCCCACTCTTCTTTAGTGACTATCCGACCGTTGATCTAATAAACCACTTCTTCTGGATTTTCCCTGTTTTGAACTATACTTCCTTGATCTTCAATGTTCTCTAGTGTTGCTTGCTGATTTGTTGGTGACAAATCTTCAGCTTCGACTTCAGCTTCAACTCCAGCCCTTGATGAAAATGATGTTTCAAGAAGGGGTAGTTCTGATGACTAAGGATTATGTCTTCTTGGAGGATTTGCAGGGTGAAAAATAGACCCTGAAGAAGAATCTGCTCTGGCTATAATCTCATCAACAAAGGTTTGCCTTCCCAGTGTAGGATTTCTTTGTCCACATCCTCTGGTACCTATAGGGTTAGTATTTTGGGGGATACGTCCTCACATTCCTCGATTCATGCAGACCAATCATTCCTTAAAAAAAAAAAACTAATGTGCTTACAAAAATCTATAATTATCTTCCCTGGCAGCGGCGCCAAAATGTTGGGCACTTTAATTGTCTAAATGAATAGAAAATTAAGGTGTTCAATATAAATTGTCAACCCAGGGAAGTCTGTTGTTTCAAGATAATTGTGCACAGTCTATGCTAGATTATGGAAGCAACACTAATCTAATTGTAGTAGGGAAAAATAAACAAAAATTATTACTAACACAATTATGCTGATACAGCTGGAGTTCTACAGAATTGAAATCATAGTTGAAATCTAAACTGATGAGTGCATAAGAATCCTGGATTACCTACTCTAATCTAAATTTGTATTTTACTTTTGCAGGAAGAAGTTCTCTACTAATTGCAGAAAGAAATCTACTTATTGCAAGAAAGTAATTCACACTTTTATTTTCTTTTGCTTGAAAACAAGATTTTAATCTAATGCAGAAAAAGGGAAAGTAGTTATCCAACAGTGTTCAACAATCGAATTTTAATTCTCATGAGACAGATTTATGTGCATCTAACATGAAGGAACTAGATTGTAACAACAACTTTATTCTATAATTGTTTAACAGATAAATCATTCACATTAAAACAACTATTCTGGAATTCAAAACAGAGGGGAATCTGTGAGGAAGGTGGTCCCTTTCCTTCTCACTAAATCCTCTCAAAGAAATAGGCTACAGTCTGCTAAAGAAATTCAACCCACTCTTCTATTGATTTTCCAAAATGCTCGTGTACAATAATCTTTTCTTTACTTCACTTTATCACAGTAACAAATCTGTCCCTCTGATTACAAAAGATCTGCTATTTAAAGTCAGAGTCATTTAGTTAAAACAAAATCAGAACAGCCTTGAGAATCCCTGATTCTCAAGCTGTTCATATGATATCATTAATACAAGATCTAGAACTAATATTGTAAGTTAAAACATGTAACAATAGGTGTAACAACTTTCAGGATCAGTGGCATTTGTTGCAGCAGTCGTGTAACAGCAGAATCGGTGGCACTTGTTGTAGCAGTCGTGTAATAGCAGAATCAGTGGCACCTATTGCAGTAGTCGTGTAACAACTTCCAGGATTGACGCATAGTTGTAACAAATTCCAAGATTGGCGCATAGTTGTAACAACTTCCAAGATTGGCGCATAGTTGTAAAAACTTCCAAGATTGGCACATAGCTGTAACAACTAGTGTAACAACAATAACCATTCTTTAAAAATTGGTTTTTCTATACATTTCGATCATTAGTTGAATCATTTTATGGGTAAAACATGTGAACGTTACCAATCAAACATGCTAAGTAAATGAAAATATAAAATAAAGATAAATGATTCATACCTTGGGAAAAAAATGTCTTAGCACGCATTATAGTAGGCATTAGCTTAGAGATGATAAGGTTGAATAGGCAAAAGATGTGATGAAAACGGGACATTTCTGGGTCCTAACACCAACCATTTTGAAGATAAGAAACCATCCTCTATGTGTCATGCTGGGAGAAAGAGCCTAATCCCTACAAGTCATACTGGAGTCTAGTTACCAACCTCCTCAAGTCATGATGGGAGAATGAAACCAACCTCTACAAGTCATGTTAGAGACCAACACCTAGACATTGAAAGTTACACTGGGGGCATCCCACCAACCACTGCAAGTAATGTTGGGGGAATTGATATTGTTGAGAATCCGAAATGAATAGGACGTAAGCCCAAGTTCCCTTGTGATCTTTTCAAGGGAGATCACCTTACTTATTTGTTCCCTGATATTCTAGTGGTACGAATATTTGGGTCCTTGTCTGACAACCCTTCTAGTTCTGAGTCATCTTCGGTTTCCCAAGAATCTATTCAACCATTAGTTTGGGTAGTAGTCATGTTGATGCAATCTTCGATCAATCCCACTCTTCTATTGGAGAGTGAAGAGTCTAAGGAAGTTATCTCGTCGATGCAATCTTTGGTCCATCCCACTCTTATTTTGGGGAGTGATGCATCTTTCAACTATGTCTTTAGTGTGTCCAGTTCAATACCTTTTAAAAAATGGGGCATTACACTCTATTCAAGTATGCTCCCTCCATGTCCTAGGATGGTTTCCTTTGATTGGAGTGATCTTGTTGAGCTTTTCCTTCCTTCTTCTACACCTTTCCAGATAGTGGTTAGAGTTAATTCAAGACCTACTGAATGTTTGAGGATTCTTCCTTAGTTTCCTATCGCATTAGGTGGAAAGACTATCCTAATCGATATTTTAGTGGTGCTAAGACCTTTGGAATTTAATATGCTTCTTAGGAATGATTATGTTTATACTATGAATGATGTGGTGTCTACGCTCTTTTGTGTGATGCATTTTCCTCACAACAAAAACATTATCACTATTGAGAAATGTTCATCTGATAATCACCATCCGATTTTGAATTTATCTCAGGTTTCTCCTTTTTATGTTCCCAGTGTTCGAGTAGACTCTTCCCTACCACAAGTGAATTATGTGGTGTCTTATCGTCGATGTTCAATTTCTCTTGAGAAAGGATCTTTACAATCATGTTTGCCTTCTCAAGACAAGGTATCAACAATTAATCATGTGGTTTATCCAATGGGGGCATGGGATCCCTTGCTTCCCCATGTTGACCTAAGTGCTTTTGAGTTTTCTCTCGAGTCTGATCTTACTATTTGTGAGACCTCAAGCCTTGATATGTGTACATTGAGTCCTAATCTCTTGGATGTTGAATTTCCTTCAGATGAGGATATCCTTGAAGCTATGATTATGGATCCTTAACCTCTTCTCAAACTGGAAGCTTTACTAGTTAGTGATGAAACTGTTGGCCTGAACCTAGCGATGGGATATACTATGCATAATCCACAAGATTGTGTGATTTTTTGTACATATTGTACTTTTAGGGTTTCTGGTTTTCAAGTTTTCTATCCCATAACACATGTTATTCTCATAGGATTATATATTGGACTTATTAAATTCTAGGTGAGTGTTATTGGTCTTATATACAAGACTTTGGGGATGTTTTCTTTGGTGTATTTTTCCTATGTCGATCCGTTCTGACAATAAATGATCTCGAAACTGACATATAGGTTAGATTTTTCCCTTGATGCATCTTTTTCATTATCCGTTTCTTGTTTCATTTTTCCTTAGGATTGACCCCACTGAGTTGTGACACATAACCTTCTTTGTCTTTCAGAAGTGTTGCATGTGGTAGAGCCTACCATTCATGGGTTCCTTAGTTAGAACCTTGTTTGAATTTTGGCACCCATGCTGAAGTACTTCCATAGGATCAAGATCCCTTTTTAGTCCCACCATGACTTTGTGTTGAAGCCTCATATCTTCTTCTCAATATTTTTCTGGCCAATACCTATGGGACTCCCTAATTTATGTGTTGAGTTGTGATACTACATTGCATTCCACTAATTGTGCTTTTGATCCTAATTCCAACTTCAACTTGCTATT
Source organism: Picea engelmannii (assembly GCA_009831015.1). Lineage (NCBI taxonomy): Eukaryota > Viridiplantae > Streptophyta > Pinopsida > Pinales > Pinaceae > Picea > Picea engelmannii. The sequence goes on along the minus strand of ML783278.1, from coordinate 241,053 downwards.
GTTTAGCCACTTTCTTATGCATTCTCATCAATTGTTAGCCTTGCAATATTCACCTTTGCGGCTTGACACCTATATTCTGTTGAGACCTAAGTCTGCACCCCTACCCCTCCTCTCTCATTTCCCTATACCTTCATCAAAAATCATACCTTTTATGTTGATTAAGTTGGTCCCCACATTACTAAATGACTCAGTTTTATAATTACCTCTCTTAATTGATTTGTTTTTACACCATCTTTTTGTTTTCTTGAGGGATAATTACATGTTATGGTTTGGGTTTAAATAATTTTAATAAAAGTTTCCATAGGTTGAGATCATGGCAGATATAACATAGTTTTATATGCAGAACATAGCTTATTGCAAGAACTGGGCTATTATTGCAAACGAGGATTGGCGCGCTAATTTTTGAAATTATTTTATAATCTAATATGTTATTTTAAATATTTCAACCATTTGAATGGCACCTGCATACATGTGCGATCATAGACAAGCACTTCCACACTAGATTACACTCAATTTCATCATTACACAACACCAATTATGATCACGAGAACTGTACCAATTCATCATGGCCACTACAACTTGAATTGAAGGTTAAACAACACACCAATATCTGTTTCGATATGAAGAAATATACATTCATTTCATTATTTCCATTAGATATACTCTGACCACCATGGTTCCTCCTCAAGAACAATTGAAATTGAATAGAACCAAGCCACAAGGACTGTAATTGTTCGAAGTCATACCCGAAATTAAAGACATCTTCATAAAGGCTGAGTGGTATGATTTCCTGTGTGCATTTGAAAGACACCACATAGGCTTGGATATGCTCTCCATATAAACATTTGATGGCTTCTAGAACCTGCTTGGGGATACCTAGATTCATTTCACATAACACTTCATTGGAGCAACTTGCTCTCCCTGTCTGCAGGGAAAGATGGTTCAAGAAAGGCAAGCTGCCTCCCGATCTCTACAACAAATTCCTAGTTCCCAAGCACCAAGACCCTGACTAGATCCAAGGAATCCCCATGGCGTTGATAAAGGAAGACAAGAAAGGGGCCCTAACAACATTACAAAGATATATCACAGGTGAGGGTCGATTCAACATTAGTCACTGCTATCACCTTCGTTTCCTTATGCATCTAAGTGGAGACAAAGAGATTAATTTACCATATTACCTTCTTAAGAGTCTAACCAAGATGGTCAGGAGGGTTCAAGGTCACCCTGAATTTTATCATAGAAGCCTGTACCATCAAGGTTTGATTAAATTGTTGGTAACTTTCGCTCTCGAGCAGCTTGAAATGCCCTGGGATTATTTCTTGAAGTCTGTGGGATTGAAAGAGAAGGACCAGGTGCCTGATTCACAGAATGAAGGTGATACAGGTGAGGAGGTTAGGATTTCTTTATATCCTGGGATATCGATGAATCCTTTTCAAACCATAGTGAGTAAAGGGAAAGGCCCTAAAACAAGAAATATGCCCTTGAAATAAAAAAATCCGGAAAACCCCATGGAGGAGTCCCCTCGCATGCAATTGAGGTCTTCTACGCAAAAGAGGAAGGAAAACAAAAGTGGAAAAGCTGCCAACTTGCATCCACTTGCACTGGAAACACCATAGAGGTCTCTTTTGTCCAACCATTCAGAGGAACATCTAGAAACCCCCATCAAGTAGTAACCAAATAAACATGTGACTCGAATGAGAGGGAAAATTGGACTTGGTTCGTGTAGCAAGGAAGTAATTAAAGGGAATTTTTTTCCTGCAGAAGCTTCACCTAAAAAACCTCCATGCAGCTAGACAGGACAGGAAAAGGAAGGGTCAGAAAAACATTGAATTTCCAAGCAAACCAAACAGAAAGACTAGAATTGTGAATTAATTGAGGGTGAACTCCAAGGCTCTGTTCAAGCCATCACTAAAATACCCCCAGCCAATTCTGATCGAGGATGATGTCAGTCTTGAATTTGCTAGTATGGAGGAAATGATAGTCAATGTGATGTAGGAGAATCACTATCAAATCAAGAAAAGCGGAGGTGGAAGCAAACTTGACACTTCATGCATTGAAAGAACCAAACAGACTCTTAACCAACTTGGTAGCAGTGTGGATATTTTTTGAATTTATCGTTAAGTAAATTAGTTGTATGTAAATTCATGCCATCATTTGAAATGGCAGAGTGATTGTAAATCCTTACACGACTGTAAAATATTACAGGTGCAAGATATTTTCCTTGATTAGTCATTAGGTTGCATTTAATTAAGTTGAGTAGGTAACCACTAGAGTAGAAGGTGATAGAACTTAGATAGAAGGAAGAAGAGCGAGGAAGCTCTAGGTCCTTAGATAAGTTTTCTAATTGTAATGACTATAAGAGATAGAGGTGTAATCATGTTTTTTCTGGAATGAATAGAACAGAGGAAGTTGATCCAATTGTACAATGTTGATACTGTTTACAAGTTTACTGTTGTTATGAATTTTTTGGATGTATGATGTTCATGGTGAATGGATGAATTTATGAAGAATTTAATAAGTTTCAATTGTTTCTCTTCTGTAAGTATTGCAAGGAGTGCATATTGAAAGAAAGGAGTGCATGCGATAGATTCTTGTTCGACTTGAAGATCAGAAGAGATAGCATGGAACTTTTGTATGCAGAGTGTTCATATTAAGTGCAAGGAGTGCATAGGCGAAGTCTTTGAATTGGAGAAATAACTCGGGTTTTTCTCGCAGGAAAGTGCAGAGATCGGTTGCAAGGAGTGCACAGGACCAGAAATCTACTAAGTGTCAAAGAAATCTTTCAGAAGAATAATTTGCGAAGGTTTGGCAAGGTGGAGGCTGAAGATCTATCCAAGAGGAGCCGAATTATCTCAGACTGTTGGATTTAGGAAAAGTGCACGAACTTTAAAATTTGTGTATACATAGGAGGAGAGATCGTCGAAGAACCAACGGAGATCTGAACTATCTAATCTAGAAGGATATGTGGTGATAGATTATGAACTCTGGAGAAATCACTTCAAGATTTTCAGATTGAGACTTGAAACTCCTGAAGCCTGGAGAGACGGAGGGATGAAATAACCGTCGACCTTTGGATAGTCCAAAGTAAATTATAGCCATTCGATTTAGGAGGACACGTGGCAAGAGTCCATGCATTTTAGAGGAAATCAAAGGTTGAAAGTCAAAACTCCCGAAGTTCGAACCACAAAATAAATCACAGTTGTTGATTTAGAAGGGTTAAATTTGATCCATAGATTTGGAAAGGATAGATCTGAGCCATCCATTCAAAAGCACCGTCATGATTGTGAGATAGATGGTTACGAAGGATTTCAGGGACATGAAGTGCTTGGAATTTAAAAACTTGAGAGTGGGCCGCAATAGAAACCATGGTATTGCAAATTGGACACGTGGCATTTGGTGGTGAATTGTGGGGAGAAAAGTGGATTGATCCCAAACCACTTTTGACCGTGCCTACAATTGTTTGTGGACATAACCCGAGGTCATATGTGGGAAGGAGCTAACGGAGGAGGAGCTAGAACCTAAACACTAATCGACCGATATTACGAAGGGAGAGATCGCGACTGTCATAGAACTTGCACCAAAATACTGAAGATACCTGTGGTTATTTACAAGCGAGACCATTAAGGTTTCAGAGAGCTAATTCAACTCCAAGAATTGAAGATCCTTGACTGGGAGGTTGCAGCCCAAGGAGAATGGGGGTTGGCATCAAGTGGTATCAGAGCCTGAAAAAAATTTGAAGTTGTATTCTCTGTGTTAGGAATAGTTGAAATAATGCCACCAAGGATATGCGTAGATCCACCTATAGTAAATTGTGTTGTAGGAAGAGAAGTGAGAGAACTTCACGCAAGGTTGGAAGCGATGGAAGCAATGAAAATAAGAACACCTCTTGTTGAAGACATCATTGATGCAGAAAGAGAAGATGTAGAAGTTGAAGAAGCTACAAGGGAAGACGTGGCTGAAGAACACTTATTGAAATATTTTGTGAAGTTGGGAGCTAGAGAAAATATGGACATCCCAATGTATGAAGGTAATTTGGATGCCGAAGAGATATTGGATTGGACAAGGTCCATGGATAAGTATTTCAACTATGAAGATGTCGATGGAGGAAGGAAGGTGAGACATGTTGTCACTAGATTAAAGGGACACACACCACTATGGTGGGATGAACTGCAGGCAGAGAGAAGGAGAAAAGGAAAACAAAAGATAAAGAATTGGGATAGGATGGTAGCTAAACTGAAGGTTAAATTCATACCTAAGGATTACCAGATAAATTTGTTCAGAAAGTTGTAGAACCTGAGACATAGGGGTATGATAGTGAAATAGTATACATAATAATTCTATAGGCTGAATATTAGGACTGGACAAAGAGAGAAGGATGATGAAAACGTTGTCAGGTATATAAATGGATTGAGGTATGAAATCTAGGATGATATTAGTATGATGACCATAAGTACAATGGAAGATGCTTATTAGATTGCATTGAAGGCAGAAGATAAGTTGGCCAGGAACTAAAGTCAGCGAAACAAAAGCAGAGGCTTAAATAGAGATAAGGGGATTGTCTATGATAAGGCACCGAAAAATAAGGATGAGAATGAGAAATCATATGGTCAACTTGAAATGGGGGGAAGTTCCCAAAGAAGACCGTTTGGTGGGATAAATTATTTTCCTCGAGGTAGAGGAAGAGGTAGAGGAGGTGGAGTTAAATGTTATGCATGTGGAAAGATAGGACACATGTCTTGGTAATGCCCCGAGAGGAAGAAATAAGGAGGAGGAGAAGCACACATTTCTGAATCTCAGAAGAATGTGGAAGTAGAAGCAGCAGAAGGAGGACAAAACCTTATGATGAGGAAAGTTCTTCTGAAGCTAGAGAAAGAAATAGAAAGATCAGTTCAACGAACGAGATTGTTTAGGACTACTTGTAAAACAAAGGACAAAGTTTTCAAGATGATTATAGACAGTGGGAGCACTGATAATTTAGTATCTACAGAAATGGTGGAGAAGCCGGAGATGGATACATATACACACCCAAGTCCATATAAAGTATCATGGTTGCAGAAAGGACATTAATTAATGGTAATTCAACAATGAAAAGTTGAATTCAAAATAGGAGGCTATAAAGATGAAATTTTGTGTGATGTAATTCCCATAGTGTTTTTCATATTTTGTTGGGGAGACCATGGTAGTTTGATAGGAATTTCATTCATGATGGGAGGAAGAATACTTATACTCTGAAAAAAAATGGTAGAACTCACATGTTACTGCCAATGGAAGAGAAGAAAGAAAAGGAAGAAGCCAACACAAGAATACTTCTCATGAGTGGGAAGGAACTCTTGAAGGAAATCAAGAAAGATCAAGAATTGCAATTTTTTGTAGTGAGGAAGCCGAGAGTTATCCTTACCAATAATTCCATGAATGATTTACCTTAAGAAATCTAAGAATTATTAGAGAATTTTGCTGACATAGTAGTGGATGAGTTGCCTCACTCATTACCACCCATTAGGAGTATTAGCCACCATATCTCCTTAATTCCAGGAGCTAGTTTACCAAACAAAGCATCATATAGGTTGACACCTCGAGAGAATGAAGAGGTTAAGAATCAAGTTTAGGAGTTGCTAGATAAAGGTTTAGTTAGGGAAAGTCTAAGCCCATGTGTAGTTCCAACTATATTAAGTCCGAAGAAGGATGGAGGATGGAGAATGTGTACAGATTCCAGAGCCATCAATAAGATTACCATCAGGTATAGGTTCCCTTTACCTAGGATGGATGATTTTATGGATTGTTTGAGTGGAGAAATTTATTTTTCAAAAATAGACTTGAAGAGTGGATATCATCAGATAAGAATGAGAGAGGGAGATGAATGAAAGACAACATTCAAGAAAAATGAAGGTTTGCTTGAATGGCTAGTCATGCCATTTGGATTGACAAATTATCCAAGTACATTTATGAGGTTGATGAATGAGGTATTGAAATACTTCATAGGTAAATTTTTCATTGCATATCTGGATGATATATTAGTTTTCAGCAAAACAGAGGAAGAACATTTAAATCACTTGACATTAGTGATGAGGAGATTGCAGCAAGAAAAGTTGTTAATAAACTTGAAGAAAAGTTCTTTTCTGAAGACATAACTCATATATTTGGGTTTTGTGATTTATTAAAATGAATTGAAGATGGATCTATAGAAGGTGAGAGAAATCAAAGAATGGCTGTCACCAATGAGCATATTTGAGGTGAGAAGTTTCCATGGGTTAGCAAGTTTTTATAGAAAGTTTATCAGAAATTTTAGTGGTATATGTGCACCCATAATGGACACTGTGAGAAAGAAAAATAAGTCTTTAAATTGGACAGAGGAGGTTGAGAAAAGCTTCAGAGTGTTGAAAAAGAATATAGCAAAACAACCAATTCTAGTTTTACTAGATTTTGGAAAAACATTTCAGGTGAGGTGCGATGCAAGTGGAATAGCCATTGGAGCAGTTTTGAGTCAAGATAATAGGCCGCTTTCTTATTTTAGTGAAAAGTTGAATGACGCTAAGGAGAAATATTCTACATATGACAAGGAGTTTTATGCAGTGATTCAAGATTTGAAGAAATGGAGACATTATTTAATTCCAAAAGAGTTTGTCTTGTATAGTGATAATCAAGCTTTGCAATTTATTACTAGGAAAGAGAAGTTGAATTAGAGGCATGCTAAGTGGGTAGAATTCATGCAGAATTTTAATTTTGTCATCAAACATATTTCTAGAAGTGCTAATAAAGTTGAAGATGATTTAAGCAGGAGGAATTTGGTTATACAAGAATTTCAAGTGAAGACCTTAGGGTTTGAGCACCTTAAGGAAATGTATCAGGAAGATCCAGATTTTAAGGAGGCTTATGAAGCATATGAAAATACTTTGGTGAGGGATAACAGTTTATGGGAAAAATATTTAATCCAGGATGGATTGTTGTTCAAAGGAATCCAATTGTGCATACCAAGATGTTCAATGAGAGATAATTTATTCAAAGAAAAACATAATGGAGGTCTAGCCGGGCATTTTGGTCATGACAAAAAATTTTCACAGCTGCGTAGTTTGTATTATTGGCCAGGTATGAGGGAAGATGTGAATAAATTTGTAGACCGATGTAATATTTGTCAACATGCAAAAGGGAAGAGACAAAATACTGGTTTGTATCAGCCATTGCCTATTCCAGAAAGGCCTTGGGATGCAATTAGTATGGATTTTTTATTGGGATTACCTAGAACCCAGAAGGGGAGTGATTCCATATTCGTTGTGGTCGATAGATTCTATAAGATGACAATTTCATAACATGCCATAAAACAAAATAATGCTACACATATAACCAATTTTGTTTCCAGAGAAGTTGTGAGATTACATGGATTGCCTAGAAGTATAGTCTCAGACATGGACACTAAGTTACAGGGACCCTAAGTTTGTAGGAAACTTTTGGAGGACTCCATGGAAGAGGTTGGGAACTAATTTATCTTTTAGTTCAACATATCACCCTTAGAAAGACAAAAATACTGAAGTGGTGAATATGAGTCTGGGAAATTTGTTAAGGAGTTTAGTCACTGAACAAGGTCGTTAGTTGGATCAGATTCTGGCATAGGAAGAATTTGCATTTAACAATTTAGTTAACAGGAGCACTGGAAAAAGTCCATTTGAGATAGTATATGGAAGAAAACCAGGAGGGGTTGCAGAATTAAGAGATTTGAAACAATATGAATTCAGGAGCGTTGGAATAAAATATTTTGCTATAGAAATGCAAAGACTTCATGATCAAGTTAGGAGGCAGATACATGATAGTAATCAAAAGTATAAGGACAGAGTTGATCAAAAAAGAAGGGAAGTTCAATTTGAAGTGGGAGACAAAGTTTTAGCTCATTTGAGAAAGGAAAGGTTTCCAAGAGGAACATATAATAAGTTGAAGATGAAGAAGATAGGACCATGCAAGATCCTTAGAAAATTTACAGCGAATTCTTATGAGATCAAGTTGCCAGACAATGTTGGGATATCACCGATATTCAACGTTGCAGACCTATATCCTTATAACAGAGATGACTCAAGAGAATTAGATGATCAGGAAGAGATTCAGTGGGAAGAAAAAATGCCCACAATAGAACAACCTCAGATGGAGAAAAATTTGGAACAGAGAGTTGGAAGGAAAACCAGAAGAAAGATGCACCCTGAATATTTAGTGAAGTGGAAGGATCACCCAGTGGAAGATTCAAGTTGGGTAACTGAACCTGATATTTTGAAGCATGGAAAAATAGTGCAAGAGATCATGGACAGGAGTCCGTGAATATTTTGTCTAGAGGAATATGATGCAGGAGCATCCCTATCAAATCAAGAAAAGTGGAGGTGGAAGCGAACTCAACACTTCATGCATTGAAAGAACCAAACCGACTCTTAACCAACTTGGTAGTGGTGTGGAGATTTTTTGAATTTATCATTAATTAAATTAGTTGTATGTAAATTTGGGCCACCATTTGAAATGACAGAGTGATTGTGAATCCTTACACGACTATAAAATATTACAGGTGTAGGATATTTTCCCTGATTAGTCATTAGGTTGCATTTAATTAAGTTGAGTAGGTAACCGCTAGAGTAGAAGATGATAGAACTTAGATAGAAGGAAGAAGAGCAAGGAAGCTCTTGGTCCTTAGATAAGTTTTCTAATTGAAATGACTGTAAGAGATAAAGGTGTAATCATGTTTTTTCTGGAATGAATAGAAAAAAGGAAGTTGATCCAATTGTACAGTGTTGATACTGTTTACAATTTTACTCTTGTTATGAATTTTTGGGTGTATGATGTTCATGGTGAATGGATGAATTTATGAAGAATTGAATAAGTTTCAATTGTTTCTCTTCTATAAGTTATGAAACGAGTGTATATTGAACACAAGGAGTGCATGCGAGAGAGTCTTGTTCGACTCGAAGCTCAGAAGAGATAACATGGAACTTTTATATGCAAAGTGTGCATATTAAGCGCAAGGAGTACGTAGGCAAAATCTTTGACTTGGAGAAATAACTCGGGTTTTTATCGCAAGAAAGTGCTGAGGTCAGTTGCAAGGAGTGCACAGGACCAAAAATCGACTAACTGTTGAAGAAATCTTTCAAAAGAAGAATTTGCAAAGGTTGGGCAAGGTGAAGGGTGAAGATCTATCTAAGAGGAGCCAGATTATTTCAGACCGTTGGATTTAGGAAAAGTGAATGAAATTTAAAATCCATTTATACATAGGAGGAGAGATCTTGAAAGACCCGAAGGAGATCTGAACTGTCTAATCCAGAAGGATACGTGGTGATAGATTATGAACTCCAGATTTATCACTTCGATATTTTCAGATTGAGACTTGAAACTCCTGAAGCCTGGAGAGGCGGAGGGCCAAAATAAACGTTGACCGTTGGATAGTCCGAAGTAAATTATAGCCATCCAATTCAGGAGGACACAACAAGAATCCATTCATTTCGAAGGAAATCAAAGGTTGAAAGTCAAAACTCCCGAAGTCCGAACCATGAAATAAATCACAGCCGTTGATTTAGAAGGGTTAAATCTGATCCGTAGATTTAGAAAGGACAGATCTGAGCCATCTGTTTAGAAGCACCGTCGAGATTGTGAGATTGATGGTTACAAAGGATTGCGGGTATGGAAAGTGCTCGAAATTTAAAAACTTGAGAGTGGGCTGCGATAGAAACCGTGGTATTACAAATTGGACACGTGGCGCTTGTTGGTGATTTGTGGGGAGAAAAGTGGATTGATCCCAAACCACTTTTGACCATGCCTGCAATTGTGTGTGGACATAACCCAAGGTCATATGCGGGAAGGAGTTAGCACCTGAACACTAATTTCCCGGTATTGCGAAGGGAGAGATCATGAGTGTCATAGAACTTGCACCGAAAGACTAAATAGACCTATGGTTATTTACAAGCGAGACCATTAAGGTTTCAGAGAGCTAATTCATCTCTGAGAATTGAATATCCTTGATTGGGAGGTCGCACATGCCAAGGAGAAGGGGGGTTGGCATCACAACATGTTGAAGGCAATGGCAGTGAAAAGGGAGAAATCAAATTCTAGCGAGAATGAGGCTACATAAACACATTTTGTGATAGTGAAAAAGGGGTATCCTTCAAATTCCAGTCAACAAGGAATACATGATTATGGATTTGATCTTGAGCAATATTCTATTATCACCTCGCCACATGCAGGGGATCCTTGTCATAGTTTACAAGACATTAAACTAGAAGTTAAAAATGACACTGTGGGAGTACAGGGGTCCACTAAAGGAACTAAAGGGAAAGAACCCGAGGTTATACACGATCATAATATGAGGACAAGAGAGGGTCGATGAAGAAATGAAGAAGAAATGAAGAAGATGTAGTTGAAGAATATGAAGAAGAAGATAAAGAAGAACAAGTTTAGCATAGAGTAAGAAATGAAGAAGATGTAGGTTGAGGTAAAAACAGAGAGGGTCGATGAAAACCAACAAGTGCATAAACTGAAACTTCAGGTTCAGACCTTGCAACACCACAACCAGGAATTGGGGAATCTTTACTCCAGAATGTAGAAGAAGTATCAAAGACTCCAAAAGAAGCACCATAAGACTTGCTTCTTTCTAAAGGAGATAATTTGAAGGAGTTCCTAAAGAAGCTACCAACACATATAATTATCTCCCAGTTGGCCTCCAACAATGCTCATGGACACCACTGATCGATACAAAAATTAGTTCTGTCACTCCTAGTAATTTTTTTTCAAAGTTCAGTTCACTCCAACATAGCATCGGTCTAGTTTTATTGCTAGCAACAATTTTTAGTTGTTTAAAGTTCAAGACTATTTAAATTAAGGCACAATAAGTGGTCATTTGTGTTTGATATGAACCACTTATTTTGATAAGTCAAGTTCAAAGTATACATTACTACACTCCAACAATATTTTAGTTTAGTCAATAAGTTGTTTTCCAACTGATAGTGTAGAAGCCTCAGTTCCAGATGAACGAGAGCCTCTACAACTTTGATAAATATGCAATTTTTGTAACTTTTGAGTGTTCGGTTTTTTGGGAAGAATATCAATACATCATACTGGTTGAACCTTTTCTATGCATGGATTAGATTTTTCTACCGGGGAATATAGTCTTGATGACAATGTGTTTTTGTCCAAATCTACATGTGTTTTTATCTTATCTTGAATGCAGTTTTTGATTTGTGCAAAGTACATTTCATTTCCTTCAGCTATTGTATAACTTATCTTTACTAATATGCAACCTGTAGAACAACTAATGCTTTGGTGAAGATTTGTTTTTATTGCAACCTGTGGGAGTAATTGTGTTTAGATACATGTTTAATGTTCCAAAATACCATTTTGAGACTTAAACTTCTTGCAACATATAATTCATTGAGTTGTTTGTTGTTTCCTTTTGTTTTTTACCTATATTATCTCACTAGTCTATCATTTGTGTGCCACCAGGAAAGGAGGACCCTCATCCATATCAGTTTTACACACCACCACCATGTTATTTTCTTGGTAAACCAACCCTCCAACTGACCAACAAACTTAATTAATAAAAAAACCAACTATTCCAAAACTTGAGGTGGCCTAGCTCTGCCCTTTAGGAGTCAAGTGCAGAATTTAGGACCAACATCTTCTGGCACCATTGCCGGGGAACAGAGTAATGCAATATATTTCCCTAGGAGAATGACAATGAACAGATCCGACCTTTGATGGTGAACAAAGATCATACACTTTTATACTTCCATATTTCACCTGGCAACTCCACTGAGTAAACTTCACAAAATAAATAATGGCTCCTAGGAAAGGGCTCAAGAGATAAAAATCAGAGCACATCAAAGCCGCTAAGGCTCATCCTAGCCCTTAGAAGGACACAATAGTCTCTGAGCCTGAGAGACAACTAAGAAAATCCACCTTATCTTAGATATATACCTCATCCCTCAAGGGTAAAGCTACACCTAAAGAGTCTACTTTTCTCCATTATCACAAGAAACTTGAATTTGCTAGCCTTGAGAATCACATTTCCAAGGAACCTCAGATATATTCAACCCCTGCCTCTACTTCATCATCTAGTGCAACATCCACCTTTGTATCTCCAATCAAACCTCATATTCATATTTCCCAAACAATGGTTGTTAATAGGATGGATGCCATAATTGTTTCTCCCTAGTTTTTCCTGTAGGCTTACATGGATAGTGATGCACTCCCAACCACAAATTATATGAAATATTTTCCAATATATGATGGGGAAGGGGATGCCAGAAGTGAGGAACATCTGTAGCCTTCTACAAATTTGCATATAACTTCAACATTGATTATGCAGATGTGTGGATGAGGTTGTTTGTACAGATCCTGGATGGGGAAGTAAGGAAATGGTTTCGAGATCTCCCTCCAACCTCCATTATAGATATTGATGTGCTAGATGAAGCTTTCATAAAGAAATGGGGATATAGAAGAGATTATATATATTACATCACTAGGTTTGGGGCCCTTAAGAGAAAGAATGGTGAGTCTATTTCAAACTTCACCAAGAGATTCAATAAGATGTATGGTAGAATCCCAGATGAGATCAAACCAACTAAAGCCTTTGCCAAGATCACTTATTCCAATGCATTTGATGCAAAATTGTCCCTTCTATTGAGGGAGAGAAGATCCACCACCTTGATATCCATGCAACAAGCAACCAATGAGGTTGATTCCAACATATTAGCATCAGAAAGGTTAAAGACTAGATCTGATAAAGGTAAGAATATACAGAGGGAGGATTCCCCTACCTCCTCTAACCCAACCACATCTGATCCTAAACTTGATGAAATGACCACAACTTTGAAGGTTTTGACATATGAAATAGATAAGCTGAAATGGGAATCTAAGTAGCCAAACTAAGCTTTTCAAGGGAATGGGAACATAAATCCAAACCAGTTTAGGAAGCCGAATGATGTCCCTCAGATAATGTAGAGAGAGAGGAGGAATGTTGATGATAAAAGAGTAGTACCTGCTTTCCAAAACCATCATATTGAGGAAATGGATGTAGATAGTGATGTTGTAGATGATGCTGTTGTACTTTTCAATGAAACATATTTTTACACCAGTCACTTAACGCAGCAAGATTATGAGGTAATGGAACTGTCAAATTAGTTTGATATTGAGATAGGGGAAGATGGAGTTATTCAAGGCCAACCTCAAAAGAAATATGATTTGATGCCTAGAAAAGGAACTCCCAAAGCCACCACCTCTGATCAGAACAAAAAAATAGAGGTTCTTACAAAGCCTAATCCAAGCAAGGGTGCATTGACCAAAGCTCACAAGCCTCCTCCATCTAAACCTGTTGTCCCTAAAGTGAAGGAAGCTGACAAGCCGAAAACATCTTTCAACCTAGAGCATGAGTTGAGAAAGATCAGGATCCCTGTACCTCTGTCATAATTGTTGAAAAATTATCCTTTCAAAAAATCTATTATGAAGGTTCTGCAACCACCTACTTCTATTGTAACTTGTGATGTAATTAGTCTACAAGATGAAAACCCAAACATTACCGTGGGTCCACACATTGAGGATGGATATGATGCTTCTCCACCTTTCTACATATCTTTAAATTTCCATGACAAGATCCTACATAATTGTCTCATGGAATGATGTGCCTCACACAATGTCATGCCTAAGGTTGTTATGGAGGAACTAGGTCTAGAGATCACCAAGTCCTACCAAGACCTTTACTCCTTTGACTCCAAAAAATTAAAATGTTTGGGATTAATAAAAGATCTGGTGGTTTCTTTGGAACAATTACCCATGAAGAGTGTAGTGATGGACATCATTATGGATGAAATTCCCCTCAAGTTTGGTATGATTTTGTCCAGAACGTGGGACAAGAAGGTTGGGGGATCATTACAAATAGACCTCACATATGCTACCATCCCTATTTTCAGAGGAGAACATAGGAGGATATATAGGGAGTTCAAATTGGCGTATATCCTCAGTGACCATCAAAATCCAGACAACCATACAATTTATGTTGTTGAGGATGAGATCGGGTCATCTGTTTTCCATTTAAATGATGATGAACTAGAAGTAACAGTCTGCAAGTGCAAAACTCAGTCACTGACAGATCAACAAAACAAAGTATGGAAGATGTATTTCAATGGCTCTTCATCAAAGGAAGGTTTTGAGGATTGTATAGTCCTCATTTCCCCATGCGCAGGAGGTAATAACACTCTATTATAAGATGGAATTCGAGCCTACTAAAAATATAGTTGAGTATGAAGCTCTGGTGCTAGGATTGAGGGCTGCCAAAGACATGGCCATTGACAATTTTGCAATTTTTGGTGATTCTGAGTTAATTATGAATCAAGTCAAAAACATCTATCAAGCTAAGCAACAAAGGATAAAACAATACAAGAATGAGGTGTGGGGCCTGGTTGAAAACTTCTTTCTAACATTCAACATTTCCTTCATTCCTAGAGAGGGAAATCAGAAGGCAGATTCTTTGGCCTTGGATGCTAGTACCTTCAAACCTCCCATTGGTCCAAATATTAAGTATCAAGTGGAAGTCAGACATAGGACAACCATACCAGACAATGTAAAGCATTGGCAAGTCTTTAGTGATGACTTGGAGCTACAAGGTTTCTATAGACCATTGAAGAATTCTCCAGTATCTCAATAGATCAAGAGGGTGAAGATGATAAATCAGAAAATTAGCAAACATCTCATATGTTGAACGAAGTGGTTGGCCACAACATTGTGGAACTTAAAAAAATCACATCTGCAGGGGTCTAGTACCACTAGAAAGGTTATTTGACAGTTATGATGTCTCTAGAGAAGCTTCCATCAAAAATCAAGAAGAGGAAGTAATGAACTGCAACATTGGGACTGCTGAAAATCCCAAAATAGTCAAACTGTCCAAGGAACTATCTCCATACCAAAAGGATAGGTATGTTAGCCTCATGAAAATTATTTTTGATAATTTTTCATGGTCGTATGAGGATTTGAAAACATTTAAAATTGACATCATCCAACACAATATCCCTCTGAAGGCTGGTTCTAAGTCATTCAGACAGAATATTAGGAAATTAAATCCAATGCTGATCTGCATAATTGAAAAAGAGCTAAAACGAATGCTTGATGCCAGAATTATTATGCCCTTGAGATTCTCGGATTGGGTGGCCAACTTGGTACCCATGAGGAAAAAGATTGGGGAAATATGCTTGTGTGTTGATTTCCAAAATCTCAACAAGTGTTCTCTAAAGGAAAACTACCCGATGCACAAGATGGACCATATTTTGCAAAGGGTAGTGGGTGCCCACATGATTTCCTTGTTGGATGGATACTCTGGTTATAACAAGATAGTAGTATGTGAAGAAGAAAAAGAAAAAAACAACATTCACCACCCCATGGGGGACATTCATGTACAGAAAAATGCCCTTCGGGATGATGAACACAGGGGCCACCTTTCATAGGGCTATGGAAATAGCCTTCATGGGGGAAAAAGACAAATTTATGGTCATATATTTGGATGACTTCACCATTTTCTCCAAATCAGATGATGAACATTTACAACACCTTGAGCATATTTTCTGAAAATGCAGAAGGTATGGGATCTCTTTGAATCCTAGGAAGTCCCACTCTTCTATGCCAGAAGGTAAGCTCTTAGGCCACATCATATCAACAGGAGGAATAAAAATAGACCCTAAGATAGTTGATTCCATTTAGGAGATTGAAATCCCTAGGAATTAGAAGTCTATTTAGTCTTTTATAGGCAGAATAAATTTTTTAAGGTGCTTTGTGCCAAGCTTTGTTGAAATGATAAGGCCTATCACCAACATGCTAAAGAAATATGTAGTTATTAAGTGGTCCTTGGAGGAAAAATAAACATTCCAAATGATCAAACAAGATTTGGTTGAAGCCCCTATATTGGTCAGCCCTGACTATGCCAAAGATTTCTTTATCTTCTCTTTCGCCTTTGAGGAAACCATTGTTGTGGTACTGCTGCAAAAAAATGAAGAAGGGCATGAACAACCCATAGCCTTTTTCAAAAAATCCCTTCGAGATGTTGAGATGAAGTATGACATATTAGAAAAACAAGCCTATGTGTTGGTCAAATCTTTGAAGGCCTTTAAGGTGTATGTGTTATAGTCTAGCACAACAACCTATGTACCTAGCAGCAGTGTCAAAGAGATTTCGGTCCAACCAGACAATGAAGGGAAGAGAGGGAAATGGATGGTCAAATTGCTAGAGTATGACCTACACATAAAACCCACCAAGCTGACTAAGGGATAGGGACTTGCCAAGTTGTTATTAGAATCAAACTGTAAGGTGTTGGAACTGCATCAGACCTTCACCCAATCAGATGCACCCATGACACAGTTTGGACAGGACAACATGCAGGTATCTGAAAACTACTTTTCTTCACCTTCGTAGATAGATGTTATTTACTTTCTGCAGCATCTAGAATGTCCACTAGATTTTAAAAAGATGAGATTCAGGTCTCTCAAATTAAAAGCTATAAAATTCTACATTTTAAATCAAAACTTGTATTGGAGGGATCCTGCTAGAATCCTATTAAAATGACTTGATGAAGATGAATCTGAAAAAGTCACAACAAATATGCACAGGGGAATTTGTGGAGGACACTAGCATTGGAAATCCACAACCCTCAAGATCCTAAGGGTAGGGTACTACTGGCCCACCCTTTTCTCTGATGTATTTACCATGGTAAGGGCATGCAATGAATGTCAGAAGTTTGTAGGAAAACAAAAATTACTCTCACTTCACATAAAACCTATCACTACTAGTGGCCCCTTTCAAAAATGGGGATTAAATTTCATAGGTGAGATAAATCCACCCTCTAGTGGGAAGCACAAGTGAATTATCACTTCCACTGACTAATTTACCAAATGGATCGAGTTTGTGCCCACCAAGAATTCCACTGACAAGGTGATCATGAATTTCTTAGAGACCAATATATTTTCCAGGTTCAACTGCCCTAGAAATATTATTAAAGACAATTCCCAGGAATTCAATTCCAAAGCCATGATTGAATTCTGTGGTAGCCATAACATTTCCTTAACCCATTCCACACCCTACTACCCTAAGGGGAATGGGTTGGCCGAGTCATCAAATAAGACTCCCATCAGAATCATCAAGAAATTGTTGTATGAAAAGAAGAAATCCTAGGTCTCTAAACTTAAGTATTCCTTGTGGGATGATAGGATCAACACCAAGAGGTCCTTGGGAATCTCACCATTTCAGCTAGTCTATGGGATAGATGTTGTTTTCCCTACTCAACTCGGCCTACCAGTTCTACAATTTTTACAGGAAAAAATTGAGGAGCCAAATGACATCTAGAGGAGAATATTTCAGATTATAGAGGTTCAAAAAAATAGAGAAGCACTAAATCAAATAACTGAGGCATACCAAATCAAGATCAAATCAACGTTTGACAAGAAAACCAAGAAGGAGATCTTTCAAGAAGGTGACCTGGTCTTGAGGTGGGATGCCATAAGGGATGAGAAGCCTAAGAATGGTAAGTTAGATACACTTTGGTTTGGTCCTTTTAATGTGGTTGAGGTTATGGAAAATAATACATTTGTTTTGCACAATCTAGATGATACTGAGATTTTTGGAGGCCCAGTTAATGGGCGCTTCCTGAAACACTATTTTGCTTGAAAGGATAAGGGAAGGTCCCTCTTGTACCATAGTTTCTTTTATTTTTTATTTTCATTTGATTAGTTAGTTGTGTGTGAATAAACACTCCATATCCCAACAAAGGCACTGGGGGTGTAGTTAGAATTTTGAATTCCAGAGATGCATGGCCAAGAGAAAGTGGCAGAGATACATGGATGGCAGACATAAATAAAGGTAAGATAAGGAATGTGGGAGAAAGTTATTGAGTTCCAAGGAACTGATCTGCTGTTCTCAACACCCCACATGGGGGTGCTATCCCCAGTTGGAGCCAATGTGGAGAAATAAGTATGCACCCTTTCCCCTCTTCTCTCATTGCCCTATAACTTCAAAAAAAAGCATACCTTTTCTGTTGATTAAGTTGGTCCCCCCATTACTAAATGAATCAGTTTTATCATTACCTCTCTTAATAGATTTGTTTTTACACCATTTTTTTTTTCTTGAGGGATAATTACATGTTATGGTTTGGGTTTAAATACTTGTCATCAAAGTTTCCATAGGTTGAGCTCGTGGCAGGTATAATAGAGTTTTATATGCAGAACATAGTTGATTGCAAGAACTAGGATATTCTTGCAAATGAGGATTGGCACGCTAATTTTTGAAATCATTTTATAATTTAATATGTTATTTTAAATATTTCAACTATTTGAATGGAACCTGCATACGTGTACGATCATAAACAATCTCTTCCACATCAGATTACACTTAGTTTCATCATTACACAACACCAGTTATGATCGTGAGAACTATACCAGTTCATCATGGCCACTACAACTTGAATTGAAGGTTAAAACACACACATGTATCAGTTTCGATGTGAAGAAATACACATTCATTGCATTATCTCCATCAGAGATACTCTTCCCACCATGGTTCCTCCTTGAGAATGATGGCAATTGAACAAAACCGATCCACAAGGATTGGAATTGTTTGAAGCCATACCCAAAATTAAAGACATCTTTGTAAAGGCCAAGTGGTATGATTTCTTGTGCACATTTGAAGGACACCACATAGGCTTGGCTATGCTCATTGTGCATACATTTGATGGCTTCCAAAACTTTCTTGGGGATACCTGGATTCATGTCACAAAACACTTTATTGGAGTAGCTTGCACTCTCCCTATTTGCAAGAAAATTTGGTTCAACAAAGGTAAGCTACCTCTCAATCTCTGCAACAAATTCCTAGTTCCCGAGCACCAAGAACCCGACTAGAGACAAGGAATCCCCATGGCATGGATAAAGGAATACTAGAAAGGGGCCCTAACAACAGTACAAATATATATCACAGGTGAGGGTCGATTCAACATTATTCACTGCTATCACCTTCATTTCCTTATGCATCTAAGTGGAGACATAGAGCTTAATTTACCATATTACCTACTTAAGAGTCTAACCAAGATGGCCAGGAGGGTTCAAGGTCACCCTAAATCTACTCACAAAATACTGTACCATCAGGGTTTGATTAAATTGTTGGTAACTTTCACTCTTGAGGAGCTTGAAATGCCCTGGGATTATTTCTTGAAGTTTGTGGGATTGAAAGAGTAGGAGTCGGTGCTCTATTCATAGAACGAAGGTGATGCAGGTGAGGAGGTTAGGGTTTCTTCAGAGCATGGGAGCTCGATGAAGCATGTTCAACCCACAGTGAGTAAAGGGAAAGGCCCTAAAAAAATAAATACGGCCTCGAAAGAAAAAAAATCCAGAAACCCCCATGGAGGAGTCCCCTCACATGCAATTGAGGTCTTCTACGAAAAAGAGGAAGGAAAAAAAAAGTGGAAAAGTTTCCATCTTGCATCCACTTTCACTGGAAACACCACATAAGTCTCTATCATCCAACCATTTAGAGGAAAATCCATAAACCCCCATCGAGCAACAACCAAATAAACCTGTGACTCGAATGAGAGAGAAAATTGGACCTGGTTCGTGCAACAAGGAAGTAATTAAAGGGAAGGCTATTCATGAAAAAGATTCACCTAAAACACCCCCTACAACCAGACAAGACAGGAAAAGGAAGGGCGAGCAAAACATTGAATTTCCAAGCAAAACAAACAAAAAGACTAGAATTATGAATCAATTGAGGGTTAAATCCAAGGCTCCATTCAAGCCATCACTAAAAGACCCCTATCCAATTCTGATTGAGGATGATGACAGCCCCAAATTTTCTAGTATGGAGGAAATGGTAGTCAATGTGTCGAAGGGAATGATAGTGAAAAGGGAGAAATCAAAGTCTAGCGAAAATAAGGCTACATAAACGCCTTTTGTGATAGTGAAAAAGGAGTATCCTTCAGACTCCAGTCAACAAGGAATATAGGATTATGGATTTGATCCTAAGGAATATTCTATTGTAACCTCACCACATGCAGGGGATCCTTGTCACAATTTACAAGACATTAAACCATAAGTTAAAATTGACACCGTGGGAGTACAGGGGTCCACTAAAGGAACTGAAGGGAAAGAACCTGAGGTTATACACAGTCATAGTATGAGGACAAGAATTAGAGCACTGACTGACCACAACAAGTTTAGCACATAGAAAGAAATGAAGAAGATGAAGGTTGAGGTCAAAATAAAGAGGGTCGTTGATAACCAACAAGTGCATAAACTAAAGCTTCAGGTTCAGACCTTGTAACACCACAACCAGGAATTGGAGAAACTGTACTCCATATTGCATAAGAAGTATTAAAGACTCTAGAAGAAGCACCATAAGACTTCTTGCTTTCTAAAGGAGATAATTTGAAGGAGTACCTAAAGAAGTTTCCAACACATCCAATTGTCCTCCAACAACATGCATGGACACCAATTCTCGATACAGAACTTAGTTCTGTCACTCATAGTCAGTTTGTGTCAAAGTCCAGTTCACTCCAACATATGCATCAATCTAGTTTTATTACTAGTAGCAGTTTTTAGTTGTTTAAAGTTCAAGACTGTTTAAATTAAGGCACAATAAGTGGTCATTTGTGTTTGATATGAACCACTTATTTTGTTAAGTCAAGCTAGAAGTATACATTACTATACTGCAACAATATTTTAGTTTAGTCAATAAGTTGTTTTCCAACTGATTGTGTAGAGTTAAGCCTCAGTTCCAGATGAACAAGAGCCTCTACAACTTTGATGAATATGCAATTTTTGTATGTTTTGAGGGTTCGATTTTATGGGAAGAATATCAATCAGACTGGTTGAACCTATTCTATGCATGTATTAAAGTTATCTACTTGGTGAATATAGTATTGATGGCATTGTTTTTTTGTCCAAATCTACATGTGTTTTTATCTTATCTTGAATGTAGTTTTTGATTTGTGCAAATTACATTTCATTTCCTTCAGCTATTGTATAACTTATCTTTACTAATATGCAACTTATAGAACAACTAATTCTTTGGTGAAGATTGCTTTTATTGCAACATGTGGGAGTAATTGTGTTTAGATACATGTTTAATGTCTCAAAATACATTAAAGTGGATTGAGGGGTATCTGAGGAACTATGTGTCAGGGAAGCAGTGGGCATGGACAAAGTGGTTTCACATCAAGGATCATTGCTACAATACCACTCATCACATTTCCATTGGGATGAGCCCATTCAGGTAATTTTATGGTTATGATGCTCCATATTTTGTGGATTTGGAATTTGGAGAGAGCAGAGCACCCAAGGCCAAATACTGGTTGTAGGAAAGTCAGGACATCTTGAAAGTCCCGAAGGAGAATCTATAGGCCGCTCAAAATCAATAGAATATGTAAGTAGATAGGAATAGGGTAGAACACAAATTTGAGGTTGGAGATATAGTCTTTCTCAGATTGCATCCTTACAGACAATCGTCACTGAAGAAGAGTGGTGCAAATAATTTAAAGCCTCATTTTTATGGACACTACAAAGTGATAAGGATAATTGGGGAAGTATCATACGAGATGGAGCTACCAGAGGGTAGTAAGATCCACAAGACCTTCCATGTATCTTGCCTAAAGAAGGCACTGGGACAACTAGTCACCACTGTTGGTTGTGGATCCTGATTATCTTCCTAATTCAAAGGTTTGTTTCAGTCATGCTTGTACCCATTCCCTAACGGGGGTGTGTGTGGAGGATTTACCCCCCACAACTGTCACCAGGGGGGTTCAGGGGGGGCGGCGACAGTTCATTATAAGGTCGCAGATCTGATGATAGAAGTTATTTTTAGTGTTTTTTTCAACCCTCTTTTATGAGGGAATTGTATTGTGGCTGTGTAGTATCGTGACTATTGTATTCTGAGAGAGGAGACTGTGAGATAAAGAAGAGAAAGTTACAACAAGTTTTCTATAGGTTGTATCCATTCATTTTGTTGGATAATAAAAAGGAAGGACCTGTAAATTTCTCTAGTGGACGTATCCCACACTGGGTGAACCATGTATATATGTGTATCTATTGTATTGTGTATCTTCTGTGTTTTATTTCCACATTTGTTTTATTTTATTGATCCATGATCCTGTTTTTCTAACAACCTCTTCGACAAATCTTCCTCCATTAGATGAGGATGAGAAGTTGGTTCTATCTCCTGAGAGGATTTTTGATGTTAGGGAATGAAGGATAAGGATAAGGTTCATTCAAGAGTACTTGGTTGTATGCATAGGATTACTTACAAGAGATTCTACCTGGGAAGGAGAGAAGATATTACAACACCTCGATCTAGAGTTGCTTGAGGACAAGCAATCTTGGGAAGGGAGGACTGTAATGTTCCCTTGCAATTGACAGAGGATGACTCAATAGCCTATAAGACTCCTGTAGGCTATAGTCAATAAGAAAAAAGGGAGTCAAGGAGGTTTATTTGATGTCACTGGGTTAAAAGAATAAAAAATCCTAGAAGTGACATTAAATCAAATAAATAATTATATTTAATTGGAATTGGAGGGAAAATAAAGTAAGGGTTTGATTTTATCAAAAAGGGGAAATACCTAGAAGGTCCAAAGGGAGGATAAATAGAGGGGTAACCCTTCTCTTTGGCATTATGTTTTATTATCTCTTTTTGATGTGCTCCTTGAGCCAAGTTTTCGTTAGGGGTTGGAAAAATCCTTCCATTTCAGTTTAGTTTTGGTGGTGCAATATCCACCCTAGCTAGACCAAGAGGAGGATTCATTTAGAGTCCTCATTTGAGTTTATTGTGGTGTTTGGTTTCATCTTGGATAGATTTTGGAGGTATATTGGCTTGCGCAGGGGGTTTGTGACATTTTTCTAGAGGAGGCTGGTGATCATATCTGCAGGTGCCAGGAGGGTTTTGTGTAGCTAGGAAAGGAGACACCTCCACGGGTTGAGCATGGGTTTTACCATGAGGCCCCACTAGACATCCCGCGAGGACCTATGTGAATGTGGGGTTGCTGTAGTTTGTCATATCGGGGTTACGAGGGTTACAATGGTCGTTTACAGAGAATACATAGAAGGATCGAGATTAGAGAGCCTTGGACATCATATATTTGACATCATTCCAGGTTTTCTTATTGTTTCTGTAGTAGATGTTGCAACTTCTTGGAAGCCATTACATTTGTGTGCTTAGGAGTATTTTGGAGCTATTTTTACAACCATTAGATATCGTTGTATTGCTAAGATTTTTGGAAGTTTCCATCCATAATAAGATGCCATGGTTATCTGCTTTATCTCTTGTGTAATGGATGCATGAAATGTTTGGAGATATTCTTATCTAAGAAAAATGTTTGAAAAAACAATATATCCCCACCTAACAACAATATATCCCCACCTAACCTAGTTGGGGACATTACAAGATGCCCTAATGCATTATTTACTTGGAATGATTGAATTAAATACACCATAACTAGAGTTGAATTTCAATTTTCTCGCAACATTTTGAATGAGTGTCATTCCAAAATATTCCAAGCAACCAATTGATGTATTGTAAGGTCCAATGACCTATCTCAAAGTGCAACAATTGTCTCTTCTTTATTATTGTTATGGGGTTTGTCTAACTTTGCAAATCTATAGATATTAAGTGTAATTACAAGTGTGTTACAAGGTATAATTTGAAACGATTTGATGTATTCTTTTTTAAATAATCCTAAGCCTCACATCAATGTCACATGGAGGTTAGTGGCCTCATCCAAAGTGAAAAACGACCCCTTTATTAGGTCATTGTTTGCATATTTGTTACTATCCTGAAACTACATAATTACTATTTCATTAAGTATTTATATCTTTGCAACGTCTTGGGTGATTTCCATTCTAGAGAAACTTAAGTAACACATCAATGCTTTAACGACCCCACAATATTGCAAAGCATTGCCTCTTTCTCATCACTTTTGAGGCTTTGTTTGGTTTTCCACGACAACAAAAGATAACATACATATGTATTGATGATATAGTCTTCCTTTTGGAAATGATTTGGATTTACCTTGTTCCATATATTTCCTAGAAACAAACCAATGCTAGATACTTCCCAACGACTGTATTGGATGCTTAATCATTGTCTCTTCTTTGATCACTTTTTTAACAGTTTTAATCCATTGCTTGAAACTGCAGAGATTCATTGTTTTGGTATTGACATATATGTTCTATATTGAAACATATTGAGAATATCTTTCTCTATTCAATTCAAAATATTAACTGATATATAAAAAGACTCAATGACCTAAGTAAGGGATCCAAATGTCATCATAATTCTGCACTATTTGTGGGTTTTCTTTACTATCTAAATTGCAGAATTGAAAGGTCTGTTGGCTGGCATGTTGCATGTTCATGTGGATTTATCTTTAACCCTATCTAATGATTGATGCTATTAGCATAATGTATCACTGATAGAACTTGTCTTGACTGCTATATTTGTAAACTTTGGAACATTTCATTTGTTGTCTTATTACACATTTTGAATGTTATAATATGATATAATTATGTAGCGGGGCAATTTTTCCAAATCTAAACATTGATACATCACTATTGATATGATTTCAGTGAATGAGTTTGGGCCCATGTTTTAGTAGGCTCAATTGATTGCTACAATTTTAAATGGCCTAAGTAATTCATCTAGATAAGAATATAATTCATATTGATAAGAATAAACAATTTCCTTTGTACAACTTCACTCACTGAATATTGTCTCAAGATTTGTGGATGAATGAGAATAAGTGACATATGGTGGAAGTACAATTGATTGATTTATTTTAATTTCGTGCATTCTATGTTCCAAGTACCTCCTACTTGAGCATTACTATTTAAGTCTGTTCCTTTGAGATCATTACAATTGGCCTTCTCTCGTTTGTATTGAGTTATCCTCTTAGAGAAGATAGTCAACCTTGAATCAAAACAAGTCGTTTCCCTTCTCCTATTTGAATATGACGATAGGAGTAGGAATTAGTATTGAACTTGTAGGAAAACCCTCCTTATGTTAGGAACCATAGCCTTAAAGAGTAGAGGTAAGGCCATTGAGGTGATAGTGGACGACTTTCCTATCCATTTCCCAAAGATCTCCCTCGCAAGGTGAGACTTTCCCTTGGCAAGAGTTTGAGCGTTAACACATCCTTAGACTTTTTCTTCATTTTAGGTACTTGTGGATTGTATTGAGCCTATACTTGACTTGGAAAACCTATCAAATTGAGCTATATCATCATTACTTCAAATTAGGAAATTGTCTTGTCTCACCACCTCATTAAAACTTTGTTTATCCTTTTCATTGGTGGTAATTTGAGTAGTCACCTTGGGGGGCCCTAAACTCAATTGTGTATTTCCTAGGGATTCTTGGAGGCTACCGGGGAATATCGCTCTTATGTTGGATACTATCCCTTCACTAAAAAGAGGGAATTTTTTTCCTAGGCGATAGTGGTAACATCTTCCATGTTCCACTAGTCTTAGTGCCTTATGAAGGATTTGCACTTGGTGCTAGATTGTGTGGTAACATTTAGGCACCGTTTCTAGGGAGAATTGATTCTTTCTTCTCAGATATCTGAAGTCTATGCTTCAACCTTTTGATGAGTAGAAACCCAAAGCCTTATCTAAGTATACTCATATGATGACTCCATTGAGTGAAGAATCCCTTTTCCCTCTACACATTTTAAAGACTAAATTCTTGTAAGGTGAGGAAATCATTATTGTAAAGGCATTTGAGATTCACCTTGGCAACTCCACACACACACATGTTTGGTATAAGGTATCATATTGTGTTTTCAAATTTCATATCAAATTGCATATGTCCAAGTGAATAATAATGGCACCATGGGATTTTCATGAGCTATATAAGGCTATTGATGTCAAGTGTGTTCATGGGTACTATTAGGGTCCTATAATTATAGGAGATCTAATGATTCAGATATCATTTGTGGGTCTCATGATGAAGTTTCTGGCTTGCTAGTCTCTCGGTTGTTTCCATTTTGCCCGATCCTCCATCACCCTGCTGCATCCATCATCCACCGCTACGCCCTCACTCCCTTGTCCTTTTGACCCATTGGCTACATTTCGCCCGCCTTTCATCCCTGCATAAACAAACTTAGGATAAAAAACATTAGGTTAATAATGTCAGTAATTAAATTTAGTATAGTTAGATTTATGTTAGACTTGTTAATAATAAATTAATCATTCATTAATGATTAATAATTAAGTTAGTTGTTAATAATTTGGTTAGTAATTAGATTAGACTTGTTAATAATAATTTAATTAATAATTAATTAATTAATAATTAATAACTAAGTTAGTTTGTGTAAAGTTAATACTTAGGTTAGTTTATTAAGCTAAAACATTAACTAAGAAATTAAACTATTAAACATATAAATTAAAAAACACAAAACATAAATTAAATAAAACAAATGTTAAAATAAAACATTTAACAATTATAAAAAACATATATTAAAATGAAACAATACAAAAACAATAAACAAAACATATAAAATAATAAACATATAACTTAATATACATATTAAAAAATACATAACAAAAATAAAAAGAAAAAAGCAAAACATTAAACAAAATTAAAAACAAAAAACTACAATGAAAACACGTAAAACAAAAAAAGGTAATAAATAAAAAAAATGTAATAAAAAAAAAAAAAAAAGGTTAAAACATAATAAAACAAAAACATTAAAACAAAATTAAAAACAAAAATGACAAGGAAAACACGTAAAACAAAAAAATAATAAATAAAACAAAAATGTAATAATAATAAAAAAGAAGAAGTTAAAACATAATAAAACAAAAACATAATGTGCACCTTATGCACATATCCCAAAGCAAACAAATCAGCGCTCATAAATTTAAAAACACTTAAAACAAAAAGGTAATAAATAAAAAAAAATTAATAAATAAAACAAAAAAATTAAAACATAATAAAACAAAAACATAATGAGTACCTTATGCACTTATCCCAAAGCAAATAAATTAATGCTCATAAATTTAATCGAACCCCTCATGCTTTTCAAGCTTTAACGAGGGGGGGTCCGATATAAGTGGTATTGGAGGGACACTTGTCACCTCTAGGTGAAATCGGACCCTCCCCTCCCAATGCCACTTACCACCTCAGGGAGGGTCCAACATACCACTTACCTCTTCAAAACCGCCCTCCCCCAATTTCACAAAACCACCATTTTCCCATTTTTGACTAGTTTTGTTCCAAAGCGGATTCTGGGCAAACGAAAACGAGTTTTTAAAAAAACGAGAGAGGTTTTTCTCCGTAACGGGATGAAGAACAAAAACCTCTCTTAGTTTTTTCACAGGTGCCACCATTTTGGAGAATCGAAGCTATCTTTCAGCCTCATTTTTCAGATTTCCGATTTTTCCTGTTACAGTCCTGATTTTGCGGGAGCTGTTTCGGTGAGCTGGAGACGAAATTGGCAAAATTGAAGGAGGTTTTTGTCCAAAAAATGATCATATACAATAAAATCCTCCAGATTGTGCACAAGTGTCACTAATAAGGAGAAACATATGTCTAAGTGGACTCTTGTTTTGCAGAAATTCGACCTGTCTTTTATGGAGGACAGTTCATGATTTTGAGGGATTTTTATTCCTATTTTTGGCCGAGGTGGTTGAATTCGACCTCCTGAGCCTGGGGAGAGTCCATTTTATATATTGTAATAAGTAAAATGTGTAGTGGTTGATCGTTGAGCTCTGGTTTCATGCCCCATGGGGGATACTTTGTAATTCTCCAGATGATTTTCCAGAAATAAAAGTTGTAGTTGCAGGATTCTTGTGTTAGACTCACCAGTGATGTTTTTCCTCTCTGGGTAACTGTCTTGTTACTATGTAAATCCATTTAATGTTTTCCCTGATCCAATCATTAAAATAAATATTAAGAACAAAACTTGTTTTTTGCACTCTGTTTATGGTCTTTTAATGATCTGCATGTTTTCGTTTGAAGTTGAGCATAGGAATTCTTAGATGCTCCTCTTCTTGATGGATTTTCCCTTCTTTTCCTCTACTCCACTTTCATTTAATTCAATTTGATCCAGTAGTCTTCCTATCCTGCCCTGTGGAGACAATCTTTTACATCTGAGATAGATTCATTTTCAGAAAGGTAGACCCCATGGCCCAATGGAAATGAAAGTTTTCAATCTCTCATATACTTCAAATCAAAAAACAAATCCCATACTTCATAACTAGCCTAACATCCCTTCCAAATAAATCTATATCAGATAGAGAGATCCCTCTCTGAGTCTTGGAGGGCTATATCCAAGACTCGAAGTGGTTTTGATGTTGCCTCTGTGACTGCCTCCACAGCCTTGGGAAAATTCCAGAGTGCTAACAGGTACCTAAATCACTATTCTTCGGATTGGTCGGGTGGTTGTCCAAAATTTGATGGTGACCATTCCTTGGCCATCTCTCACATTGTGAAATTAGTCAAATACATTTCAAATATCAACATGCTACATGAATATGTGTTGGTGAGGATATTTACTTACTCTCTATAGTCACAAAAGGATTGGATTATATATGCTTGCAAGCCAAAAATTATATCTTCTATTGCAGATTTATTTGAAGAATTTCTCAAGCGACGGGGCCCTAGATTTCAAAGGTATGAAGAAACTCTTCAGGATCTTGTGGCAGCCCTTAAAGAAGATGTTTTTAAACTTTTTGAATATACCTTTGAAGAATACAATGGTTTTTGTGAGAAACTAACCGAATATTTATATGACATGGATTTCTTTCTCAATATTTATATTGAAAAAAGAAAATAACTTGATTCCATTTTGCAAGCCTACCAAAGCAACCCAGGGATTTCCTTTCCTAGGAGCTCCTTGAGAGGTATGAGGTAGTAAATTCACTACGTGTTGTTGTGGAAAATAAGTATGGAAATAAGAAAATGAAAATGAACCCTCATCTGAAACCCTTAATCAAAACAATCAATCGATTATTTTGTCTAAGAAACTGCTAGAAATTGGCATAGCATAGGATGATTGGGGAAATGCATAATAATGAGAGCGTGAATAAGAAATTATTTGTTGATGTTTTGGTAGCTGCGAGAGGTATTAACCTCTAGTATAATTTTTTTTCTTAGAATAGAATAATTCTGGAAGCAAGAGAACCATTACAAAGATGTGGAAATACCCTAGAAGAGAAGTCATCCCAAGGAGAATAATAATAAAGATTTAGAAGACTCCAGAAAGAGAAGTCGGCCCCACATGAAAAGTCACTTGGACAAGATATTGTAAATAGAGGTAAGGTGATACCTCATTTGCAAAATCTCACTCACTTAGTTAGGGTGCAAGTCTTAGGAACATCAATTGCAGTAGTTAGGGCGCAAGTCTTTCTAGTATCTCTCTCTTGTGTGCTTCTCTTGGTAAAGGTACATTCTCTTGGTATTGTGCTGTTGCTGCATCCGTGTTGGAATTTCTGGTTGTGCTAGGGTTTATCTATTGGTTCTAGAGTGAAATTGTCAGAATCTATCTAAGAAAAGGTTATTGTGCTCAGGGGTGGCATGTGTAAGTGCCTATGGTTGGGTGACAATGGTGTAAAATTTTCTATGGTTAAATGAGCATACCAAAATTTTAACATGGTATCAGAGCTGGTATCCTTTAGAACAATCTAACCACTAGAAGGAATATTGTCAGTTTCCCCTATTTTCAAGCTCATTGAGCACTTACAAGCCACCAAGAAGGTCATCTAAGGAGGGCACATCTTTCCCCTGGATCAGATCTCCAAAATTCAAAAGTTGGAAAATTAGGGTTTCCTCATAAAACCCCAGGTCAAGACATTTAGGAATTTAAAGGATGAAGTTTCAGAAAATACTTGAAGAAAGGAGGTCTCCTTGGAATATCCCACTCACTGGTAAATTCAAAACTCATTCTTGCAAAATTTCAATTTTTGTCATATTTTCTAGATCCCAGGGCATAATGACTTCCAACACAAAGCTTGATGAGAAGCTTGAGGGTGCTGATAACTTTCGAGCATGGAAATATAGAGTAATTATCATTATAGAAGAGAATGATCTAGAAGGATTCATTGAAGAAGAATTTCAAGAGCCAGAGGAAGATGAGGCTAAAGCAAAGAACAAGAAGAACCTGGTTAAAGAAAAAAAGATTATTACAAATTCTATCAAGGATCAATTGATCCCTCATGTCTCATCATTAAAAACTCCAATGCATATGTTTGATGCTTTATACTGATTATATGAATGTAATAATATCAACCAAAATATGACATTGAGGATGAAACTCAAGAATGTGAAGATGCATAATTTAGAAACCATTCAATCCTACTTCACGAGGGTATCTCAAATCAAAGAACAACTTGAATCCATTGGGGACACAGTTGATGGTGAAGTTCTATTGATGATGCTATTGTGATTGGTGTTTAAGAAGGAGGTCTATAAAAATTAAAAGGACACTCAAATTCAACATTAGTTCACAGTATAGTAAATTCGAGTGAGCTATGGAATAGAATATTTTCTCACATACATAACAAAGCATTACCGATCAAGAGGAATATGGTGACATGTTTGTTAGAGACTTAGGTGAATCATGATGGTATACGCAAGGGATGTGCACAAGGAAAGAATGTGAAGAGTCCATTTCCAAGCAGTGACAACAAATCCAAAGGAGTTTTGGACATCGTGCACTCAGATGTGCGAGGACCAATGACAACCACTTCACTTAGAAGATTAGAATAAAATTCTATATGGTTTGATTTTATATAATATGAGGGTGTTTGCAGGAGACATACACTTGGAAAAAGGATATTTATCCAAGAAGTGATAGTAGATCCAAAGGGATCTTAGATATAATGCACTCAGAGGAATCCCAAGAGTTAGAGGCAACATTAACGATGTCTCCTACAGTATATGACAACTCAAATGGGACATCAACAATGAGACTCCAGGTTTTCATATTAGGTTTGCATATCAAGTTTGATATTTTATATTGACACAACTTAAGTAAATGTTGTAACTAGAATAACAATATTTAAAGTTATATTATTTCTATTGCTATCAAATGTTTTCTAACACTTGAATATTGTTGGTATGATGACCATTGAGTAAAATATCATTGTTTAGTATTAATGATGCACTTGTTTACAAGATAAATTGATCTCCTCTAGGAGATGTTCTTGGTTGTTGAATTTGGAAGGTTATCCTGTAAATTCCCGATCAGGTTACCATGGGGGAATGATTGGTCACAACACTGGAAGAGTTTTGTTCTTATTTCTTATTATTATATGTTTTTTTGTTTTTTTGTCTCTTGTTCCAGGCAGGTCACAAGTGATAGCTCTGATAAGGAGCTACAGTGACGATTTTTCCCGTTATTTTATTTATTTATTATAAGATTATTATTCTTATCTGTTGTTTTCCCTTATTTTTACTCTTGTTCCAGGTAGGTCACATGTGATAACTTTGAGAGGAGCTATAGTGATGATCTCTAGTTTGAGACATGGAGTAGACTATCTAGATAAGAACTTATATAAACAACCTTATACATCCATGTACCGAAGAAGGAGAGGAAGAAGAAGGGTACTTTTGCGGGATACAAAGTATATCATATAGAGATTGATTGTAAGGAGCATAAGAATTTGAAGATAGATCCCTATAGTTTAGTCGATCACTCTTCATATCACTAGGAAGAGTCAATAGAGCCAAAAGGGCCTACCCAGGATCATTGTAGTGATCAGGAAGAGACCAACATGGTCCTGTGATACTTTGTAGGATGCAAAGGGGGATACATATATATGGCATTGATAAGCCATATCATGAGGAGGAGCAAGCGGCCCCTCCAAGTACCAACTTAGAAGGATCTAGAGTTCAGAGAGATTCAACCCTCACAATCCAATATGGAGGAGAAGCCTCCCCAAGAACATTCATAGGAGATCAAACTTCAGAAGAGGTCATCACATGCAGAGGGAGCATATGTATCTGAAGATTATATAGAATCAGAGGGAGTCAATCTTCAGAGGGACCATGGAGACTCAGAGTGATCTTGATCTCAGAGAGAATCAATGGCTTAGAGACTTTCATTCAGAAATTATTCCTCCTCATATTCATATGGGAGAGAGAGACGTCTTCCAAGACTATTAGATAGGTGCCATGAGTTAAGGAGGCTATATTGAAGTTTCAAAGGCTTTGAGGAGATATGATATCTCTTGAGAGGATTCCCTTGTTTCAATGATAGAGGAGAAAGACAGTCATAAGGATTGGAATATTGATTTTTCCTTGTATGGATTGAGGCAAGAACCTAGGGAATGGTACGGTAGAATTGACAGTTTCCCGATGAGCTTGGGATTTACCAAGAGTAAAGAAGATTCCAACCTTTACTACAAGGTTGAGGATAGTGGAACAATGATATTGTTATTATATGTGGATGGCCTTTTTATAACAGGGAATGAGAAGCTTATCACTGAGTGCAAGAGAAATATTGCATCAGAGTTAGAGATGAAAGACCTGGGTATGATGCATTATTTATTGGGTCTAAAGGTGTGGCAGAAACAAGACAAGATTATCCTTAGCCAAGGAAAATATGCAGTAGAAATCCTGAAGAGATTTGAAATGATGGATTGTAAAGCCATGCCTACACCGATGGTGACAAGCTTGAAGTTATTTAGTGATACTTATTAAGAGACAGTGGATGTCACCATGTATACGAAAATGATTAGTTCATTTATGTATTTGACTAATACTAGGCCAAATATATGCTTTGCGGTGAACACTTTGAGTCAATATATGGTTGAACTAAGATGTTTTCACTTGATTGTGAAAAAGCACGTATTGAGGTATCTGAAGGGTACCATAGAATATGGACTCCGATATGTTTCATATCGTAAGATAAGACTGCAAGGCTATGTTGATTCATATTGGGCTGGTAGTGTCACAGATTAGAAGAGTACATTGGGATGTCGCTTCAGTTTGGGGTCAGATATGATTCCGTGGCTCAGCAGGAAGCAAAATATTGTGGCACTCAGTATGACCAAGGAATAATATATAGCAACATGTTTAGCTAGTAGCAAAGCTGTGTGGCTTCATAAGTTTCTTGCAGGGCTGTTTGATCTCAATTTGGAGGTGAATTGTACTTTTTGTGACAACCAAAGTTGTATAAAGTTGTTTGAGAACCCTTTGTTCCATGACAAGTCCAAGCACGTCAAGATCAAGTACCATTATATTCAAGATATGGTGAAAAAGGGCATTTTGAAGCTCCATTATATTGGCACAGATGAGAAGATAACATATGTGTTGACCAAGCCTCTATAAAAGGTAAAGTTTGAGTACTTTAGTGACAAGCTTGGCATGGTCCAAAAGGACTTCCCTCATAAGAGGGAATGATGAGTCACATATGAGATTCTAGGAGGAAGTATCTTACAAAGTGTGGAAGCAACGGGTAGTAATTTACATACACGTTAGTTTCCCAGACTCCGTATGGATTTGGTAGTAACACAGTTTTATGTGAATTGGCTAAACTAGATAGTTTCCCAGACTTTGTATGGATTAG
This sequence comes from Picea engelmannii, assembly GCA_009831015.1. Classification (NCBI taxonomy): domain Eukaryota; kingdom Viridiplantae; phylum Streptophyta; class Pinopsida; order Pinales; family Pinaceae; genus Picea; species Picea engelmannii. The sequence goes on along the minus strand of ML783278.1, from coordinate 207,524 downwards.
GTAGTAGCACAGTTCTGTGTGATCTGGATAAACTGGATATTTTCCCAGACTCTATATGGATTGGGTAGTAGTGCAGTTCTATGTGAACAGGATAAACTAGATATTTTACCAAACTCTGTGTGGATTGGGAAGTAGCGCAATTCTGCATGAAATGACTAGTTTCCTAGATTTGAGTGAGCTAGATGAAGTCCTGTAATGACATAAGGTCCGAAAGGAAACCGAAACCCATAAGGTCCAAGAGGAATATGAGGTTGTTCCCACTAGAGAGATTCTATGTATGTTAATGAGGCCCTATATGCATGACTATGACATAACCATCAAATAATCTGTGTGTGACTATGACATAGCATGTTTGGCAATGATGGTGATACTTGTGATATGATCTATTTGATCATGAGATAGAATGTGTGGCTATGGTGATGCTACCTATAAAACTGTCTGCAAGACCATGTGAGTATTTCCCATGCCATGTGAGATGGATGGCTGTGATTGAGACCATTACTTGAAGAACACCATAGTTAATACCTCCCTAGCTAAAAGGGAGTGTTGATATTTTGGTAGCTGCAAGAGGTATTAACCTCTAGTATAACCTTTGTGTTTACAATAGAATATTATGGAAGAAAGAGAACCATTAAATAGATGTGGAAATACCCTAGAATAGAAGTCGACCCAAGGAGAATAATAATAAAGAATTAGAAGCCTCCAAAAAGAGAAGTCGGCCCCACATTAAAAGTCCCTTGGAAAGGCTAGTATAAATAGAGGTAAGGTGCTACCTCATTTGCACATTCTCACTCACTTAGTTAGGGCGCAAGTCTGAGGAGAAACAATTGCAGTAGTTAGGGCGCAAGTCTTTATGGTACCTCTCTCTTGTGTACTTGTCTTGGTAAATGTACGCTCTCTTGGTATTGTGTTGCTGCTGTAGTCATGCTGGTATTTATGGTTAAGCTAGCCATTGTGCCAGGGCTTATCTATTGGTTTTAGATTGGAATTGACATAATCTATCCAAGAAAATGTTATTGTGCTCGAGGGTGGCACGTGTAAGTACCTATTGTTGGGTGACAATGGTGTAGCATTGTCTATGGTTAAATGAGAATACCAAAATTTTAACATTATTGAGGAAAGTCACCAAGCACATGAAGAATATGTTGATGAATAAATTCCTTATTCCATACATGAAGATTTTGAGAAAGAATTTGAAGATCAAGCACCTCAATATTTCGTTGAAGAAAAAAGACATGAAGAAGATATTTATGAAGGAAGTTATCAAAATTTTGAATAAAATCAAGAGCCACCTCATGAATCCATTGAAGATGAAGACTTTAATGAAGCACATCATGCTGAAGAGAAATTCCATGAACAACACCTTATGGGAGAAAGAACACCTCCTCTTGAAAATGAGAAATCGATATTTGTTCATCCGTTTAATGAAGATAAAGGTATCCTGTTGGAATATTCACTAATACTGAGACGAGAGGTGGGGGGGAATCTATATTGAGCACTTTTTACCACTTTTAAACAGAACAAGTAATCATCAACTTATCAACAATTTATCATTTAATGATTGCATTCAAGGTATCATGAACAATGCATAACATATAACCAAAGATACACAATACACAAGAATTTTACGTGGAAACCCAAATGGGAGAAAACCATATAATGTTTTCTTATATATCAGAAGATTGCATTCATAGGAAGCACCAACTTCCAAAAATTATCCAGCACCAACTGGAAGGAGGCACCAAACCCTTTTTTACATTCTCCAACCTGAAGGAAGCTACAACTCCCTAGATTCTCCATCTCCAACTGCAAGGAGGCTCCAACCCCCTAGTTTACATGATCCAAACTAAAGGAAGTTCCAACTCCCTGATTCGCCAACACTAAATGGAAGGAGGCTCTGCCCCCCTTGTTTATAGGCTCTGTTATTGCACAGTTTGTAGCTAGGATAAACGACTATAAGACAGAAGGTCAAATTGGCATAACATGAACCAATCCCACCCAATGTCACCACAATGGGATGGTTCTTTCTTTTTAGGGAGGTTAGGCCTAGGGGAGACGTCCCCGGTGACCTGGGGTTTTGAAGAGGTAGAAGGCTAATAAGACCAAGATAAGGGTTCCCCCTTCACAAGTTACCACCCAAGTAGATAGTTCGGCCAAAGGCCAATAATGAAGCAAAACCCCCAAACAAGTGTACCTGCCTGGAACAAAGCAACAACAAACTGATATGTACAAGCTATTCAATGGGTTAGTACTTCATTAGAATATCTGACAAATGTATAAGCAATATGGCAATAAATGCTGATGAAGGCAATGTTTATCAATATCAATGAAAAGTTATAATACTTCACCAATAAATATTGGAACAATGTATCATTAAATGTAACCAATCAACACCTTATTTAATTAATGCCTAAACCATCATTTAATTTCTCTTAAAACAAAACTTTGTTGTATTAAAGATGAAATAACCAATGATGATGTCAGCAACTAGGTTTAGAGTAGTTAAGGTTTGAAATTAAAAGAGTTTTGAGAATGTTGTGATCAATGTTTCACTTCAACGTTGGAGGACTTAAGATCAGTGCCTTGGGGTTTAATGGAGTCAAAGGTGAAGGACGCAAGAGTTGAAGGATGGAAAATTTCAAGGACTAGAGGGAAGAGTTTTGAGGTGTTGCTAAGGCAAGGCCTCAAAATCAAAACCCAGGGGAGAGAGGCTCACTCTGGTGTTTCTACAACAAGGCCTCATGCTCTCTCCTCCTTCCTGGAAAAATGACTAGCTCAAGAATAAAGTATATAACGAAAACAAGAGGGTTTGATGTGATAAGGTGTTTCTACAGCAAGGCCTTTCAAGAAACCCTAGAAAGAGTACGACCCTAGTGTAGTAAACCTAGGCCAGGGACGTCTCACTCTTCTTGGCTTCAAAATAACACGACTAGCAAAGAGGAAGAGGAAATAGGAGTGTAGCTATGGCTATGCTCTTTCTTTCCTCAACAATGGCTAAATATTTCTCTATCAGGGGACATGAGACAATGACCTACTTGTGTTCTTGTCCCCTAGGGTTTTGATTCAACAATATTCATAAACATATGCAAGAAATTAAACTACAACCATTCAATCAAGAAGTTTTGCAGAAAAATACTTACAATTTACCAAGAAATAACCATGAAAACCCTAGTTGTAACACCTTCCTTCAAGAGAAACACCATAGAATGCCAAAATTGTCTTCCTTCAACAAGTGTGCCTCACTTAATCATCCAAATACCCAATATATGGTGCAAATTTCAGACCTCCTTATGGAGTGAATGAGTGATGATGAAAAAATGAGAGTCTAAATCCCTCATTTATGCAAAACCTTGACCTAATTTTACATTTTAGGTCAGGTAAAAAGGTTGACAAGGCCATAATATCAAATCATACTATTTGTACATTAAATTGTCAAATCTAAACCCTAATCAAGAAAAAAGCTAAGACGTCACCCCTTTCTAGGGTGACATGAGCCCCTATTAGGTTAAGTGCAGCCTCATGAAGCAAGACGTTAGCCCCTTTTGGGCTCCTCCAAGCTTCCACACATGCAAACTATCCTGTCCATCTACCAACACAGTCATGATGATGTCATAAGCCTCCTGGTGATGTCCTAGGCCATCTAGAGCCAACGCCACACTGAAAATGGGTCAATCCCCCTAGGTTCAGCTATGTCGGGGTGCCTTTGGTGGAACGTCCTCTTCTTCTCCAGTGAAAAGTCTCTAATCAACCTCTGTCTTGTCTCTGCCCCTTGATGGGGGCTTAACATCCATCTCATGGGCTCTTCAGCCCCATGGAGGTCCGAACTGATCATCTCCCCATGTGTACCAATCCAAATGGTACCTGTCTGTCGGGTATGGTCCTGCACATCAAAGGCTACACCCTCCATGGGCTCATCAGTCATAAGGATCATAGCAATGTTAATCACATCTCATCATCAATATTATTAAACATATGCACAAAATCTCTAACACATCAATCATTAGCTCAAAGACGTTACACAAGCCTGCAATACAAGTCTGAAGAAAGAGACAAGGTGTCCTATTGGGCTAGTGTCCACAGGAAAAGGAAAGTTCCTAGAAAGACCTCATCCAAGCCATGTAAGTGGGTTATGTGGTCAGGGGATGTCCAAGCATGTGGGTGCAGTGAAGGCTAAGGATGCAAAAGTGTTACCTGTGGGTGCCTTTGTAGAAGGCGAGTTGTACTTGTCACAAATGCATTTTTTCCAAGCCCATTCTTGCCTTTATTATTTTTTTTCTTTTTTTATTCAAGAGCTAATCAGGGGACATGTTGACGGGCGAAAATGAACGCTTGCCAACTGGAAGAGTGGATCTGGTCCGGGGTTGTCTAAATAACCCAAGCCATTTGGGATGATCCACCCTGACGGGTTTAGCGGCTCCGTTGGCCGATCTAAGTCCTAGGAAAACAAAAGAAAACTACACTAAGGAACTAATCTAAATGAAAATAATAACTAAAGCAAACTAATAAACAAATCTGAAATCTCTCTCTCTCTCTATATATACAGTCTACTATCTATACTATACAACAATAATCCTATAAAATTAAATGTTCAATTATCAACAGAATTAGATTCAATTACAAATATACAATATTTACAGATTACAGATTTAAATGAAAACCTGCAAAAATCATTTGTAACTGTCCTATGACAGCAAAACTATTGATTTTTTGATTTTTATAATTTTATGATAAAGAAATTAAATAAAAACTATCTAAGCTAAGAAACTAAAATAATAATTCTAACTATAAATCTGAACGATACATATATCTATCTAAACTACTTAAATGACACTAATAAATTAACTATCAAATAACAAATAGCAAATTGACATGAAGTAATGCTTCAGGTTTGTCCTGTATGCAATAGTTGATTTAGCTATTCAGTGGGAGGAAACCCGCACCAGATTCTTCACAGGCTTCTCGTAAACAGGAAGTAGCCGTGCTCTTCAAATATAAATGACAGGACAAACAAGACATAAAAAATTACAGCAATCTTATAATTTACAAATCGTCACAATTAGATAAATCCCTGTGCCAGATTTGTACAGAACAGTTCAATTAATGAAGAAGATAAACCTTTATTCATTAAAGTGAAACAAAGTGATTGTTGTATTTCAAAATAAGAGAGATCAGATATGGACAACACATAAACCAAATCACATCAACCTGCAACGAATTACGATAGCTAAAGTAGTCGATAATTAATTGCAAACTGATATGAAGAAAACTTGAAATAAAAGTTTGATATATTGAAAGCTAAAGTTGTTACAATACATCAACTTTCATCCCAGTATGTATTATAAATCCATAGTTTGGTTCTCCCCACAGTGATGATGATGGGTTCATTACAAAAAAATGACAAGTATTTAAAGACCACAGGGTAAAACATCCCTGTGGGAATTATCAAAGCAAATTACAAAAAATCTGGGAATAATATCCCAAGTCTCTATTTCTGACTCAAGCTAACAACCTATAACAAAAATATATCACAAAAGTATCTCCTAAACTTCCATAGCATATCCCATTGGTCATTGAAATTCATATGCACCTGAAAGTGGACAAGAATAGACAAGTTTAGAGGATATTTTATTGATAAAATTAACAAAAATCTAAATTTTAAGACTAGCTACAGAATCTCGTGATTCTATAGCTGGTCTAATTTGGACACATAATCGTTTTAAAATCAATCCAAAACTTAACAGAATTATATTCGACTTATTAAACCAAATCTTTAATTACTAATAACAAACAGAGCGAATCATTCATGCCACACCAAACCAAACTTGTATGCGAATTGAAACAAACGAAATCATGGTTTCTTAACTAAATGGTGACAGGAATACATGCAAAATGTCAAACGTTTGTTATTTCCAATTGGGAGCAGACAAAATCGATTGATAGTTGGGGAACCAACGAAATCATATCTTGAACCAATTTCAAAACAGACTATAACCGATTTAGCCAAGTCTTTCATACGAATTCAATAGAGACAAAATATGTCAATCTGAACTTAACAGAATCGTTTTTCAAAATTAAAACTAAAAGAGCAGTATCAAATCTATCTTTGATACCAATCCAACTCATACAAGTAATTATGCTAATTCAAGGCACGCAACAATCATTTGCAAATCAAATCAAATAGGAATGAATCGAAACAATTTGGGGCCGACACAATCGTTATGCAAAATCGTATCAATCAAAACATAGCCACATGATTCTAGCAAACCAATCTTATATACAGGTCGAATGCAATCATGATCCAAACGAAAATATTTATTCAAATGAAACATAATCATTTCTGGTAAATCAAAGTCAACAGGATTGTTTTGAATCTATTAAAAACAAACAAAACTAATCGAAAGCAAACCCAATTGACTACCGTGATTCAAGCATAGAAAATTGTTTCAAAAGCAAACCAAACAGAATCGAAAAAAAACGAATCGTTTATACTAATCTGAGAACAATAAAATTGCATTAACCAAATCATAGCTGTGTCCGAGATTAGCAAACAAATCTTATGTACATGATTCATAACGATATCATTTTTGGTAAAACGAAAATAACAGAGTCGTTTTGAATCTATCAAAACGAACAGAGCTATTGAAATCAAATCCAATCGATTATATTAATTCAAACCAACTCATAAAACAAAATTAATATTGAAATTCATACCTGGGCAGTAAGAAAATGCTTCGATCATGATAACTTTGAATTGACAAAGGTCATTGCTGCCTCGACGTTTCTGAAGACAATTGAACCGATGGTTTTTTGTTTCTTCTCGTTGGCTTGTAGCCTGTCTCTCTCTTTTGACAGCACTGTAACTTGTTCCTCTAACGATTTGATCTTAGACTGCAACAGGGGAACGTCGGTGTAATAACGTTCAAGCCAGGAATCACATTGTGTACACGATGGCTGATTGGGCTTTGGCATCGCAAGAGAGGGTTCTTTCAAGTTACCAGGGGTTTGATTGTGAAGCTTAATTCCCGGGTAATTAGGGTTGTTTTTGAGGCACGGAGGTAGATTAGAGACATAGTCATAGGTTTCCATAGAGCATAGGCCATGAGAATAGGGATATTCTTCAGCTAGGAAATGCTCAATATCGGAGTCCGAGTCCTCGCTCAAGGCTATTGGCTTCTAATCAACATTTTTCTTGGGCTTGTTCTTGGCACATCTGGATATCCATCGTTCATTTTTCTTCCCTTTACTATTGACACTAGTAGCATCACTCTTGCCTTTCTTCCTCACAGGCCTTTTGACGGCCTTAGTATTTTCTTTAACACACGGGTCGGCCATGGTATTGGGTAGGTCCATGTCGGGGCAATTTGAGGGTTTGACAGGGGGTAGAAGGATGTGAAGTGGCACGGCTGGTCCAACCAGAGTTTCAGTAACCACCACCTTGTAGACTTGAGCAGACTCGGGAGTGGCAAAGCCATTCCTTGATAGGAAGGCTTGCCAACTATTTCCACTGAGGCTCAAATGGTGGATGATAATGAGTTTGATCAAGAAGTGATGGAAAAGGCTGCTATCAGACTTCTCACGTTTGAATCTTTTGGACATCTTGTACAGACTACGGAAAAGATAATGTGGCATATTCAGAGGGTAGCCTATAAAATTCATCAATAACCGAAGATGATACAGAAATACCAAGCCATAACGACCTTCGCAGGTCACAAACTGTTTAACAATCGCTAAAAGATCATGCCACCTGGGTTTGAGGGTAGTGATAGGCATACCTCTATCACAGGAAACAATCTTCCTTGATGTGAATAGGAGCGGCCATGACACCTCGTCTACTTTGGAATTTTTAAACCACCTTTGCCCTGTAGTTGGTAAGCCCGTAGCCGAGCTTAGGAATTCCTCATTAAGCTCGAGCTGTATGTCTCTGAACTTAGCCCTGTATCCGTCGAAGGTGAGGGAAAATTGTTGGGCAACCGAAAGGTTGAAACCCTCAAACCTTTGGATAAACACCAGCTAACCACCGTTTTCTAAATCTTGACGAGCATTGTCGAATAGCAGGAGTGTTTGGCTACCATTTGGCTCTATGCGCACCATAGGTGCCATAGACGGGGGCACACAGTGAGCAGGGTAAAGGAACAAGGGTTTGGTCAGGGTAAACATAGGATCGAATAGCTCACAGGCTTCCCCAAAAACCAACAGAGGTTACCTGGGATAGGAGGAAGGCATTAATGCCCGAGTGTGTTAGGGTGGTGGAGCTAGATCAGCCCATGCAAAACAATCATTTCCCAATGTACAACCGATGACGCATATGGTGATTCAAATCACTATGTTAAAAACAATGCCACTCAAACAATTAATGAAAACTATGGTGAGTCGACCCAAATATTTTACTCGAGCAATAGTATTTGCATGGTTTTAAAATCAAAACAATTGTTTCGGAATCAACACCAAGGGGTCGATTATAACAAATATATGTTGTATGAAATGATTACTCCAAGGGTCTAATCCATAATGTCAAAGTGTTTTCATGAAACCAATGTGCCAAGGAATTTGATCAAAGTACATCAAACCACCAATAAATCAAGGATTGAATCACAATCATTAGAGAATCATCACAGTCTCATAAAAATTGAAATCACATTAACAACAAAAGAATGCCAAATGAGTAAAGATCTTGGTATCTTGCCAACCGTGCGACTATAATTAAATTGGAAATGCAATGAACACATAGACAAGAGTAACCAAAATAATCCAGTGACGATTTTAATGTGACTTCGAAATCAAAGTTTTCACGCTTGCAGTCATGAAAACGAGAACATAAGGCAGGTGTGCAAATGCGCAAAATGACAGTGTTGTTTTATTCAAAAACTTGCAATGAAAATCAAGGGTTGAAAAACACTGGTGTAGGCATCTTATAAGGATACGATAAAAATGCGAAATGGTTGCCAACAGGACACTGCCTTGGCATGGTGACCAGAGCTGACAGTGTTACCCACAAGTAATTTCACAGAGATGAGAAGGTTGGCTTGTGATGAGACCCCCTTTCCCTTGGCCATGCAACCAAGAGTTACTACCCTAGCGTGGTAACCAGCTGGTGGCAATGTCTTACTGCTAGGTACCCATGGTCCTAATAGGCTGGCTCGTGATGAGACCCCCTATCCTCTGACTAGGTCTTGTTTTATTGTTTTTCTGGGTCCCTTTGTTTCTTTCTAAGAAGCCTTTTATTGCTTTCTCGGGGATCCCTGGGTGAAGCATCTCGAGGTTTTATTCTTAGGCTTTTATATTTTACCAGCTTTCTTTTACCTTCTGGGCCTTTAGCCCCTTCTTCCCACGAGGTAAGGTGCAATCCTGAAAATAGGTCAACCCAATGCCCGAACAAGGGGAAAGGGATAAGTGAGCAGGAAGTAAGATGAAAAAGTGGTGCTATGATGGGAGCTGATGATGGATTTTCATAAATCCCCAGTGGAAAACCAAAACCTACATATACAGGCTTTCTAGGGCACCTTATCGATCCCCCCAAACATGGTCAAGTGGGAAAATGTAAGATCCAAGCAGTCGTTAGAAATAAAATGAATCAGATGCATACATTTAAAGGTTTTAATGATCAAACGTGACACATACCATGATACCTGGACTAATTACCTCACGAAGCAAGAGCCTCTTTTGATACAGGACCAAACCGATGGTGATGGATTATGTTGCTGCTGACAAGATAAAGACGATGGAAGAAGAAAAGGTGGGTCCTCCAGGGCCATGCTCAGGTCAATCCTGCTCTTGGTACTCCATGTCTAGGACCCGTTGGCCTCGAGACATGATCTCCTAGTTATCCCTGAAAAGTGGGGATAACATTTGGCTCCAACTCGGGGACATGTTCTTACCGTAGAGTGTATGAGAACCTCAACATCTCTGGCATAACCTGCAGACCTGCTTGATCTCGAAAGAAGCATCAATAATAAAAATTTGAGGTGGTAATTCCACCCCAACATACAGATAGATATATATATAGACTGAAATAAATCAATCAATAGATGTAAATGTGAAAGAAAACTAACATGCAATGCAAATGGTATAATACACGTATGAAAAAATTCCTACTTCTCTGCACTTTGTGAAGTCAGGTTCCCCTGCCCTGGTGGGGTTTGAGGAGGTGCCCGCTGATTGGTAATGGGCGCCTTATTCCTTCCAAAGTGGATAAATAGTAGGAGTCATCAACTGATTCTCTTCGAGCTTTGAAAGGTCCGAGCCACGATTGCGTGCTTCATTTGACATTAGTTGGCTCTCCCTTTTGGGTGTCCCACATCCATACTACGTCTCCCTCCTTGTATTTCATGATCTTATATTTGGTTGTTCCTTGGACAACCCTGGTGTACTGTGTAGAGGGAGGAGGGTGGGCTTCTGCTGTAAATACCTCTTCATGGGACGGATGAATCTGTATGTCATCTTCTGGTCTTTTTAGCATCTTCACTATCCCAAATTTTTTTTCTTTAAATTCATCCAAGAGTTGTTGGTACTCTTCCCTTTTGGGCCATTTGATCTGATCAAAATCCTTCTCTGTAGCGAAAGGCATATCTTCAGGAGAATATTCATGAAGGGTTTGTATGACCTTATCATGTGCCTTGTCACTTTTGACCGGGGGATTAACTTCTTGCACATGGGTCTCAGTCACTGACTCATTTAGGAGACGACCAATTGTTCCATTTTTTAGAGGAAATTATATAAAAGAGAGGTCCATCTCAAGGGTACTGCCCAACATTGATGAAAATTTCCTGGAAAACAACATCCCCCACATTTCCTGGACAACAACATCCTGGAGAATGTGGATCACTTTCTCAGGGTATTCTTTGAGGAAAATTTCCACATTCTCAACCACTCCATGTGTGGGGATGGCTTTAGATTCGAAACCACATACATTTATGTAAGGGCGTGTCACTTTCAACACTAATTTTTGCATGACTTTGAACGACATTATGTTGGCACCTGCCCCTGTATCTAACATGCATTTGTCGAGGCTCTTGTCTTTCATTATTAAAGTCATGAAGAAGGGAGGGTTTTCTCTGTATTGAACCCTGAAATGATCGGCTTGTAGCATGATAGGTGTTACCCATGATTTTGGTCATCTTGATGGTGTATTGATGATGGTGTAATCAGGCTCCCAACAAGAACTTTCTCCTAAGAAAAGTGACATTCATCTCTTCCCAGAAAACATATTTTTGAAGAGAGTTCGCGGGTTGCTTATAGCCTAGGGTGCGAAAATGACCCATTCTCGTATGCTACCTCCATCTAGGGTGCGATCTTCTCGCACTGTGCTATATATCTAGGGTGAGAACCTGTTCTCAAGCTTGGAAAAATATGAAGTCTCGATGGTTCTAGAAGGGAATCTTCTAGAGAATGGGTTGGCATTCGAATGGTTATCATTTTACTGGTTTCCCTGATTTGGTGGGATCATTCTCATCCATGTAACCATCTCATCCTCTCCTATATATTGATAGGATTCTCATGGAAAAGGTTAAGGAAGATTAATTGGAGAATTGGTGAAGAAATTGTGTGAAGAACCTAGCTTGAACAGGAGCTTGGAGACTCTAGCAAGCCTATCAAGAGGAATTGGATCTTCTTCATGCAAGGATTGAGCAAGTGTGTGTGTTGGAACCAAGAGTCACCGAAAAGAAGCTTGCGACATCAAGGCAATCAGTTTGTATCTTCTAATTTCGATTAATATGATACAACGACATGTCCTTTTCCCATAAAGTCACTCTTACTTTATTGTGTAATTCCTTGATCATACACATAAGTTGATGATTGAATACATTTTTCTATCTTCACTTTGGTTGGTTTGTGTTGTCTTGGTCTTGACCTCATGAGAGCACCGGAGAAAAGTGGGAGCAACAGAGACCCTAGGAAGCGATACAAAGGTATGTCACATGTTCCTCCTTACTAACTATTTCAATGGTTGTAACTTAGGGAAAGAGTCATGTCCTGTCCTGTTTTGTTCTAGATCCAGGTGGATCTAGGGAGATCTGTTAGTGTTCACACCTATCGATTAGTCCAATAACAAAATTGGCAACTCCACTGGGGATGCAACCCATATTTTTTGTGGTTTTTGGTGTTTTTCCTTGGCCATTTTCTCTTGCCTTACCTTTCTCCATTTCTATCAATCTCTGAGTCTTCAGGACACCCTGATAGACCCTCTGGGTCCAGAAGTCCCTTTAAATTTTTTGTCTTTTTTCCGAAAATTTGCCTAGTTTCAGGCATTCTCGCACTGAACCCCACAGTGGCTTGCGAGAACACCTTGAGTCCACACTTTTATTTTAATTCCAATGCGAGGTTCCCACACTCTGCTTGAAGCTAGCCTGCGAGAATGACCCATTCTCTCACTATGCAACACTAATAGCCTGCGAACCCTCTTTTAAAATTTTTGGATTTAAGATTTTTTCATGTTCAGTTGCCCAGATCAGTATAGGTGTCTGAAAAGAAATTCTTGGACCATTGGTTGATGTTTTCTTGTCTTCGGATGTTGCGTACAATCAGTCTTCTGAAATCAAAGGCTCTTCTTGTCCATCTTTTTCCAACTCTCATCTCTTGACTTTTCTTGGCAAGGACATACTCTCTGATCCTAGAATCCGAGTGCTTGTTTAGTTAAGAGCCGGTGATCGATTTGAAAGTTGGGATTCTTTGTCTTTCTCATTTGCTCATTATTTGGAAGATTACTGTTCTCATGCAATTGAAAAGACTATTTTTGTCTGCTTGTCGTTTTTGTTTCCATTGAAAGATTGGTTTGGGTTTTTGTTTATTGCTTGTTCATTAGTCATTGGTTTTCCTCACTTTCACCATCATGGTGTAGATCCTTTTTGAAAAGTAAAAAACATTTTTCTTTTAAAAGCATTTTCGTGTTTTGAAAATATTGAAAATCAACTGTTGAAATCATTGAAAAAGAACAAATAGGAAATTGTCATTATTGCATGATTCGTTGAGATTGCAATTGAAAGAAAATTGTGTATCGTAGTTCAAGATTATTCCAGAACACTTCTCTTTCCCTCCCATACATAGGATTCATCGAACGAAATTGATATATTTCATTTCTATCTATGCATTGTTGGGTCAGAGTCTCACACAACATTAGTTTCATCTCTGTTTCCTTTGAGTAACAACAACCCTTAATAACATTGCGCAATTTTAAAATTTAACTAGTAACTCTTTTCTAGGGCTCTATTACACCAACATTTAGCTAGGCTAGCGCTTTGGAATAGGCAGAGAGATACACTCTCCAAAGCAAAAAACACACAATAACATCTTGTGTTAAGGAGTGTCAAATTCCATTTACAACATTTTGTCCTGGGAAGCCCTTCTCACACAAGGGTCAAACCCGAGGTCGCATTGATATTGACAGAATTACTCAACCTGCTTTGTTGATACCAGTGTAGAGATTGCACGTATTACGGGGGTCACTTGGAGGTATACCCACACTGATGAGTGGAAGCCTCTCGAGTTGATTTCAGGCTAGATACCCTACCCTTGTGTGTGGATTGGACTGTCGACTGTCCCCCCAGGCTTTATTGTTGTTGGTGGTAACCTTAGTGGCCTATCTTCTTAGGGTCTTACACAAGGTGACTATGAAGGGGAAAGTCTTCACGGTACCTGGAATCGATGTTGGCCAAACTCACTCAGGCTCCTTAGAGGGTATGCCCACGATTATGTGTGGGAGCTTGCACCAGGGTGTAAGTTCGTTAAGAAGGTCATCAACGTAACTTTTCCACCCTATCCCAGCCCCTTCTCGTCCCGTTGTTGTGACATTGGATTTCATCACCAACTAGTGACATCGGAATTAGAAGGTCTTGTTTGCTTGGTATTGTTTCATAGATTTTTTTTACTAGCGCGTGTTGTTTGTTTACCCAAGTTGACCATAAGATTTTCTTCGTAAGTTTGTAACTCGTTCACAATAGATCCTCCATGTCGCTCGTGTAGAATGCAGGGTTTATCTCCAGAGCATTTGGAAGGTTCTCAACCCTTGCCTACAAGCTCACCTGAGGGCTCTCCTCAACAGAGTGAATTCCAAGACGTCACCACTCCACAAGTGGAAAGAACCGAATCTCTAGAACATTTCTGAATTACCAATACTCGAGAAGACTTTCGACTTCACCCTGATTTTGAGAGACGTATTATGGGAGTGAATTCTTCCGGAGACTTAGTTGTTGTGTCTTCTGGATCACCGACTGGACCCTTTCCAGGAATTGAGGGCCAAGATCCGTTTTGGTCTACTGGCATTTTTAGGAGGGATCTCTTTGGTGTAGGATCAGGCGTTGAAATCACCGTCTCACTTGCGTTCCCCGAAACCTCTGACCTAGACGCAGTACCTTTTACTACTGCTTATTATTTTCCTGGTACAGATGCTCCATGATCTGACCACATATTTACCGTCCCTATAGAAATGGTCCATTACATATATACTACAAGTATTCACACCGATATTACAGCATCTAGTCAAGCCCCCATTGGCACGCCGCTCTCGCCTAGTGTCACCCCAAAACTTCCACCCAGATACCATGCGTTGAATGCTTCAATTCCCACTCCTACACAAACCTCATCTGGAACTCCTGGTGGTCCCTCTTATTCTGGGTACTCTCCTCCCAGTTTCATTCCAACACTCCTTCAATCCCCTTTTGGAGGACCTTTCTCATCCTCCACCGGCAGCACTAATCCTAGTGGCACTATTCTGTCATTCACACCAAATTACCGGATTCCTGTTGGTGGACAATTTCACCAAGGAGTTTTGACTCAACCCCCCCTTGTAGGGAAAATTCCTATTGGAACGCAAATCCCAATTGGAACACAACCCCCAATTGGAACACAACCCCCAATTGGAACACTACCCCTAATTGGAACACAACCCCCAATTGGAGGACAACCCCCACCAACCCCACCCTATGGAAAAAACATACCTCCATCCTTGGCCGAGTATTAGAATCATCTGATACAACATAATCCTCAATCGACTGGGGGGCAACAGCTTCCAACTGTCTCCGTTATACCCCCTAGTATAGGCCAACCATATCCAGGTACATCCAATCCTATTTGGGGCTCGAATGCTCAAACTCATGTCCCTATTCAAGGATACAATCCCATGAGTTACTTTCCTCCACAACAACCACCAAATCTGCCTAGGTCTTCACATTATATGTAGACTGCTTATGGTCCCACTGGTTTGTCGATGGGGCTCCTTCCCCAAAGCCACTAGTACCCGCATGTGAATAGACAGTTACCCTTCTTGGCCACTTTGGATCTCCTGGACCTGTCAAGGATTTTGAATGATCCAATTCGTCACTCTCCCTAATGGCCTGCTATACCAGCCAAGCTACCATCATACATCCCTAAATTTGATGGAAAAGCGGGAGAGGACCCGAATAATCATGTCATGAATTTTCACCTCTAGTGCTCATCCAACTCTTTGATGGATGACTCTATTCATTTACATCTTTTTCAAAGAACTCTCACGGGTTCTGCTGTGAAGTGGTATATAGAATTACCATGAGGTTTCTTCACTGACTTCAACACCCTAACTATGGCCTTCCTCACCCACTACCAGTTACCAATCCATTATGAAACGGGGATCGAGATTTTGAGTTCTTTCAAACAAATTAAAGCCACTCATATATCCGATCACATTCATGAATGGCGAAGGAGACGACGTCTCATCAAACTCGAACTTCCCGATTAGTTGCTGGCAAAATGGTTCATGAAATCATTTGTGAACGACATCGCACGTGACATCACCATGGGTGGAATTGTCACAAAAGAACAAGCCATAAGTCATGCTCAATATCTTGACCTCGTTTACTCACAAATGGGTACTCTTTACGACTTGCTCCCTGACGCACCTCATCCTTCCACTTCCACCACTTCAACAACTCCAGCTGCATCTCATGTAGCCGATGGTGTGATTGGCACTTTCCATGCCCAACCACATTCTGCCTCAAGCACCAATCCCAAACCTGCTTCTTCTAATGTTCAAAATGCTCCGTCTCCTACCCCTCCCACCGGCAAGACTTTTGAGGTAAATGCAGTTCAATCTACCCCAGCTGGTAAAAACAAATACAGAAAAGGAAAGGGTAAGAATAAGGAGGAAAAAAATAATTTACAAGCAGAGAAAACCAAAACTTTGCCTATTGACGATAGGGATAAGCGCAAACCTCAATACCCTTGTCTTATCTGTGGTGATGATCACTACACGAAGGATTTTCCACGACGCACTGAGGTCACTAAATTCCTTCAAGGAGCCACTAAACCATCTGCTCCGACCATTTTGTCCCAACCCTTCCCCTCTCAACAACAGGCCCAATTGGTCATTCATGACCAACCCTCCCCTTCTACTACATCCTATGTATTGATGTGCACTGGCGATTCAAAGAAGAATGACATTGCACTCACCACTCAAGCAAAATATTATTCTCCCTCTAAAGAGAAGGTTGATGATCCACCTCCTTCATTGGTACAACCCTCTCCCGCAACTCCACCTACCAACGGTCCTCTTCATCTCGAATGACTGAGCCTTGACACAGTTCTTCGACCCCCTTCGAAGGGCGTCGTTCGAAAATCAGCTTTCAATCCTCATGCTCGTGCTGCCCAGAACTACAACATTGTTGAAGATATGGCCTAAGAACCCTCTGCGATGTCAGCCCTCGAAGTCCTTCAAAGTTGTCCCACACAACGGAAGGCACTATTGAAAGCTATCAGTGGAATCGACCCGACAGACACAAATTTAATAATTTTTGACTTGGAAGATCACATTCCAAGGTTACCCCCTCAACTCACGTTCCAAATCCAAGTGATTATCTCTGACAAAAAAATTTGTCGAACCGTTATCGACGTGTGTCATGTCTCTTTCCTGCTGGAAATCCATTGGCTCTCCCTCTTTGACTGAATCCCAGAACACTCTCAAAGCCTTCAATGGCTCCGGTTTTAAGCCCTATGGTGTCCTTCCTTCTTTTCCAATCACTCTAGAAGGAAAAACGGTCCAAGTTGAAGTGGAAGTCTTTGATGCTCCCCTCGATTACAATCTTTTGCTTGGTCATAGCTGCATCGATTCCATACACGTAGTTGTGTCGACTCTTTTCGTGTTGTACGTTTCCTACATCAAGGGAAGGTAGTCATCGTCGACCAATTAGCCTTCTTTAATTTGGATACCCGTACTAGAAACGTACCATTCATCGCTAAAACCCCACCTGGTTATGAGAACGTTGGTGTAGGCCTTCTCAAAGACTCTTCGTTAATGGGTACTTTCCCCATTCCACCACCCGATGTTCCACGCTCGTCCGTTGCTTCAATCAACATGATCTCCACCTTGATTCACAGAACTACTGCGTCTCACGACCCATGGATAGTACCTGACCCTGGCGATCATCTTCGTTACAGCGACGAAATGCTGTTAAGTCCAGTCAAATCCACCTATCAAGCCATTCAATCAGAAACCTCTTCTGCCCCCTCTCTTGGTGAGTTATCTCCATATACTTTCCGTGTCATTTTTCCCATAGACGAGATGATCATGTCTGTCATGGAAGACACCCCTTGGGACGATGGACATCATCGTTCCATCCTCTTCGTGGAGAAACATACCATCGAGAACTACCAACGGATCTCAACTTCGTCGACCGTTGTCATCATTTCAACTGTTCCCGAGTCCACACACGATGTGTTTTTCGAAGGGAACTTAAGCAATATTTCACCCACTATTCCCCTCGACATATTCGTCAAATGTGGAATTGTCGAAAATGTGCATATCAGAGCTTCGTGTTCCCCTGATGAAATCGTCACCTACATGGTACTTTTCAAAGAGTTTCGTGACGTCTTCACCTGGAGCTATGAAGAAATGCCAGGTATCGATCCTGACATTGTGATACATGAGATCAAGACATACCCCGATGCTAAACCCGTTTGACAACACCTTCGTCCAGTTCACCCACATAAAGTGGTTGCTATCAAGCTTGAAGTCGAGAAACTTCTCAAAGATGACTTTATTTACCCGGTGGCCCTCACTGACTGGGTTTCCAATCTTTTCCCAATTGACAAGAAACAAGGCACAATCCGCATATGGGTTGATTATAGGGATATCAACAAAGCTTGTCCTAAAGACAAATTTCCTACCCCCTTCATCGATCAGATTGTCGACGATTGTACCGAAAGAGAAATCTTCTCTCTGATGGATGGTTTCTCCGGATATAATCAAATCAATATTGTTCCCGAGGATCAACATAAGACAACTTTTATTTGTCCTTGGGGCACTTTCGCCTATCGGAAACTCCCTTTCGGTCTCAAGAACGTTGGCGCAACCTTTCAACGTGCTATGTCTTATGCCTTCCATGATATCAAGCACATCATGCAACCATATCTTGATGACTTACCCGCTCATTTTGTGCGCCGAGTCGATCATCTAATCCACCTCTGAGCCATTTTCGTCCGCTATCGGTTTTACCAAATATGCTTGAATCCTCACAAGTGTGTTTTCTGCATGGAATCCAACCGATTTCTAGGCTTTATTGTTTCACATCAAGGGATCAGGGTAGATCCTTTAAAGGTCGAGGTGATCCTTAATATCCCTCCTCCTTCTACACTTCGCCAGTTACAAAGTTTGCAGGGGAAAGAAAACTTTCTTCGTCGTTTCATCCTGAACTATGCCGAGATAACTCGTGGATTTATGCGACTCCTAAAAAAGGGGTCTGAGTTCGTATGGGATACCATCGCAAACAAAGCCTTCGAAGCTTTGAAGTTGTCCCTGACACGTGCTCCGCTTCTCTTCCCCCCCGATTACAGTTGTGATTATTTCCTCTACCTCGCAGCCTCAGATTACACCATTGGTATGGTTCTAGTCCAAGAGGATGATTCTCATGATGAACATGTTATCTACTACTTGAGTCGAAGTCTAACGCCTACCGAAACCAAGTATTTACATGTTGAAAAACTAGCCTTGGCAGTCGTCCAAGCAGTTCAACGCTTCCAACACTATATCCTCTCTCGCAAGACTATAGTGATTTCTAACTGCAACCCTATGCAACACAATCTCACACGTCAATTGCTAGGGGGAAAATACTCCAAATGGATCGTGATACTCCAAGAGTTTGACTTGGAATTCGAATGAGCCAAGTCCAAGAAATCCTTAGTGTTTGCCAAGTTGATATGCGACTTTCCCTACTCTGAAACAGAAAACGTAGCAGCCAATTCATTACCTGATGAATCCCTTTTCCTCATTAGTTTTGATGATCTTTGGTATGGCGATATCATCATATATCTCCAAACCCAAACTTTTCAGCCTAATTTGTCTAGTACTGATCGACGTCGAATACACTACCAAGCCCGTCAATAAATTATCCTCGGGGATACTCTTTATCGTCATGGGATTGACTCAGTTTTTCGATGTTGCCTCACATTCGACAAAGCCGAGAAAGAATTAAATGACTACCATTTTGGAGCCTGTGGTGGTCATATGTCTAGGTATGCTACTGCCCAGAAGATCTTACGAGCAGGGTATTTTTGGCCTTCTTTATTTAACGACTGCATAATCACCGTCCAAAAATGCCATGCTTGCTAGACCTATAATAATAAGATACGGTCACATCCCGCTCCTCTTCACCCTGTGGTCTTTGTTGATCCCTTTGCGAAATGGGGCATCGATTTCATGACATGTCACCCCCACTCGGCCAGGGGGCATGTATACATTATTGTAGCCATAGATTATTTTACAAAGTGGGCCGAGGCGATGCCGACATTTGACAACACTGGAAAGACCGCAGCGTTATTCATTTTTAATCACATCATAGATCGTTTTGGTGTTCCTCAGGCTATTGTCACTGATCACGGTAGCCACTTTAGAAACTTCATGATGTATGAACTCACTGAAAAGTTGGGTCTTCTCCATGAAAACTCAACACCCTATTACCCACAAGCCAACGGCCAAGTCGAAGCAATTAACAAAGTTCTCATAACCATGCTCTGATGAATGATAGGGATTCACGAAACAAGTTGGCACACAATGTTGTTTTCGGCATTGTGGGCTTACTGGACTTCCATCAAGTTTGCTACTGGGTTTACACCTTTCCATTTAGTCTATGGTTTGGAAGCCATTCTCCCGATCGAATGCGAGATACCCTCTTTAAAAATAGTTGTTGAACTCCTACCAAACACTTCTGCTAAGGAAGAACGTCTATTGTATCTTATGCAATTAGAAGAAACTCGACGCGATGCTACCCTAGTCATAGAAGCCTAGAAAAAATGTGTTAAGGCCCAATATGAAAAACATGTCAAGCCTCGCGTTTTCTCCAAAGGAGATCTGGTTCTCCTCTATGAACAAGATCAATATATGCTAGGAGATGGAAAATTCAAAGCCATGTGGCGAGGTCCCTATATCGTTAGACGAGTTTTGGAAAAAGGGGCTTACGAGTTAGTATATTACGATGGTATTCCTTTGAGTGAACCTAGAAATGGGTTTTACTTGAAGAAGTACTATGCATAAGATCACCTGTGCATGAGTACCTATATTTTTATTGTATCATACTTCTTGTGTGTTACTATAGTTTGTTTTTGTCGTTATCTGGTCTCTGCCCTTATGTGACGTTGTGTTTGATTTCCAGATGTCGGAGTCTTCACTACCCTACATTGGCTTCGCTGATGGTGCTAGTCGTAGTACTTAGAACCTTGCTTCCGCTGCATGGGCAATTTACGCCCCTACAAACGAACTTGTCTCTTTACGAGGTGTGTGCCTCGACCGTGCGACCAACAATATTGTAGAGTATAGTGCTGTTATCGAATTGTTGATTGATTCTATCTCGCTCGGTATCCATCACTTGGTTGTGCGACTCGATTCGCAGCTCGTAGTACTATAGTTAAGTAATGTCTATACTATTCGAAGTCCTACTTTGCTACGAGTGTATTTTCAAATTCGCCTCTTGGAACGCTATTTTGATTATATTGAATATCAACATATTCCTAGACGTCTAAATACATTAACTGATGCATTAGCTAACTATGTATTAGACAGACATTTGGGCCATTTATAAATCAATAACATCAATTTTCACACAACACAAGATAACTGGTAGAAGCCGCATGTATATATAACGATCAAAAAGTTTGTCCGAGGACCAAAATTTCAAAATCTAAAGCTCATAGCTTCTACAAAGTGACGTCATGGATGATGTTCACAGTAACATACGATTTCCTGAGAAATCCTATGAAGCAGTCGACCAATGGACTCTGACACTCCTACTGTATGACACTGATAACGTCGTGGAACCTCTCCAAGAGGCATGTCTGGAATGTCTGTTGTCAAACCCTCCAGGTTTTGTTCCACCGCTTCATAATCTTTGGCATCCAATCATGGCACTGGAGCCACCTCTCCTCATTGCTGAATATGAGAAGTACCAGGTGGTCGGTAAGGCCCCACGTCTATGTCATCAAAAAGAATTTTGTAATTAGACCTTGGACGAATATAAAAACATTTGCATATGATTAAATTCACAAAAACATTT
The DNA here is from genome assembly GCA_009831015.1 of Picea engelmannii. Taxonomy (NCBI): domain Eukaryota; kingdom Viridiplantae; phylum Streptophyta; class Pinopsida; order Pinales; family Pinaceae; genus Picea; species Picea engelmannii. The sequence continues at coordinate 186,018 of ML783278.1, read as the reverse complement.
AAAAACGAAAAAATGTGTACTTCTTAATAAGATCCCCCCACTGAGCACCTTCAGGTAAGGCCAAGTCTAGATCTCCTTGGAAGTCCAACCCAACATAGGCATAATCATCGACCATCAACATCTGCGGTCGCAACCAGTCAAAGAAGTCATCATTGTATTTAATAATTGGTCCAGCTACGTGCTAGGCCATGAGCTGACACCACCTCAACATTCTTGGATCTGTTGGGGTCGGTAAAACCCACTCAACCTACAGCCTCAACAAGGGAACCCTCTTAAGAAAAAAAGACACCAACAAAGACCCGTACCTAAATTGCTTCAGGTTGCCTCGCCTGCATTTAGTTAACTGCCTCTTCATGCTACAAAGGACTACGTCTTCCCAATTAAAAACCCAAGGCTTAGTACACTCTATGGCATACTGAAAGTAGCTCTAGAGAGCCATGTGAGGAGAAACACTCCCAGCCATATGAGCAATGGTGAACAAAATAGTGTGAAGGGTTAAATCCCGCACCCCCCAAATGGCTACCTTTCCTTTGCTCCTTTCCGCCTCTATAACACAGTGCAAACGACAATACTCACTCATGGGAAGCCCACTACCTCTGCTACCAGTCAGGCTCACGTGGTACCCATGCCGTGACAGTCCTATCAAGAAGTAAATGTCCTTGATATCCAAGGACAATGTGTGGACCCCTACATGGAATACTTGCTGGTCTGGGTCCCACATATGCACAAGGTACTCCAATAACCTGACTTGGGCCCTCATACCTAGGATGCGAAAGAATTTCAGGAGACCAAAGTCTCACAAAGTGACAATGGTGCCCATATGATTCCTGGAAATAGCATCATCTTCTTCATTCTCTCTTTCATGCCATTCCAGAACCATGGTGATAGCCAAATACATGCACAAGAAGCATAAGAAGAAGGTTAACAACTCTATTCAACATTTGGTAACTTTTTCATTGAGCAAACTTAAAAAAAATTTCCACTTTGCGGTTCTCGCAGGTGCCCTTTAGGCATAGTGTGAGGTTCTTGCAGGTGCCTTTGGGGTCACCTACGAGAATGAGGCATTCTTGCAGGTCCCATGTGGCTGGCCTGCGAGAATGGCTGAGCGCAATTTTAACCCCTAAAACAAACTCAAAAACATGATTTTTACCAATGAAAATGCAAAATTGAACCATGAAAAGATAGATGACAAGGAGCTTACCTCACTGTCGGAGACGGTTCGTCGAATGGATGCTCGTACCTCCCGCAATCGAACGCCAAAATTCAAGGGAAAAAGAGGGGTTTTGGACTAAAATATTGGCAAAGTTACAATGACTATGGTAAAAAGAACTTTTACCCACTTATATTTACTTTTACCATTTGTTATTGGTTTTCATAATTATTTTATTTATTAAACCTAATGTCTAATACCCCTATGAGTGCAACTTTTGCAGACGTAATGACCTCGATGTTCATGCACAAGGACACGAACATTTTTTCTCTTCTTCATCGCATGTCTTGATTGTTTTTTATGGTTTTTGTACAAAACCTCGAGCTTGGTATTTGTCCGTTCTCACGCTCGAAAATACATGAGAACGTGATCGAGCACACTTTTATCACTTTTTCGGGCTCAACAAGGTTATACGAAAAATGAACCCCCCTGGAGTCCTCTTTAAGCTCTTTTCAGACTCTCTAAACATGAAAAGTTTGTCGAGCGACCTTGTTATTTTCACGCTCGTTAAAGTATTTGAAGAAAGCATCTGTTGGGTGATAATTTATCTCTTTTTCGGTCTCATCAGACTATTTTACAAAAAACGAACTGAGAGAGTTCTCTTTTAAGTGTTTTTCCATACTCTATAATCATGAAAAACCTTCGAGTTTTCTATCTTTGGACTCGTTAAACAAACATCGACAGACCCATAATGGAACCAAACCACTCCTTCCTAGGGTTCGTTAAACATACTCCGAAGGACTCATCCAAAGGATGAGCTTACATCAACAAGCATATGTTATCCTCCTCAAGCTTGCGTAAAAATAAAGAGGTACCCGCCAGAAATGGTGGGGGAAAATTTGGGAAAGGGATGTGTTTTCATATTTATATTGATTGGCAGTAAGTGTCACTCTTGAACATGACACCCCCCTATTCATTATTTGAAGCCGGTTTGGGATATCCATTTGTCTCTCATTCAATTTGCTACAAGGTCATACCCTGCGTTGTCTCTAAGTCAATGCTGCCAAATCATTGGTCATGTCATTCATATGTTTAAGAGAAGTCCATCTGAAACCTCTATTGAGTCGACCATCTATAGTTGTCCTTTCTCTCAGTGTCGGCCTTCCCTGTGTCCAGTCCATCTTACATCATACTCTGTTTCACCTTCAAAATATGTTACTCATTTCATGCCATTAATGGGGGATACATAAAGGCCCTCCTGTGACGAATTTTGTTCCATCGACTCCAGCTCATTATCCAGAAACAAGACTTAGAAATTCTTTGGTACCTTGGAACTTGCATGCCTCAATGGCAGGTTTCCTCACTTTTGACAGTGGGTTTACATCATTGACCCCTGATCAAAAGATTCCGTCGGATGTTCGACCTCAACTCATTCATTCACATTCGGTGGATTTTACTAGTGTACCTTGGGAGTCATTGACATTAATGATGATTTCCCTCGCGCTTGTTAACAGTTTCATCAATGACCGGTAATCAAGTGGTTTCTACCATGTTCGACTTCAACACATGTAATCACATGGTTAGATTCATACTTTCGGGTGATGGGATTGACGACCCTGAATCTCATCTCTTTGGTCCAGGTTGCGATGGAATGTGTATAATTTGCTGACACATAGATCCACTCTGTATGTCTCGTGGCTATGTCGTCTCAATTTGAATTTTCTTGCATAGATCCACAGTGTATTCCTGGTGGCTATGAGATATTTTAACGGCATGGATCCACAGTGTATGATTGGTGGCCATGACCTATGCTTATAATGTCATCCATCCGTGATCTGAGTATGGGAATGCCTACCTCAGAACTAGTATGATATTCTGCAGATGCTTGGTTGTTCGCAGGTTTCCGATTAGGTGCGCTCCTGGTTTCCGACACACACACTCAGTTTACAAAGTATTTCGGCTGTCACTAATTCTGGCCTCATACTTTGGGGGGCATTATGTTACCCATGATTTTGGTCACCTTGATGGTGTATTGATGATGGTGTACTTAGGCTCTCAACAAGAACTTTCTCCTGAGAAAAGTGACATTCATCTCTTCCCAGAAAACATATTTTTGAAGAGATTTCGCGGGTTTCTTATAGCCTAGGGTGTGAGAATGACCCATTCTCATAGGTACCTCCATCTAGGGTGCGAAATTCTCACACTGTGCTATATATCTAGGGTGCAAACTTGATCCGAAATCGGATTTAGCAGGCTGTCAGGGCATGAAAAATGCTCAAAAATGAAAGTGCTCGGAATCCGACGAAACCAACACCATTGCGTCCGGCTCATCTTCCTGATTTCGGTGGTATAATTTTTATGTCAAACGGAGTCCGTATGGAGAAGATATCGCATTCTGTCCGCCGAGCCAAACAGGCAAAATTTTGGGATGCTGACTGTACCTATCTGTACAGTGAAACGTGTCAGTCCGTACAGCTAACGTGGCATGTCCGTACAGCTGACGTGGCATAACCAGGATGCGACACGTGGAAGCATTGGAGGAGGACACGTGGCGGCTTCCGTACAGGACACGTGGCAGCGACAGGGGACGACACGTGGCAGGTCCGTACGACGACACGTGGCAGGTTCCGTACAGGACACGTGGCAGCACCGGAAGGCGACACATGTCAGGCTAATTTGGCATTTTCGGCGCACTCTTGGACCAATCCCGAAGTGACACGTGTCACCACTGGAAGGGTGACACGTGGCATGGGATGACGTCAGCATCGTACGACAGATGTACGGCAGGCTTGCGTGGCGGATGATGTGGCAGTACGACGCGATGACGCAGCAGTTGACGTGGCGCACACGTGGACAAATCAGATGCTGACACATGTCAAGTTGTGATTGGTTTTGAAAGCGCCACGTGGCCCAGTGGCCGACTGCCATGTGGCGCCGTATTATTGGTTTGTTTTATAAAAATTTTGTGTTGGCTCGGCCGGGGATCGAACGCGTGACCTCCCGGCAGCGCACGTACTAATGAAGTCAGACTAACCACTTGGCCAGCGCATGGTGCTTGTTATGTAAACAACACGTTAAATATTTGTGTTTGGTTGAAGTTTTTACCGGTGGGAAAAAGGGCCGGGGCCTAGCCCCAGCCCTCGGCGCACATGGTCGCACGACAGGACCACCGGCGGGAGTTCATACGGAAGCGCGGGGGTTAACCATTGTTTAAAGTTGCGGTTTGAACGGTTATAACCGTTACATGTGGGGGTTAATACATTTCCCGTAACCATATGTAACGGAC
>ML783278.1:158990-170073 GCA_009831015.1 Picea engelmannii | reverse complement strand
ATTAAAAAAAAAAAAAAAAACAATTTGAAAATAATGATGATGATGATTAATGTCCACTAAGACTGAATTGGTCTATCAGACCTTAAGAGGGTAAGTGATTACTTGTGATTCTTTAAAATTTAAAATTTTGTTTTTGTGCTCGAAAAGCATTAAGAGAAGCTTTCCAAGATCACCATACTTTTGTTGAGTTAAGAGGTTAGGAAGGTTGGCAGCGTGACAAATATTTTGAAAATGAGATATAATATGGGTATAGGCTGGAAAATCTAAGAGAAAGTGATTTTCATCTTCAACCTGTTAGCGTCGGAAGTCACTCCTGGATTGCGACAGGAGCAGATCCCGACGCCCATCAGTTTTATGTCACAATTTGTTTAATGGGGTGATTGAATGGATAGAGACTCAAGAAGATATATCTTTAACTCAGGAAACCGGGCCTGGTGTGTAGAAAACAAGGGAGGTCTTGATCCAACTTCTATCAGTAAGTTGAGTATAAGATGGATAGATGGAAGACTTAATGAGATGCGTGAGCAAGACTACCTTGGGCATCAGGCCTTCGACAGCTTGAGGAGGAAAAACTCAGAAGACAAGATCCTCTTGACCCCGAGTTTCAAGGAACTGAAAGGTGGCTCGACTGGATCCTCCAATTCCAAGCCATTCAACATTGAGAAAGCACAAGAACTGATTAGAAACCCTGCAATTATTACAGTGATCCAATCTACATCATCCTATAATAGCGCAACTCAACTGGATCCTCCAATTTTGAGCTATTCTAACACAGTATAAATAAAGAGATGGAAAGAGGCTGACATCCATAAAGTAAGAAGTCTCAAATGCCAATACATAACCAGAGCAACCACTGCTTCATCAAAACTTTACAATCGAGAGCCTAGCTCAACCATCAATGCTTCCCAAAATACAAAAGCTGAGTACATATACTTAGAAAAATTCTCCTAACAGAGGCGTTCTCGGACCTCCAAGGCATGGCGTCCCTTCAGTCAAACTCGGACAGATATCCTTCGTCAGATGCCACCTTAATTGTGCACGGCTCTTGCAAGGGGATGGCTGAGCCATTAAGTGTTGAGTTAGCTTGTGCAGACTTCTCTGGCTAGTCAAGGACTCGGCATGGCTTCTTTGGAAAAAATCGGCACACAGGACCGTCTCGGGCAGACTGCTTGCCAGATCCTCCATACCTTACACTTAATGAGTGAGGAGAGGTTTCAAACACCTCCTCCCACCTTTATTTACTCCTAACAGGAACCAGGATTGAGACCGAATCAGATTGGCACCTGGAGATCGCGACGATCCCTTCTGTGACTAAACTTGATGCTTTTGGCCCCTCTTGCATAGATATTTCTATTTCCCCAAGTGATCACAAGCTGTGACCCTGCGCTTATCCTCAAAGCTGCTTTCAACGTTTCGGGGTTCATGGATAGGAAGGAGCTGATCCTTGCTCTTCAAAATCGCGATGGGTGAAATGCCGAGATGGCCTAATTGGGTGACATGCGTCCCTCTCTGACATGATGGTCCTGAACTCATTCGACGATATTGTGGGCCCCAGTCCTGAACACCTTCGGCACTTCGCGTCTCGCGGATGAGAGGGAGCTACTCCTTGTGCTTCAAAGTCACGATAGGTGAAATGTCGAGATGGCCTAATTGGGCGTCGAGCATCCCTCTCTGATCTGACGGTCCTGAACTCATTTGGCGATACTGTGGGCCCCAGTCTCGGACGCCTTCAGTACTTCGTGTCTCATGGATGGGAGGGAGCTACTCCTCGTGCTTCAAAGTCATGATAGGAAAAATGTCGAGATGGCCTAATTGGGCGTTGCGCGTCCCTCTCTGATCTGATGGTCCTGAACTCATTCGACGATACTATGGGCCCCAGTCCCGGACGCCTTCAGCACTTCGTGTCTCACGGATGGAAGGGAGCTACTCCTTGTGCTTCAAAGTCACGATAGGTGAAATGCCAAGATGGCCTAATTGGGCGCCACGCGTCCCTCTCTGATCTGACGGTCCTGAACTCATTCGGCGATACTGTGGGCCCCAGTCCCAGACACCTTCGACACTTCGCGTCTCGCAGATGGGAGGGAGCTACTCCTTGTGCTTCAAAGTCACGATAGGCGAAATACCGAGATGGCCTAATTGGGCGTCGTGCGTCCCTCTCTGATCTGACGGTCCTGAACTCATTCGGTGATACTGTGGGCCCCAGTCCCGGATGCCTTCGACACTTCGCGTCTCGCGGGTGGGAGGGAGCTACTCCTTGTGCTTCAAAGTAACGATAGGTGAAATGCTGAGATGGCCTAATTGCACGCCACATGCTCCTCCGGGATGGATGGCCTAGATCATTTCGATAAGATTGTGGGCCCGATTCTTGTGCTAGACACAACGCAACTCCATTGGTCTCAAATTTTCATCGACCGACGATCTGCTCCATCAATCGATCCTCGTCGTTGAATACTGGAGGCGCCCACCCACTTGCATTTTTAACCCGAAATGGATTTTCTGCGCTGCACAGTGCGGTCATGGCTGCGACCTTGGACAAAATGCATATGATAGGTTCTTTAAGCCCCATTTCTTCTTATTTACGCCACGAGCTCAAATCTTGGAGAGAAAACACCCCCTATACAAGAAATGTTGCTAACATTGGGCTCCATGGGGGATAGAGTCATCCCTGTGATGCTCTAAGAACTCATTTTATAGTTTCAGTGCCTTGCTGTTGGGCCATGGAGTCAAGTTCAAAACCTCCTACTGAGAAATATATGCCGAAAAGTAAAAACCAAACAAACTAAACATAGATGCTCCAAGGAGCTTATTTATATACAGTCCTAAACTAATAAAATTCTTTACATGGGGCTAGGTGAAAGCAAACTTCCACCATAGCCATTCAAGCAACTTCCTGAACAAAAGCTCCTTCCTTTTGTCGATGATTACAAATAGGTGGTGTAACCGTGACAACAGAATGGTTATGCTCTTCAAATCCTTCTTATAGATTGAAGTTGACACGAAAAAGGGAGGATCCAAATTGTGAAGGAAATACAATTCCATGTATTCCTTCATGGGCTCATAGGACCAGTGGAAAACTACAAAAAATTGGCGACAGACAGCCTCCTCTGCTACACAGTTGTTCACGTGTGGCTAAATATCCTTGGTAAGCACCGGTGGGTGGACAACTAACGTAGGCTAACAATTCTTAGGTGTTGGCTGCTTGCTGACTAGCTCTGGACAAAAATCAAAATGCTCCTCTGGGTCTCCTTCTCGGCTCTCCCAAGGGTCAGATTCATAATCATCATAGATAGGACCTGTGGGAAAGCTCTTCTTTTCAATCTTCTACTCAGGGGGGCTGATTTCCTCGCAATGTCTTTTGTTTGTGAACAGAGGAGAAGGCTCTGCAGTCTACTCTTGGAAGTCTTGGGTGTCTAGCTTAGAACTTGATTCATAGCTGTCATACATGGGCTGGCTGCTACCCAGGTCATCAATCTATGATGTGGGGCTCTGCTGCTCCTCAACTGAATAGTCGTTAAATCTAGGTGAGCACCAAACGTTTTCATCTTGTAAAAAAGGAATGGTCTCCAGATCCTCCTTTTCAATCCCAAATGTAAATACATCATGGGAAATCTTGTGAAGAAAAAGAGAACAATCCTCTTCCAGAATGGATTCTTCCTTTAAATATGAGACAGTAGGCTCCTCAGGGGCATAAATTAATGTCTCTACGGCTATGAAATCTTCAATATCCTCTTCAAAAGAGCCATCAAGAACATATTCCTCAAGGACTAAAAAATCCTCTGCACATCATTCAGCTTCCCACCTATCCATTCAGGTAGAGAGAGATTTTATCAGCTCCATAACTTCGCCCAAAGAATCTTCTTCCTCCTCGGGATTTTCATCATTCTCATAACCTTCCTCTGATGCAGATGAATGGGGATGAGAAAGGACTGATTTCTGATCCAAGTCATCAGGATCATCCTCACAGCCTACGTAAGAAACATCTCCATATGGTAAACAGTTGTTGTATCCCTCACAACAATTATGAAACATTAACTCAGAGGGATAAAGCTTCTAACAATGGGCGGTGAAAGCTACATGAAATTCTACGAGTGAAGAAATGCTAGCAGGGGGTAAAGAATGATACCATTTACGAGCATCCCCTGCTAAAGACAACATGAACATTTTCAATAATACATCCTCATGATGTATCTCCAACTGATGCATGAGTTCATGAAACTCCTAGAGATGCTGAGCAGGGTTTTCCTCTTCATGCTCTCTAAATCTGGGCAAATAATCACTCCATCCATCTGGAGAAGGGACATCATTAAGAAAACCAGGAATAGTAGAAAAAATAAAAGGAGCAAACCTTTGAGCCAGGATTTTCTCCATATCGAACCAGTGGAGTCGCTAATTGATCCTTGAATCATGGAGTCTCCAGGTGAAAAATGGGCATCTTCGAATGTGTCTGGTCTTTGTTCACCATCAAAGGCCAGATCTTAACATCGTGTCCTCCCAGGAAACTTCTCAGGCTGAGAAATCAACTGCTGAAACCTTCTTGAGAAAGCTCCTCTGGGTCAGCTTTCAGGTGGGCTAACAGTAGCTGCAACTGAAACAAAGATGTGGAAACATGGGAGTCACCACAGTGGAGTCACCAGGTGCACAGTAGCAATCTTCAAGGGATCTGATGCCTGATGCACCTTCATACTCAGAAGCTCAATGTCATTCAATCCCAGGGAAAATTTTCAACTTCATCCCTGGCAACGGTGCCAGAAATGTTAGTGTCGGAAGTCACTCCTGGATTGCGACAGGAGCAGAGCCTGACGCCCATCAGTTTTATGTCACGATTTGTTTAATGGGGTGATCGAATGGATAGAGACTCAAGAAGATATAGCTTTAACTCAGGAAACCGGGCCTAGTGTGTAGAAAACAAGGGAGGTCTTGATCCAACTTCTGTTAGTAAGTTGAGTATAAGATGGATAGATGGAAGACTTAATGAGATGCGTGAGAAAGACTAACTCGGGCATCATTCCTTCAGTAGCTTGAGGAGGAAAAACTCAGAAGACAAGATCCTCTTGACCCCGAGTTTCAAGGAACTGAAAGGTGGCTCGACTGGATCCTCCAATTCCGAGCCATTCAGCATTGAGAAAGCACAAGAACTGATTAGAAACCCTATGATTATTACAATGATCCAACCTACATCATCCTATAACAGCGAAACTCGACCGGATCCTCCAATTCTGAGCTATTCTAACACAGTGTAAACAAAGAGATGGAAAGAGGCTGACATCCATAAAGTAAGAAGTCTCAAATGCCAATACATAACCAGAGCAGCCAACGCTTCATCAAAAATTTACAATCAGGAGCCTAGCTCAACCATCGATGCTTCCCAAAATACAAAAACTGAGTACATATACTTAGAAAAATTCGCCTAACAGAGGCGTGCTCGGACCTCCAAGGTGTGGCGTCCCTTCATTCAAACTCGGATCGATATCCTTCATCATATGCCACCTTAACTGTGCATGGCTCTTGCAAGGGGGTAGCTGAGCCACTAAGTGCCGAGTTAGCATGTGCAGACTTCTCTAGCTAGTCGAGGACTTGGCATGGCTTCTTTGGAAAAAATCGGCACACAGGATCGTCTCAGGCAGATTTCTTGCCAGATCCTCCATACCTTACACTTAATGAGTGAGGAGAGGTTTCAACCACCTCCTCCCACCTTCATTTACTCCTAGCAGGAACCAGGATTGAGACCGAATAAGATTGGCACCTGGAGATCGCGACGATCCCTTCTGTGACTAAACTCGACGCTTTTGGTCCCTCTTGCACAACTCTTTCTATTTCCCCAAGTGATCACGGGTTGTGACCCTGCGCTTATCCTCAAAGGCGCTTTCGACATTTTGGGGTTCGTGGATAGGAAGGAGCTGATCCTTACTCTTCAAAGTCACGATGGGTGAAATGCCGAGACGACCTAATTGGGCGCCACACATCCCTCTCTGATCTGACCATCCTGAACTCATTCGGAGATACTGTGGGCCCCAGTCCCAAACGCCTTTGGCACTTCACGTCTCACGGATGGGAGGGAGCTACTCCTTGTGCTTCAAAGTCACGATAGGCAAAAAGCCGAGATGGCCTAATTGGGCACCGAGTGTCCCTCTCTGATTTGACGGTCCTGAAATCATTCGACGATACTGTGGGCCCCAGTCCCAGACGCCTTCGACACTTTGCGTATCACAGATGGGAGGGAGCTACTCCTTGTGCTTCAAAGTCATGATAGGCGAAATGCTGAGATGGCCTAATTAGGCGTCGCGCGTCCGTCTCTGATATGATAGTCGTGAACTCATTTGACAATACTGTGGGCCCCAGTCCCGGACGCCTTCGACACTTCGCGTCTCATGGATGGGAAGGAGCTACTCCTTGTGCTTCAAAGTCATGATAGGTGAAATGTTGAGATGGCCTAATTGGGCGCCGCACGTCCCTCTTTGATCTGACGGTCCAGAAATCATTCGACGATACTGTGGTCCCCAGTCCCGGATGCTTTCAGCACTTCGCGTCTCACAGATGGGAGGGAGCTACTCCTTGTGCTTCAAAGTCAAGATAGGTGAAATTTCGAGATGGCCTAATTGGGCACCGCACGTCCCTCTCTGATATGGTGATCCTAAACTCATTCAGCGATACTGTGGGCCCCAGTCTCGGATGCCTTCGACACTTCGCGTCTCATGGGTGGGAGGGAGCTACTCCTTGTGCATCAAAGTCATGATAGGCGAAATGTCGAGATGGCCTAATTGCGCACCACGCGCTCCTCCGGGATGGACGGCCTAGATCATTTCGGTAAGATTGAGGGCCCGATTCCTGTGCTAGACATGGCGCAACTCTGTTGGTCTCAAATTTCCGCCGACTAACGATCTGCTCCATCAATCGATCCTCGCCATTGAATACTGGAGGCACCCACCCACTTGCATTTTTAACCCGAAATGGATTTTCTGCGCTGCACAGTGCGCTCATGGCTGTGACCTTGGACAAAATGCATATGATAGGTTCTTTAAGCCCCATTTCTTCATATTTACACAATGGGCTTGAATCTTGGAGAGAAAACACCCCCTATACAAGAAATGTTGCTAACACAACCTTCTTAGTGTCACAAAGGTGACACGCTCTTTCAGCGCATGGCGTTTTAGGAATTGACCAATGCCCAGTTTCACTATGGAGCTCGTGAGAATTTGTTCTTATCTTAACAATGCTTATTTTTTTCTTTACACTTGGAAAAACAAATAGATACTTTTGATCTTCTAGATTAGGGTTGATTACATCCTTATAATACCTTAATTTTCTTTTTTCCTCTAACTCTTTATCACGCCACATTTTCTCCTTAAATTTTGATTTGATGTTTTTTTAATAGTATCTTTATTCTACAAAATGGTGTCTTCCATGATTCCCCAATAGTTTAGCCAAGACCGAGCATCTTTATGCCATCCTCGCTTGATTCGATGATGGTTATGACTCGATTTTGAAGCAATTTTAGGAAGCCTCTTGTCTTCCATGTTGTTTAACTTGTTCTTATACATTAGGTATCTAGTCATAGCCATGCTCTCAATGGGGGAGAGGCTTGTTTCTAAGAGGAGGATGGGATAGGGCACATTTCCTTTAATTTTGAGATTATAGGTTATAAAATTCTTTTGTATTTTCTCTATCTTTCTCCAGGATTCACGAGAGATACTACATCCCCAGATTTCACATCCATAAAGAATAACAGGTGTAACAAGAGTCTCAAAGAGGAGTTTCTTCTTATCCCAACTCTAAATATTAGTTGTTTTACAATTGTTTTCAAGCCCATAATAAGCTTTCTATCCCCCAATAATCCTTTTCTCAATGCTATAATTCCATTTGAGCTTGTGGTGAATATCAATGCCAAAATATTTGTAGGAAGTCACTTCCTCCAAGTTGTTGTTGTCATATATGAAGGTATCATAAGGGATCTTATTGGATTTAATAATTATGGCCTTAGTCTTATCAATATTAGCAGTCATACCCATATTGGAGAAAAAATCCTTGAGGATTCTTAGTTGGCTTTTCAAGATCATGGGGACTCCTTTCCATAAGAACGATATCATCAGCATAAAGAATAATATTGATGACTATACCAGTGAGAGTAGGGCCGGCACAACCATCTTTTTCCAAGCAATATTCTAACTTGTCAATGTATATGCCAAAAAGGGTAGGGGACAAGGGACAACCTTGTTTGACTTTGATATTGCAGTTAATCTCTTTTGACTAGCCCTCAGTGTTTTTAAACTTAGCAATAATGTTCTCATACATCCTTATTGCAACAACCCTCAACTCGAGAGAACTTTTATCTCTTCCAATCTATTCCAAAGGTTTTTCCTAGGAACCATGTCAAAATCTTTTCTAAAGTCAACAAAACAACAAAAAAGATTGGTTTTAGTATTGCGGAACTCCTTTGCAATGATCCTAAAGGTAACAAGATGATCCGAAGTTGAATGATATCTCCTAAACCCAGCCTGGCCTTTATCTCTTTTATCGTGACTTTCTAGCCAAATGCTAATCTTCTTTTCCAAAATATTTCCATAAAGCTTGGCTAACATTGGGCTAATCATAATGGTCCTATAATTAGAGGGAATGTTTCTATCCCCATTTTTAAAAATAGGAACAATGAGGCTTTGTGTTGGGTTTAGGGAATCCCTTCTTGACTGCTAAATTGAAGAGCTTGTGTATGTGAGGGATAAGTATTGGCCCTCCGATTTTAAATTTTTTAGCTTGGTAGCCTTCAATGTCCTTAGCTTTCCCATTTAAAAGCCGCTTAACCCCAAACTCTATTTCATCTAAAGAAAAAACTTCTTCCTTTGTAGTGACAATAGGAATGGTGTCCATGGCATTCGGGAACTCGTAAAGAATTTTAAGGTAGGAATTCCAGTCCCTTAAGGAAATCCTATTATTTTCTTTAGTATTGCGGTTTAGAATTTGGCTCCAGAACTTCTTAGGATCCAACTTCTATAGTTGTGAAAGTTGTTCTTTCCTTTTATTGATATAGTACCTTGTTTTCATTTTAATTAGGGATTTGTATGTACTGATCTTATCGACTTTTAAGGACTCATTAGAAGCATCCCTAATGGATTTCCTAGCAATTTTACATTCTTTATCATACCAAGGGTTGGTCGTTCTATTATTCTTTTTATAGGACACCTCGAAAAATAATTTGTTAATAGAAGTGGAAAGGGTAGTTGTAAAATTATGATAGAGTTCTTCAATGTTGTCCTTATAAGTTAGGATATTTAATTTACTATTTAAATCCTTTAAGAAAATGTCAACTTTACTTTTGTCAAAGTGCAAATTCCTTTGATTATCATAATTCTCTTCAATGGTGCTCATATGCATGGAAATGTTTAGAGTTAGGGTTAAAGGTTTATGATTAGAGTGAGGCTCATGATCATTTAAAAGGTCAAAAGTTTCTATTTGGTTGGAAACGTGGATATCCGATATCACATAATCTACAACACTACTACCTAGCCCATGAATACAAGTCATTTGGTTGGAGTTTTTCCACTTTATTACTCCATTGCAAATTATTAAGTCTTGAGATCTGCAAAGCTTGACCAACTTAGTACCAAACAAATTCTCAATTAGGTCTTCAGAGCTTCTTTTGTAGCTATTAGATAAAACATGGTCCTCATCTAGCCATAAAGGATTATGGTTGGAGTAATTACTTAAAAGAGTAGCTTTTTTAGTTGTAGACCTAGCATTAAAGTCTTCTAGCAAGAGGATATTACCTTCATTTTTCAAACTATAAATATCTTGTTCTAAATTATTATAGGGAAAATTGTTATCTAGATTGTTTTTCTTATAAAAAGTAGAATTAATAGGTGCAAAATAACAAATTGCTATATGCATCTTCTTAGCATTAGTGTCATAAATTTCTATCCAAATGTACTGATTGAGAGGGTCAATCTTATGAAGTTGTATGTGAGGAGAAATGTTCTTTCTAATATAATAAGCTATGCCTCCTATCCCTCTACGGTGGGATTTTTTTCTCCATGTCGACCACAAGACAAATCCTTCTATGTTAGGGACCTTAGACTCCTCATGCTCCCAAGTTTCAACTAGACAGATAATATCAATATCACTCGGGATCCAACTTATCATAGGACCTTTATGCCATGGAAAGCCACGACAATTCCAAAAAAGGATCCCGAGTGTCCCAAATTCCTATTTATTATTATCCTTCTGGTCTCTATCGCTAACAATAGCTTTTCAATTTCTAATTATTGCCCATTTTCCTTATTTCCTGGCTTCTTTTACCTTTTGAACTTCCTTCCTTAATTCAACTTGGTCTTTGGGAATGAGGTCTTCATTTATAGATATTCTTGACCCTTTTAAGCTCAAAGATTAACTAAGTATGCTATATTTGTGGTCATTACAACTTACTTTGACACGGATCAACCTATCTTTGTGATCAATTATTTTTCCTATCCTCTTTGCTTCTATGAGGTAAGTTGTATCAATTTGTGATTTATTATTTAATTCTTCTTTTACTATTGCTAGTGATTCCTCCTAAATAAAAAAACCTAGCAAATTTAATTAAAATTAAAGTAAAATTAAAAAAAAAAAACACGAAGACAAATTTAATAAAATTAAAAAGAAAAGTTAAAAAAATAAAATAAAAATTAACTTTAAAACTAAACTAACAAACAATTTTAATTAAAATTATTATTATTAAAAGAATATGTTGTTTGGCGGGCTAGTTGCGTGCCATGGGTGTCGTGGGGGGCGATGCCCAACATCTCCCCAGCCCCCACTGGCTAAGACATGGTCCCAGGGATCCAGGTATAAGCCCAAGGGGGCTAGGGTGATGCCAGGCATCGATCCCCATGCCCTCAATTATGAATTTATAACAAAATTTATTTTAAAATTGTTTTTTTTTTATACAATTTTTATTAAGTTTAATCTAGTTTTAAAATAAATTTTTATATAAGTATTTTTTTAATTTTTTTTTAAATATTTTATTTTAATGTTTTAAAATTATAAAATATGTAATTTTTTAAAGTAATTTTTTTTTTAATATTGTGTATAATTTTATCTGTTTCAAACTTTTTTT
>ML783278.1:128019-158509 GCA_009831015.1 Picea engelmannii | reverse complement strand
TTTTTTCAGTTTTTGATTTTTCTTTTAAAAACATTAAATTCTGCTTACAGTTTTTTTGTTGTTTTTTGTTTTACTTTTTATAAAATCAACTCTCACTTTTTTTTTTAATGTAAATTTAAAAATATATATAAAAATATTTTTTAAGCAATGATTTAGGAGCCACTTTTGAGTTGTTTATCGACGATGGTAGTCGTTGTCAAGGCCACCATTTCAATTAAGTGATATTCTTAACTCCCCCCCAAAAATGGTGCTACTGGTAGCATCACGTTTCGATTCAAGGGACAATTTTAAGGTCTTTGTCCACAATGAAATAAGTTGTCAACGCAATGGGTCTGAATGGGTCCAATTTGTAACCACTTCGAAAAAAGGGTGCTACCCGTAGAGTTCTCATTTTTCAAAGGTCGCATTTTTTACCCCTGTTTCAAAAAATGGTGCTACCAGTAGCACCATTTTTTGAAATGGGGGTAAAAAATGCGACCTCTGAAAAATGAGAACTTTCCACGGGGGTAAAAAATGTGACCTATGAAAAATGAGAACTCTAAAGAGTTCTCGTTAAGTTGGTAACTTTGTTGGGATCCCTAATTCCTTTAAATCCTTTTAAGTTTTGATTTCCTCGTCGCTCCATAATTTACTTAAATAATAAATCATGCCACCTCATAAATATACACATAAGATATCACTTTGAATAACCCTTGTGTCTCCCAAAATTATCCATATATATATATATATATATATATATATATATATATATATATATATATATATATATATATATATATATATATATATATATATATATATGAAATAATAAAATGTACTTGCCACTACAAAAAGAAAATATTAACTCGCTATCCAAGAATGAAGACATAGTATCATGATTGCCCAAAAATGGAAATATAGTGCCATACTGCCTATAGGAGATCAAAATATAAATAGACTGTCCACCATATAAATTATCAAAAACCATATTTACTGTGAGAAGCAGTGTGTTTCTTCTCACTCTCCACTTCCTTTTCTACTTTGTTTGTTGAGTTGGTATTCTCAGAGTGTGGCTGATTGGATGCTTGAGGGTGAAATTCATTGAAGGCTCAAGAGTGTTCATCAGCTTGGTCATGGGAAGTGATTGACTGAGAGGAATCATAAGATTACCTAGAATGAGTGACCACTTTTTTTCCTTTGCTTTACTTAAGCTTAGGGATGGCTATTTCGAGTCTCTTTCTTGCATGCGAAGATTGGGCAGGGGATGCAATGTGGGAAATCTATTGGGCATGTTGGTTGATTGGAGGCGGAGGTGGAAATGGAAATGAAACGGTGGGCCAACCATCGTGATGGACTACAAGAGGATGAACAATATCTTGCCGACCATCATTGATAGGAACTTCTGGCTGGAGGAACACATGAGCTGGAACATGAACACTAGAAAGACTTAGGCAAGATTGGTAAGGATGCCTTTTTGGATGAGGATGTGGATAGAACACTCCTTGGCCCACTAAGCTAAAGAAACCAGCTTGAAATAGATGATTCAATTCTTGAGGATCAACACCAAAATGTATGGAGAATCTAGGTCTCCTGTTAACTCTTTGATAAAAGTTGTTTCGGCCTCTACCTCTACCTATGTCATGGATTCCTTTGTTGAAGAAACTCATTGCCTAAAAAAAAATTAGATCAGTGCATGAAACAAGAAATACTAATCAACCATCAAATTACTTTTCCTAAAGATAATTTTAAAACATTGGCTCTTATCAGTTCACACACAAGCATGCATGCAATCAATCCATTACTCTGCATGTATCAATCATAATTTATTTGTTGACTCCAGTCCACAACTATCATTGTTTAGAACAAGGAAATTCAATGACATATGGGATATGATTGGATTTGTAATGAATGAAAAGTGGTATTCATGAGAGGGAAGCAATGATTATTGTTCTAAAACAAAACCAATTCATAAGAACAAGCTCGACCTTAATAATATCGTCATCTTCATTTTAATGAATATTCATCCAATACTGTTCACTATTGTTATATGAAATCTTCCCTTTATAAAACTCTCCAAATGTTAGGGAACCTTTTCACAATCATATCTTCTTAAAAACAAAGCATGGGGATAAATAAATGATTTTGGGAAAAGTGAGGGGATTTAATATTTGCGCAAAGTGAAATCATGGACGAGAAATGAAAATGATGAATGCTCCTTTTGCAGGCAACTTATTTTTGTATATCAACCATAAACTAATGATAATAATTCAATGCCTCAAATGAAACTCTATGGTTATTTTCCTTTTGATTTCTTAGAGTTTAATAAAAATAAATTAACAAATATTAAAGAGAATTCCACCCAAAAAATCTTGTAAGAAAATCCATATATAAACCTTTTAAATATATCAATTCAAACTCTATTTTGTCAGATATACTTCATCCATAGAATTCATCGTAACAATAGAGTGAAGTTGATCCAATTTCAATCAAACATAGCAAATGGAAGGTTTGATCAATTTCCCCATATCAAATTTGCTTGAACCAATTTTCATCTCTGTATTGCTACTTATACCATGCCATTCAAACTTTTGTAATTGTCCATATTTGTAATCAATATGACATAATCATAATCCAATCAATATGAGTCCAAGAATACAATGTTGGAATACACACATGCTTGTAATATCATCACCCAATTTTCATACCAATTTCCAACTCATTTCTATGCGAAGAACGAAATTATTTGCAGAGTTGAATATCAATAAGCAAGCCCAAATGAAACTGACAAGAAGGTTTTGAACATAAATAAAAAAATTCCCAAACTATTCTTGAATTAGTAAACAAGATCAAGTCAAGATACAAGGGTGGATGCAAGCCCTACGTTTTGTGTTCTTTTCAAAATACGAGAACCATAACTCAACCCATACCAAGATAACAAGAAGATGAAAACCCATATGAGTGAGAAGTGAGTCAAACCGAAACAAGCTTGAAAGTTATACGTATGTCAAACACAAGTATGGTCGATAGTTTTTTTTTTTAAGTGACAATCAAGCCAGGTCGTCTTTATAACAGAATGTGCCCCAACCCCCGTTCGAAATTTCTTTTGGACTAAACATGGAAGATATCAAAATGCAAACCCTGGATTTATTTTTATTTTTTTTCTTTAAGACCATACCGAATATTAAAAAAACACAGAGGGCGATACTAGGTTACAATCCATGAAACAATGCATTTCATAGACGAGACTCCATTTTAAATTCAATCTTTCTTTAAAAAAAAAACATCTGTGTTTATATGTTTGCCATGAAAAACCCAGGTTGTAGATAACATTGATGTCCAAAACCAAAAAGATAACTTGATTTTGCATCCATTCATAGTCGTTCACCAACTTATAAATGTCCAAACACAACCAGAGTTAAGCTTAGAACACGCATACAACATGCAAATAGAATATATCCAACATCTACAATTATCAGAGAAGAGTAAAACATTTGATTCTAGAAGAGTCCAAAGTGCTCATACCTATCAAGGTTGTTTAAATAACCACAACAAGGACAACCAAGGATCGTTATCCAACCACCATTACAAGATTAAAACTAAAAACCCTCGACTAACAACAACAGAGTATTTCCAAGCAAGTGAGAATGCGAAAAGGCGGTATACCTCAGGAGGGAGAACCAATGAGAGTGAAATAACTCTCATTTACTTCACATAACCTCCACGAACGGATTGTTGAAAACCAAAAAAAACTTCCCAACTCTTTCACGATAACTATCAAGGAATCAAACTTTACACGGTGGAACACATTCAACGCCAACTCAAACTTGAAATTCAAACTCTATACTATAGTATCCATGCATTCAAAACTGTTGAGCTTACAATAATAACATATCCCGATGATCAATATCAATACCATATTCACAAGGCATGACAATATATCACCTCTTATTTACCAACAATACCAATCACATATTTAAACATTATGTCATATGATAATTCTATCATATGTGAACTTTGTCATAAGTCGCGTTTATCCATTCAACATCCTCATATGATATTGAACCTTTATATGATGACCAATGTTGCTATATGAAAAATTTGTAGAAGAAAACTTAACCATCCCTTTTGATATGTCATAAACCTATAACAACAAGTTCAAAGCATTGTAATTGTGATTAATATAATACTTACGTGATGGATTTTCGTCCTCTTTTATTTTGATATGCGATGATTTTTTTGGCACAATGAAGTATAGGGGAAATTGCAAATTTTCTTCAAGAAATTATTCATGCATAGAATACAAAAAGGCAATCATAATTCAAGTCAATTTCTTTGTGAGCTGCAAATTTTAAAGGAGTGAAATCAATTTAATATGTTTCTCTTTAAGGGGTCCCACCTACAAGTTATGCAGTATAGTAGATCAACTCTATATAGTATGTGCATTGCAATCCTTTGTAGCAGAATTTAATTGAGTTTTTTTGTGTCAAAAATTGGCGACTCCATAGGGAAATCTACTTGCAACAGATTAAAACTCATGAACTTTAGTTTTGATGAAATGACCAATTTTCTCAATTGCGAAAACATATAGAACAAGAGAAAATACACATAGAATTGAAATGATACATGTAATGGGACTTCGTGGAGCAACTCATGGAAAGTGAGATATATGAGGGAGTTTGGTATTGTTTGTATAATGAGCGTAGATACAATAGAATTTACTTGGATAGATAGTTTTTACTAAATCTTTGGCTTTGCTGCAAAATTTTACAAAACATCTGATATGCTCTTATTCAAAAACAATATGGAGGGTAGAAAGGGAAAGGAGAAAAGGGAGAGATTTATGATTGTCAAGTTTATAGCAAAGGATGTAATTGAAGGTATAGGATATTATTTCACCCAGTGTTAAACGAAAAGAGAATCATAATATATTTGTTGTGTATTTAGTTTCAAAATTGACTGACAATATTTGCAAACAATGATCTATCTAGTGAGTTGACTGATCTAGTTGGCTATGTCTCAACAAAAGGGTTTCAAACCAAAAAAGGCAAACCAAGATGATAAACAAAACATCAAAATGTAATCAAAGAAAATAAAACAGGTATGTACAGAAACGAAAAGTATTTACAAAGAATTGAATCTCAATCAATTTGGTTTGACATAGTGCTTAAGATGCGAACCATTTGTACTATAAGAAAATAATCTTTCATCCATATCCTTTAATAAATATGAATTGGTACCAAGGACAGAGGATATTTTAAATGGACCTAGCCATAATTTTTGAAACTTGGAATGTCTTCCTCTCTTAGCATGAGCTGAATCCGAGAGTAACACTTTCTCATCAATATTAAAATCATCAGATTTAGTCTTCTTATTGAAATATTTCTTAATTGTATGCTACCTTCTCTTTAAATTATCTAGAGCATGACTTCTTTGTTCTTCTAAATTGATTAAGGCATTTATTCTCTGAGATATATCTGTTGAATTAAATTCTTCAGCTCGTAATGCCAAACATAAAGAGGTAAGTTCTAGTTCAATTGGCATAATAAATTCTTGATCATACAACAACTGAAATGGGGTATGGCCTGTGCTAGACTTTGTAGTAGTATAATCTTCCCAAAGTGCATAAGTGAGAATTATGTGCCACTGACGGGGCCTATCGTCTATAATCTTTTTCAATATCTTGACTAGATTCTTGTTAGTTGACTCATCCTACCCATTCCCTGAGGGTAATAGGCAGAGGAAGTGAAGTGTTTGACACTAAAATTACTAAGAAGCCAAGTAAGATTTGCAAAGATGAAATCTGGTCCGTTATCTAAAATGATTTTGAGGGGAAGACCAAACTGAGAAAATATATGATATTCCAAGAAAGAGATAACTCATTCATCTTGAGCATTTCTAAGAGGCATAACTTCAACCCACTTTGTGAAGTTATCTATAGTTGTTAATATATAAACATGGAATGCAAAAGATGATGGGTTAATAGAACCAATCAAATATAAACCCCATTTAGAAAATGGAAAATCGGGAAGGACATGTTATAAGGGAATGGTAGAGAAATGTTCTATACCAGCGAACTTTTGGCATTTATCACATGTCATTGTAAATTCATAGGAATCTCTAAAAGTGGATGGCCAGTAATAACTGAGGATTTTAAAGGAACTGGATTTGGCAACAAAATGACCACCAATATGAACAATACATATTGTTGATCTAGGAATATCATTTACTAGTTTTTGGGCTACACTATCATCTATGCATAATAGAAACAACCCATCATTAGACCTTCTAAACAAAGAGTCTCCTAAAATGAAGTACTTAGAAGGTTCAAGATGAAGCCTCCTTCATTGATGAGGATTCAAGTGATCTGGAAACCTTTGAAATTGCAAGTGATGAATGAGATCTTTATACCAGGGATGTTCAGAAAGATTAATATTTTGGTTTTCAATATAGAACAGTGTTGATAATGGATTATCTTCATCTTCATAAATTTCATTTGGTTCAGGATGTCGATCCGGATTATTTTCGGCATGAAATGAGAGCGAATATATAATAAATAAATGTACAGAGATATCTCAGATATTCAATAATATAATATAAATATATCATAGATGCACCATAAACACAAATATACAGTAATACACAATTTCTATTAATGAGCGAATTGTACAAAACTTTAGAAATACAGAGTGAAAGACTCGCTAGATTGGTGGCAACTTATCTCTGAGAAGAGATGTGACGGATACGCTCATTCGCAAGAATAAGATTAAAATGAGGCTATAAATTCATTTTTAACATAAAAAAAAATCCAAAACCCAAACCCCGGAAGATGACAAGCCAACAATTTTGTGGGCCCTGTTTTGGGTAGTTTGGTGTATCAACTTCTCGAGGGCATACCTTTGGCATACGATCTTTGTTTGGGGCGCACGATAGCTCGTTGGAAAGGTATCGTCGAGGAGATTAATTTTGGGGGATAAATTAGAGCCTTTGGATATCATTGAGGTGATATATCATAAAAAAAATTCATTTAGACCCTCAAAATGGCCCCAAAAGTTTAGGAACCGAAAAACTGCTAAAAATAGTAAGTTGCCAGAAGACTGTTTTGAGCCAATTGGAATAGGTAGGTGGCCACTGATATCCATCTGGATCATATGCTAAGATAAGTGAAGGGATAAGTCACGTCCCTTGATCGTTTTGGATATCACGATCTTCAAATCGTGCTCTTGGATTTTTTCAAGATAATGTGCAAGCTTACTTGAAACATGCATTTGTGAAAGTAAAAACTTAACAACAAAAAAATGGAATTTTACTTGCGTGTGCTTGCCTAGAATAAAATGATGAAATTTTTATATAGCTTTAACAAGAGAGAAAACATGCTTTTCAATGTAAGAATATTTTATTTCATCATCCGATAAGCTCTGGCTCATGTAAGCTACAAGTTTTTCATTATTTTGATCATCATTTTGCATAAGAATTGTAGATATTGCTTCTTTTGTAGCGTTCGTATATATATTGAAGTCTTTTTCAAAGTCTGGTTTCTCCAAAACCGGTGCAAAACTAATTTCTTTATTGATCTTTATGAAATCCTTTTCGACATCACATGTCGAAGAGAAAGGATGATATTTTTTTAGCATACTATGGATTGATTTAACTATGACAACAAAATCAGGAACAAACCTTGAGACAATATCTATAGTGCCTATAAAATATTGAATTTATTTCTTAGATGTAGCGACAGGGAGATTTAGGATTGCGACAACCCTCTTAGGATCTATGCTTATTCCCGAATCTGAAATAATATGACTGAGAATTTTACCATAGGTGACACTAAAAATGGACTTTGAAGGATTCAAAGAAATGCCAAATTTTCTACATCACAAGAAGAATTTTCGTAGATGATCAAAATGATCTAATCGGGTTTTGGAATAAACTATTAAATCATCAAGATAAGCCTGAATTATCTTACCGATAACATCTTCAAAAGATAACTGCATAACTCTCTGAAAAGTGGCACCTACATTAGACAAGCCAAACGACATTCATTCATAGGAAAAGGTGCCCCGATGGGTTGTAAATGTGGTTTTATATTTATTGATCCTCTTGACTTTAATTTGATTATAACTGGATAAATTGTCAAGTAAGGACATCATTTTTAATCCTACAACTTGTTGTAAGATCATTTCCATGTTAGGAAGTGGAAATTTTTCGTTTACACTTTCTCTATTTAAAGCATGAAAATCAACACAAATCCTAATATGACTTGTTTTCTTCCGGATGAGAACAAGATTTGATACCCATTCAAAATGGTTAACCAGGAATATTATATGATAATTTAGGATTTTTTCCACTTCTTTTTTTATTGTAGCTTCAAGTGCAGGATTCACAGGTCTCTGGTTTTTCCTAAATGGATTTCCCCCTTCTTTAATCATAATGGCATGTTGTATAATATTAAGATAAAAACCACAAAGATCCTCATAAGACCAGGAAAACAAATTATGAAAATCTTGGAACAAGTCCATGAAATTATTATTTTCTTCATCAGAACATTGAGCACCTATTTTAATAATCTTAGGGGATTCAGGGGTTCCAATGTTCATTAATCCGGATTATTTTCGTCACGAAATGAGAGTGGAGATATAATAAAGAAATGCACATAGATATTGAAGATATTCAATAATATAACATAAATGTATCAGAGATGCAACCATAAACACAGATATATAGTAATACACGATTTCTATTAATCAAAGAAATGTACAGAGACTGTAAAAATACAGAGTGAAAGACTTGCTAGAATGGTGGCAACTTATCTCTGAGAAGAGATGTGACAACTACTCTCATTCGCAAGAAGATGATTACAATGAGTCTCTGAAGGCCTTTTTACAATAAGTAGGTATGCCAAAACCCTAGACATCCAAAAAACTAACCCTAGGAGATGAAGCGCCAAAATTCATGTGGGCCCCATTTGGGTAAGTGAGTACATCAACTTCCCGGGGTCGTAACTTTTGCATACGATCTCCGTTTTAGGCATGTGATAGCTCGTTGGAAAGGTATCATCAAGGAGATTCATTTTGGGGGCTCAGTCATGCCTTCGGCTATCATTGAGAACCTATATCTCAAAAAACCTTCATTTGGGCCCTCAAAATGGCCCCGGAAGTTAAAACCTACTAAAAATAGTAAATTGCCAAAATTGCCAGAAAGCCGTTTTGAGCCATTTGGAAAAGGTGGGTGGCCACCGATATCCACTTGGATCATTCATGGGGATCCCCAATTTTTATTTTAGTCTCCTCTTATTTATTGTTTTATTTATTACTTACATCACTTGTCGAGAATGAACTCTCAAGAAGAGTTAATCCTTTAGGAAGTTTATCTTTTTCAAGGGAAATAATCTCTTTAGGATTATAAGGTTCATTCTGTAAGAAGACACATATGCCTTCATCATCTAGAAAAAATTGCCAAGATTCTATGTTGTCAGGAATATGAGGCTGGTAAAGAGACATAAATGTACAATCTGGTCTTCAAGGTAACAATTTCCTTGTAGGTGAGGCTGCAAAAACAATTAACCTGCCAACCACAGAATTAAGTTCTCTTTTGATATGAGTGATGTTGAAAAAAATAATATTTGAGATTAATGCCCAAACAACTTGGGTGTATGTTTTAAGTAACTTGTTTTTGGGCTTATATATTTTCTTGAGTAAATTCACAACAAATTTTGAATCACCAAAAACAGTAAGATGACCACAACCGATATTATAAGCGTTTTCAATGCCTAACAATAAGGCTTCAAACTCAACAACATTATTCATACATGAAAATTCTAATCTATAGGAAAAATTGTGAATTTTTCCTACAAGAGAGTATAATATAATACCTGCCCCATTACCTTCATTTGAACATGCACTTTCAAAGTGCATATGCCACATACCATCATCATAATCATTCGATTCAAGAAACATGTCATCTTCATCACCAAATATCGAATAGATACCCATGTCTTCCTCAATGTAATTTACATTAGGATGAGGAACGCTTTCAATGTAAGGTGAAATCCTTACTTCCCTTAGGACAATAATATTCTTTTTGTTCTTAGGGATGGATAAATGTGAACCATCTAGCGATAGGTAACCACTAGTTAAGGCCTGCCAATATCTACCCAAAATGAATGAATAATTACTAACAAGCATATCAATGACTTGTATATTAAGGTTGGTTCTTATTTCAGGGTGAGCATAGAGGACTAGAATTACATATTTGATCTCACCTATGGTAGACTATTGTTGATTATTATAGGAAAGCATACTCCTCATGTTTTCATTAGTATAAGAGAGGCCTAGATCTTCCATAATAATTTTTGACATAACGCTCGGGCTAGATCCACCATATAGCATGAAAAAGTGAGTTATTTTATCCATAATTTTACAGAAATATAGAAAGGGTTTTTTTTTATAGGGTTTCTAAAATTATTTACACCTATTCTATTTACATTTGACTCATCTCCATTATAATTTTCAGTCAAATTAGCTACTATGGAAGTTTTACCTTCCATGAAATTTTTCAGATGTTGTTGTTGTTCCATGATGGTGACCATGTCCAAGAGAGAGGAATTTGTCTTTATATTAGCTAATTGATTGAGGATATTATATTTGGATGGAGGGAAAGGAGTTGATGCTCCCAAACGTTTTGATGACCTGTTAACCTAGGAGTTTGTATCTTGAGATGACGAGCTGGGAGAAAAAGTGGTTTGGGAAGAATTAGTTTTACTCTTATTAGTGTAAGTTTTATTTCTAGTGTTTATCACCATGACATCATCTCATGGATCCAAATCCAATACATCAATATTTTCATCTAGTGTTTTGCCAAAGATTCGGTCTCTAGTGTTTATTTTTACTTCACATGTCATTTCATCATGATTTTCTTCATAAAATTTACACCAAGCATGAGACATTATTGTAAATGTGTTGAACCTTCACATAATAGATATAGCTAGAAAATGACATACACAGTTTGCAGACAAAATATGAGAAAATAGAAGCATAAGAGAAGACTGGAAGAATTCTCATTAACCAAATGAATGAAGGATAATTTACACATGATATACTTTGTATAACTCAACTAATGCACAATGGAGGAGAAGCCAATGTACCATAGTGGTGGTATAGAGTGATATGGACACACACCAACAATTACGGGAGTAAACTGCCACCTAGTCTAGTCTCTCGGGAAGTTACGGGAATTAACTGCCACCTAGTATGAGTTAACTAGTCTCTCAATATTCAGTTAACTGAATGAAACAGAGTGAAGTGAGGAGGAGATTAGGGAATCACGAGTAATGCGCTAGTCTGGTGATGATCCCAAGGACAATGTGAATTAGTTGGTGATGATCCCAATGCTACATGGTGATGATCCCAATGTGACATCTAGACTCCACTCAACTGATCAATCTGAAGTGTGAACTGAAGAGAATATTCTCCTAGAGGAATATTCTCCCTAGACTATAGGACACTGAATAATGAATAGTAAACATAGGGAAAACCTTAGGAAAAATAATTCCTAGGTGTGTGTGAAGTATCTCCAACACCCCCCCTGAACATCATTATGGTGAAAATAAAGAATGGGTCCCGACAATGAGGCCATGATAGGTACCCAAATACAAAAGATACATTGAAATAAATGAGGAAAGAGGGAAAAAATCATGGGAACCCCNCAAAGTACAATGTATGTAAAAATAAGAACTGACAATTGCTAGGAAACTCTATCCTTCACTTCAAGGTGATTGCGCAAATAATGGAAATTTTTCTTAGTGAAGGTCTTGGTGAATATGTCTGAAGTATTTTCTATTGAAGGACATAATTTCAAGTCGATGATCCCATCGTGTGCTCAGTCCTGGATGTGGTGCATGTGTATCTCAATGTGCTTCTTCCTTTTCCTCTGAAATGGATCTTTGCATAAATTCAGAGTGCTCTGGTTGTCACACCAGATGACGATCGACTGATGAAATTGAATGCCCAACTCAGTGAGAAAATGTTGTAGCAACATAGCCTGAATGGTTATGTTAACTACCTCTTTGTACTCTACCTCGGCTAAATATAGAGAAATAGAAGCCTACTTCTTTCTCAACCAACAGATAGGCCCAAAACCAAGACTGAGTGAGTAACCAGATGTGGACTTGCGATCAATTCTATCTCCATCCTAGTCAAAATCAATGAACTTGATGAGGTCCAATGTATATTCTGCTACATGTTGAGTCCCAAAGGTTATGGTGCCCTATATGTATCGAAGGATATGCTTTGCAGCCTTCCAATGTAGCTCATGTGGCTCCTGCATGAACCTAGAGATTGCTCCAACTGCATAGGATAGGTCTGGTCTAGAGTGTGTAAGATACAACAAGATCCCCACTAGTTTTTTGTATAATGTGCTATCAACCAGTGGAGTTTCCCCACCATCCTCAAGTCTTATCCTGATAGGAAAGGAGTCGGGGCAGACTTGTAGTCTGTCATGTGAAATCTCTCAAGGAGATCTCATGCATACTTGGCCTAAGACAATTTAATGCCTGATTCATCCTAGTTGATCTCGAGTCCAAGGAAGAAATGTAGCGGACCCATTTCCCTCATCAATAACTTGTCATGCAAAATCCTCTTGACTGAAAAAATCGCTGAAGTTGAGCAACCAATGATCAACAAATCATCAACATACAAAACTAGGAGTAGAAGTGAATCAACTGTCCTGAGCATGCAAACATTCGGGTCTGAATTACAACATACAAAATTCTATGACAACAAGTAGGAGTCCATTTTGGCATACCATTCCCTCAAGGCCTATTTGAGGCCATAAAGAGACTTCTTTATTCGAAAGATCAAAGATGAATCCTGCATAAATCCATGGGGCTACTCCATATAGATATCCTCAGAGAGATCTATGAAGAAATTTATTCTTCACATCCATCTAATGGACTTCCCATCCTTTGGCTACCACAATGGAAAGTGCCAAATGTGTGGAATCCATCTTCTCTACTGGAGCGATGGTCTCATCATAGTCAATGTCGTGCACCTGTTGAAAGCCTTTGGAAGCTAGCCTGGATTTGTATTTTCTAACCTATCCATCCGCTGCACTCTTGGTCCTGTAGACCCATCTGGACCTGACAAGTTTCCTTCCTGAAGGAAGGGGAACTAGATCCCAAGTCTGGTTCTCAAGGAGGGAGTTGTAATCCTCCTGCATGGAATATTCCCAAAAGGGATTTCCAACAACCTCATAGGACTGTGGATATGAATACTGAACCAAGAAAAGATGCCTGGGTGGTATCGGTTCAATGGCAATGAGTGCAAGAGGAGTCTCCTTGAAATAAGATCGAGTCCTCCTAGTATGAACTGTATCCAAAACAAGATCTCCTACAACCTGAAGAGTTGTCTTGGTCGAATTGGGCCTCGGCTCTGGCTCTGCATCTACATCTGCATGCATTGAATCTACATAGGACTATACTGACTCTGTATTTGAATAATATAAATCCTATGAATCAGAAATCTCATCTGAAGAAGAGTCGACATTTTCATGCTCATCATCTCTGACAGGTTGAATAACAAAAGTGTCTGCATGCGACTGCTGAGGTACATGTGAGACACTTTCCTCAAATTAGATACTTCTCTCAATGATGATCCGGTCCGAGGAAATATCAAGGAGTCTGTATCCCTTCACACCGTCGGGGTATCCAACAAATATACACTCTGTGCTATGTGGATCAAGTTCCGTCCTCTTCTAAGAGGGAATCATGGCCCATGCATGTGAACCGAAAATACAAAAGTGGGTCACTTCCAATTTGAGTCTGCTCCAAGCCTCGTAGGGGTTCTTATCCTTGACATATCTATGGGGAGATATTTTTTGGATGTAGGTTTCACAATTAAGTTCTTCAGCCCATAATATCTGTGGAAGTGACTTTGCATGTAGCATGCAAGATTCCCTCTTTTAGAGATCTATTTTTCCGCTCAACAACTTCGTTTTGCTACGGAGTATAAGGAACTGTGTGCCGCAACTAAATCCTATCCTCATGAAAAATATTATGTATCTCATGGTTGACATACTCTCCACCATTATCTGTTCAAAGGAATTTGATTTTCTTTCCTAATTGTGTCTCAACAAGGGATTTGAAATATTTGAGGTGTTGAAAGACCTCTGATTTTTTCCTAAGAAAGAAAATCCATGTGAAGCATGAGAAATCATAAAAAAAAATGAGCACGTACCTTGATTTACCGATTTATGGATGCAAAAAAGGGCCCATAAGGTCACTATGGATCATATCTAAAGGAAAGGAAGCCTTATGAGTCTTTCCTTTGTCTAATTTCTCTTGAGTTTGTTTTCCAAGAACACATCCCTCACAAATTCCTTTGGAGAAGTGGATGTCATGTAGAACATCAACCATTCCATGTTTTCTAAGTTGTTGCATATATCTAAAATTTAAATGCCCAAACCTTTTGTGCCATATCCTATTTCTTTCATCAGCATGGATAAGTAGTAATGCATAATCCGGTTCAGTAAATTCAAAAAATGTGTAGATTCTGGATTGATGATTTACCTCACCGGTAGAAACCCTGGAATTGGTTTTCATGTCATAGATATCCATTGCATCAAGTGTGAATATGAATCTCTTTCTGATGTTGAATTTTTTCATCTGAAACATTGAGAGAATATTGACAAAAAATTTGGGAACATGTATCACATTCTCGAAGCTTCCATTTGTGAGTTCAATTCTTCCTTTTCTGGTGACCTTGACTAGAGAGTTGTCCCCCATTAGAATAGGATGACATTTACATCAATCCAATGAAGAGTAGACTTATTTTTTGGCTGCCATGTGGTGTGATGCTCCTGAATCTATGATCCAAGCATTGGGAGAGGAGTTGATGGAAATCAAAGCATGGCTAGAATTGCCTTTATTGGGATTATGATCTTCTGGCTTCTTCTTCTTGGCACCCTTGGGGATGCAATATACACATTTTTTTTTTTTAAGTATTTGGGCCATTTGATCTATCTCTTTATACATACATGTGGATTCTGGATGGAATCCTTTATGGTAGTAAGTGCATTTCTCCTCTTTTCTTCCCTTTCCACCTTTGGATCCGGAGGCATTGTTGTAGGGTTTTGAGTACCCTTCCTTATTTGGATTTGCATGTGCTTTCCTTTTGTCTTTGTATTTAGATTTATTATTTTGATTACCTTTACCATCATGCAAAGTAAGTGCATGCGCCTATTCTCTTATAAAATTATTCTTGAAGTTTTAAAAATAAACTTTGTATGCGCCTATTCTCTTATAACCTTATCCTTCTCTTGTGTCAGAGATTCAATAAATACCTCAAGAGAGGGAATCTTCCAGGTGGATCCAGAGGCGTTCCCAACTGAATGAAATGTGGATACAAACACTAAGTATTATAGACCAATTTTGGAGAGAATGGTGAGAACCATTTGTTTCTCCTCCTTAGATTTATCAACCCCGTAAGCCTTGAGTTGCAACAACAAATCCTTTTATTTGGTAAAGAAATCATGGAGATTTTTGAAGGTTTTTGGATACAAAGTGAGAAATTCCACCTCGAGCATGTGTCTCCTCATCTCATCATGTTTTCCCAAAATCACTTCCATGGTGGTCCAGGATTCATTGGGGGTTTTACAGGAGGATATGTGAAAGAGGAGTTCAGGAGAAATGAGACTACAAATAGTTCCAAATGCTTCATCCATTCGATTTAGATACTTGGATTTTTATATGGATGATGTGGGTTTAGTCTTTGTGTACATGGTTAACCTATATAATCATGTGCCTTGAAGATTCACTATCATATTCTCCTTCCATGCAAAGAAATTGTACGATGTAAGAATGAATTCTTTTGGAAATTCCATTTTTTCGCTGTCTTCAATCTTCTGTACCTGCAAAAATAATTTGTTTTGTCTTTTCCATATAAGTCTGTCAGATCCAATACCATGTAAATGTGTTGAAACTGCACAAAATAGATCTATCTAGCAAATTACATACACAATTTGCAGAGAAAATATGAGAACAAATAAGTAGGAGACAAAGAATGGAAGAATTCTCATTAACCAAATGAATGAATGATAATTTACACATGATATACTCTATATAACTCAACTAATGCACATTGGAGGAGAAGTGAATGCACCATATTGGTGGTCTAGAGTGATCTGGACACACACCAATAGTTACGGGAGTAAACTACCACCTAGTCTAGTCTCTCGAGTAGTTATGAGAGTTAACTGCCACCTAGTATGAGTTAACTAATCTCTCAGTATTCAATTAACTGACTGAAATAGAGTGAAGTGAGGAGGAGATAAGGGAATCATGAGTAATTCTCTATTCTGGTGATGATCCCAAGGAAAATGCACATTAGTTGGTGATGATCCCAATGTGGCATCTAGACTCCACTCAACTGATCAAACTGAAGTGTGAACTGAAGAGAATATTCTCCTAGAGGAATATTCTCCCTAGACTATAGGAGAATAAATAACAACTAGTAAACATAGATAAAACCTTAGGAAAAATAATTCCTAAGTGTGTGTGAAGTATCTCCAACAATTATAGCCTTTGGTTGGAAGACAGTGTCATTTGGGTTCTTGAAGGCTGCGTGGGAAGAAGACTCAGTAGGAATGGAAACTAACTTTCTCTCATAAGAAATCATCCAGTTATTCATGTCTTTCATAAGCTACAATAATGTAGGCATATCAGGTTGTTTAACATAATCTCCTTTGGGGAGACCAGTTCTTTCTAGTTTCTCTTCATACTCAAGACAAGCCTAAAGTGAATATTTGATATTATCTATAGGCTTTTCTTCTAATCTTTGATGATAGGAAGAGGGTAAAGTATTGTAATAGTGCATGAGTATATCTTGTTTCTTGGGGTGAATCAATTCAAGAATTTGATTGTACAACTTGGTGAAATGAAGATTGAATGATTTGACAATCTCACCATTGTTATAGGTAATATTATTGTATTCCCTTAACAGATCAGCTGGGATTTTCGATTGCTAGTACGTCAATTTAAACCAGTAGACCAACTCTACCACGTGGAAATGATTTTAGGTGGTAAGTCAAAATATTTGTGACACCCTTCCCTTATATAGAGTTGACAAATAAGCGCATACATGTATCATTTTCATTCACCCATATGTTATGGAAAGCATTAGAAAATGCTACTAAGTGTTCATTAGTAGTAATAGTGCCATTTCCTGAAAAATTGGGCAAATAATCCTTAAAATTTGTAAGGGGGTGAACCATTGGTGTAAGATTCAGAGGAGAAGATGCATGCCACATGGTGGTGGTAGCATCCTCTTCAAATTGAAAAAGACCATATTTTTTAATGACTCTAGCCGAATTAGTTGTAGATTGGACTAGAATTTAATGGATATAAATGCTACCAATTACAGATGATGCTAAGGGTTGTAAAGAGGAGGAACCTCAGGCATAAATACCGCTACCATAAGATGTCATTTTAAAATTGAATGGGGTTGCAAGTACAATAGAACTAGCAGAATCAGATAAGGTCCGACGAAGATTAGTTTGTTGGATTTGTATGACAACCTTTCTCCTCCTTATCTCAGATATATGATAAACTTCAGGGGATAAACCTTTTGTTCTTCAAGAAGAAAGAGAGCTAAAGGACATGTGAAAATGACCCAATGAGGAAGTTGATTTTTGAGCATCCTTTGTCGGGCCTCCCACTGTTCACGTACTTTGATATCTCTAGAAATGACTTCCCAAGAATTATGTAATTCAACACGACTCCTAGAAATGTCTAAAATGGTATTAAATAAGGTCAAGGAAATGTTAGTTTTATCGTTAAGACCATCACCAATATTGGGCTCTCTAGTAATAGGTAAATTCATGGAAACAATCAATTAAAGCCAAAATAAGAACAAAAGACAAAGAAACTAATTACACAAATAAAAATACAAAAACCAAAAAGATATGGAAAAATAATCCTCAGTATGGTCGCCAAATAAATGTTGAGGAAAAGGTATGAAGAACCTCACTCCAACATTTTTGAATCTTACTTGGCTAGAGTAAGATAGTTGGGATTATCACCCAGGGTTTATATCCTTAGACAAAATTATCAATTGATTCTCAAGTAATAAGCACAAGGAACCAATGCTTTCTTTTTTTATAATTAAACCATGCAAAATAAGAAAGTAAAAATATATATGTACTGTGTTTTGAGGATTAAAGAACAAATGAATTACAAACATGAAAGTAATATCAGAGAATGCACATGTGAGATCAAAATCATCAAGGCGATTTTATTGATTTCATTCCAATTTACAATCATAACCTTCTTTTCAAACCCCTCCGAGGGTAAGGACCAAGATCATATTTAGAGATCTTCGATGGGAATCATACAAGAAGAATCTGAAAACAAGAGAAGACTAAGACTATAAATCTGGATCATCTTAGCCATGAAAGTGTTATTTACTGACTCTGCAAAATATTCTCTATTAGTAATGAAAACTAATTCATAAACAAATCAGAATACACAGTTTGCCAAGATCAAATGATCAACCTTTCTAGAATAAAGGTTAAGACTCTATGATAACTCAAGATGAATGAAAGTAATTAATCTCACAAGTATAAGAGTAGAGATTTATCATAAATTTATTTATTTGTTCTCTCTCTCTTTTTCCCTTCCTCTGATCATGTTTTTATCTTTCTCAAACAAAGTTGTGGTAGTTTCAAACTACCTTTAGTTAATTCATAAATGACTTAATATTAGTTAGGGACAAATATTAAATGATCATAATAATACATAAAGGGTAAATAAATAACAACTAATAGGTGGGACCCCTAATTCCTTTAAATCTTTTTAAGTTTTGATTTCCTCCCTGTCTCTCCATAATTACTTAAATAATAAATCATGCCACCTCATAAATATACACATAAGCAATCACTTTGAACAACCCCTTGTGTGTCCCAAAATTATATATATATATATATATATATATATATATATATATATATATATATATATCAAATAAATAAAACGTACTTACCATTGCAAAAAGAAAATATTAACTCGCTATCCAAGAATGAAGACATAGTATCATGTTGTCTAAAAATGGAAATATAGTGCCATACTGCCTATAGGAGATCAAAATATAAGTAGAATGTCCACCATATAAATTATCAAAAACCATATTTATTGTGAGAAGCAGTCTGCTTCTTCTCACTGCCTGCTTCCTTTTCTACTTTGTTTGTTGAGTTGTCCTTCTCAGAGTGTGGTTGATTGGATGCTTGAGGGTAAAGTTCAATGAAGGCTCGAGAGTGTTCATTAGCTTGGTGAGCATGGGAAGTGAATGAATGAGAGTAATCATAATATGACTTAGAATGAGTGGCCACTTTTTTGTCTTTTCTTGACTTAAGCTTGGGGATGGCTATTTTGAGTCTCTTGCTTGCATGTGAATATTGGACATGGGATGCAATGTGGGCAATCTGTTGGGCATGTTGGTTGACTAGAGGTAGAGGTGGAAATGAAAATGAAACTGTGGGCCAACCATCATAATGGAATACATGAGGATGAAAAATATATTTCCATCCATCATTGATATGAACTTCTGGCTGGAGGGACACATGAGCTAGAACATGAACATTATAAATACTTAGGCGAGGTTGGTAAGGAGGAATTTCTAGAAGAGGATGTGGATGGAACACTCCTTGGCCCACTAAGTTAAAGAAACCAAATTGAAATAGATGATTCAATTCTTTAGGATCAACACCAAGATGTATAGAGAATCTAGGTCTCTTGTTACCTCTATGCCAAAAATTGTTTCTTCCTCTGCCTCTGCCTCTACCTCTGCCATGGATTCCTCTGTTGAAGAAACTCATTGTCTAAAAACAAGATTATATCAGTATATGAAACAAGAAAGACTAATCAACCATCAAATTCCTTTTCCTAAAGATAAATTTAAATCATTGGCTCTTATTATTTCACACACAAGCATGCTTGCAATTAATCCATTACTCTGCATGTATGAATGATAATTCATTTGTTGAATTCAATCCACAACTATCATTGTTTAGAAAACAAAAACTCAATGACATATGGGATATGATTGTATTTGTAATGAATGGAAAGTGGTATTCAAGAGAGGGAAGCAATGGTTGTTGTTCTAAAACAAAACCAATTCATAAGCACAAGCTTGACCTTAATAATATTGTCATCTTCATTTTACTGAATATTCATCCAATATTGTTCATTTTTCTTATATGAAATATTCCCTTTATCAAACTCTCCAAATTGTAGAGAACCTTTGCACAATCACATCTTTTTAAAAAAAGAGCATGGGGATAAATAAATGATTTTGGGAAAAAAATGAGGGGCTTTAAAATTTGCGTAAAGTGAAATCATGGAAGGGAAAAGAAAATGATGAATGATCTTTTTGCAAACAACTTATTATTATTATTTATCAATCATCAACTAATGATAATAATTCAATACCTCAAATGAAACTCTATAGTTATTTGCCTCTTTATTTCTTAGAGTTTAATCAAAATAAATTAACAAATATTACAGAGAATTTCACCCAAAAAATTCATGTAAGAAAAGCCAAATATAAACCTTTTAAATATATCAATTCAAACTCTGTTTTCTCAGATCTACTCCAACCATAGAATTCATCATAACAAAAAAGTGAAGTCGATCCGATGTCAATCAAATAGAGCACATGGAAGGTTTGATCAATTTCCCCATATCAAATTTGCTTGAACTGATTTTCATCTCTATCTTGCTACATATACCATGCCATTCAAACATTTTTATTGTCCATATTTATATTCAATATGAAAGAATCGTAATTCAATCAATATGAATCCAAGACTACAATGCTGGACTACACACATGCTTGTAATAGCATCAACCAAATTTCATACCAATTTCCAACTCATTTTTGTGTGAAGAACGAAATTATTTTCATAATTGAATATCAATAAGAAAGCCCAAATGAAACTAGCAAGAAGATTTTGAATCCATGCTTTTGAACATAAAGAAAATTTCCCAAACTATTCCCAAATTAGTGAACAAGAGAAAGTTGAGATACAAGGGTGGATGCAAGCCCTACATTTTGTGTTCTTTTGAAAATACTAGAACCATAAATCAACCCATACCAAGATAATAAGCAGATGAAAACCCATATGAGCAAGAAGTGAGTCAAAATTAAACAAGTTTGAAATTTATCCATATGTCCAAAACAAGTATGGTCGATGTATTATTTTTAAGTGGTAGTCAAGCCAGACCGTCTTTATAAAAAAATGTTCCCTAACCCTTGTTCGAAATTTCTTTTAGACTAAAAATGGAAGTCGTCGAAACAAAAACCCTAGAGTTTTATTTTAATTTGTTTTAAGACCATACCCAATATAAAAAAAAACACAAAGGGAGATACTAGGTTACAAGCCATGAAATAATGCACTTCGTAGATGAGACTCCATTTTAAATTCATTTGTAATATTTCTTTAAAAAAAAAAAAACATATTTGTTTATATGTTTTCCATGCAAAACCCAGGTCGTAGATAACACTGATGTCCAAAACCCAAAATATAACTTGTTTTTTCATCCATTCACAATCGTTCACCAACTTATAAATGTCCAAACACAACCAGAGTCATGCTTAAAACACATATACAATATATAAACAAAATAGAGCCAACATCCAAAATTATTGGAGCAGAGTAAAACATTTGATGCTAGAAGATTGCAAAGTGCTCATACTTGTCAAAGTTGTTTAAATTAACCACAAGAGGGACAACCAAGGATAATTATCCAACCACCAACACACGCTTAATACTCAAAACCCTCTACTAACAACAACAAAGTATTTCCAAGTAAGTGAGAATGCAAAAAGGTGGTATACCTCAGAAGGGAAAACCAACGGGAGTGCTATAACTCACATTTACTTCACGTCACCTCCACCAACTGATGGCCAGAAACCAAAACAAACTTACCAAATCTTCCACGATAACTATCAAGAAATCAAACTTTTCATGGTGGAACACATTTAACGCCAACTCAAACTTGAAATTCAAACTCTGTACTATAGTATCCATGCATTCAAAGCTATCTAGCTTGCAATAATAACATATCTTGACGACAAATATATATATACTATATTCACAAGGCTTGACAATATATCACCTCTTATTGACCAACAATACCAATCACATATTCAAACATTATGTCATATGATAATTCTATCATATGTGAACTTTGTCATAAGTCAAGTTTATCCATACAACAACCTCGTATGATATTGAACCTTTATATGATGACCAATGTTGCTATATGACAAATTTGTAGAAGAAAACTTAACCATCCCTTTTGATATGTCATAAACCTATAACAACAAGTTTAGAGGATTGTAATTGCAATTAAAATAATACTTGCGTGATGGATTTTTGTCCTCTTTTCTTTTGATATGGGATGATTTTTCTGGTGCAATGAAGTATAGGGGAAATTACAAAATTTCATCAAGAAATTGATCATGCACATAATACAAAAAGGCAATCATAATTCCAGTCAATTTCTTTGTGAGTTGCAAATTTTAAAGGAGTGAAATCAACTTAATATGTTTCTCTTTAAGGGGTCCCACCTAAAATTTATATAGAATAATAGATAAACTCTATATAGTATGTGCATTGAAATCCTTTGCAGGAAGAATTTAGTTGTGTGTTTTTGCGTCAACATGTACCTTGATATGTATTCTCAACAACCTATAAGTTTCATTATCTGAATCTTTCTAGAAAAAAGTTATAGCGAAAATGGTAAGATGACCTTTAAAAAACATACCTTAGAACACATCATCACAAGACTTCATCTTCCCTTGGAAATTTTCTCTTCTTCACTTCATATTCCCTCTGAATATTTTTTCCGATATTGTGCTAAGAGATCACAAGATTTATTAATGAAAATGAAAGGTTCTTAATGTGTATTTATACCCTTCCAAGCACCTTCTTTACTTGACCTTGATCTGACTTGTAACTTCTTGTTTGCAACAACTTTTTCTCCTTTACTTGAATTTAGGGCCAACTTGTAACTTCTTGACCTTAGATATGAGGCTTCTTGACCATAATTTGGGGCTTCATATTTAAGAGGACATGACTCCTCAATCATGAGGAACCACATGGCATACCACCTACCATTGGAGATATCTTGATGAGGATCATCAATCAATGGATGTTTTGCATGCATTTGCAATGTCCTTTATACTATTTTTCTTCAATCAACTTCAAGATTCATGACCACACTTATGGGGTTTCTTAAACACTTAACCATATTTATAGGGCTTCTTGTAGACTTGTTCAAAGCTTCTTCCCGTGAGGGCCATGCTTAAATCTAGGCCATAAGAGGACCACTTTGGAGACTTTTTCAAATAAATCCATCACTTATAGATTCTTCCAAACTCACTTAAGGGATTCTTCTAGGGTTGACATAACTTGCTTTAGGCCTCGTTCTAGGGTTGAAATCAATGAAAACCAACTTTCCAACATATCCAAGATTCCATCTTGTTAGGATATTTAGACACTTAGGAGTTAGTTAAGATCTACTTGGTCTAATGTGTCGTCAGGTAAAAGTGTGTTTCTTTAGTATGCATTAGTTTGCATTTGTAGTTAGGAAATCCGAAGGTCACGATATGTTCCCTACATAGAGTGATCCAACGGTTCATACTCTCCTTGATCTTAATGACCATTGATCCATGGATTAACACCCGATTGGTCCATGATCTCTATTTAAGGAGCATGGAGGGTCATTTTTTGATGATTGATTGTGAGAAACTCTCTTGTAAAATATCTCTGTAATATTTTTCTTTACATTAATAAAATGATCCAAGTGGCCGCGTTGGCTAGGGCTGTGGATGTTTCCCCGTAGAGGTTTACCACGTGAAAACATTGGTGTGTTGATCTTTTATCTGGTTATGTGAGTGGTTACTAAAGGTGTTCGTCCTCTGTTGGAATACCTGTGTTGTCAAACACATCTATCCTTCACATGAAGACAAGGGTATGGTAATTTTCACTCCTTTCCAAGTCTTTGACTTTTGTGATGCATCCTTTCATGATTTGGAAAGTGAAGAGTTTTAAGAGAAACCCTTGGATTTGTTGAATTTCT
Organism: Picea engelmannii; assembly: GCA_009831015.1. Lineage (NCBI taxonomy): Eukaryota > Viridiplantae > Streptophyta > Pinopsida > Pinales > Pinaceae > Picea > Picea engelmannii. Next base: position 134,400 of record ML783278.1, on the reverse strand, counting down.
CATTTGATGAAAAATATGATGACCCTGAGATTGAAAATATTGATGATTTTTTATATTTTGGAAGGCTTAAATGGGATATAAGTTTCTTTAATTTTGAAGAGGATCCCATTTATGATATTGATGATCATTTTAGAGTTAAGAGTGTATAATTGTTGCCTATAGAATGGCCATTATTTTCAGAATATTTTCATCCATATATGTACACCAATGATGTAGATTTTTGGTAACATGAAGAGGATATGCTCATGGGTTTGTTTCAACCATATAGCACTGACCTATTACAACATTCTCATGAAAAATACTAGCCATATCCTATGAGGTATGATACATATTCTTGTGAACACTTAGAGCTACTTTATGAAGGTGAAAATGAAGAAATTTTTAAGCCACCCCTATGCTCAGATTTTGGAAAACATTCATGTGTCAAATCAACATTAGAGCACTCTTATGGGGGTGTTATTCACATAGAGAAGCAATAATTTCATAGCAGAAATTTCCAACCATGTTTTTCTTTGTCTTTTCCTCAATATATCATTGGAGATACAATTGGAAATTATGTTTTAGGAGATAAAACATATTTGAGGAAAAAGTGTTTTCAACTTATGCTTTGTTGCAAAGATTTTCAACTACATATAAGAGTGAAATAGGCCTTAATCTGGAAGAAAACAAAATTTCAATATATGAATTAACACTCCATTTTTCAGTTGCATCTTTGACAGGAAAACATGAGGTATTTTTTAAATCTATTATGATTCCATCTCAAGCCTTGGGAAGTGACATTGTACAATAAAGCCAATGTGGCCATTTTTTGAAGTATGTGTACTAGTCATATGAGATTCAAGGGTTGCATCATGAAGGCCTTGTTTGAAGCAAATATGGGTCATCACTGTCATATTTCAAACCCATCCAAAGATTGATAGAGCAAACTTGTGGATGTGCATGCCAATCTTGGCATGATTTGTTGCTCTTTCTCACCCTCATTATTTGGATTATATGTTTAGTAATTATGTAGTATATGTATCAACTCATTATAATTCTATGCTTGATATATACTTYTTTTTTTTGTTTCATATTAAGCACAAGGGTATAATTTTTGACCTCGATGAGATGTTTGGTAATCCATAAATATTGCATGTTTTGTCACTCGTTTTCTCCAGTCTTTTCCTCATTCTATTTATATTTTGACCTTAGAATAAGACCTTTTGATGGAATAGATTTATTTTTGACACTAGGTATACTTGGTACACTTTTTTTACTTTATTGAACATTTGAATTTGTAAGTAGAAGAATTCTATACCCTTTGACTATTCTTGTTAGTGGTTGCAAATTTCTATTATAGGGTTATGCTGCAGAAGCTATAGGAAGAAAATCTATTGTAGAAGCCACATATGGGAAAATTGTTATAGGAAACCTCCAATTGTTGTCAACATCTTCCATTTAGTATATTGAGATTCCAGGATTACTTAGTTTAGTTTCTTCAAGATTGGAATGTACGCGTAAGGGTTTAACTGTGTAACCACACACCATGTATTATGTGGTAAAGAAAATACTATTATGTATTCTGTTATGTATTTTTGGGATGGTTGTTAGGATAGATCAAATCATGGATTTGTAGCTGGCTACATTTTATTTTTGGTGTCTAGCATTTTTTTGTATAAAAGGGGTTCTCTGCTACAAAGAGAAAAAACTAGTTTCATTTTGGTTTATGAACTTGCTATGTTGTATTTGAGTTTCGATTAATAATAGAAATAGATTGGAATTCCTAACAGTTTATGTGCACATTATTCGAATAAATTATCTAGTTACTAAGCTTTCCTCGATACTCTGTTCACAAGAGGAGGGTCCACTCCTACGAACAAGTATCATTTTTTTTAGTTTATAGATGTTTTTAGTAGTGATTAGATGAATGATTGTATTCTTATTTTGATTATTAAGAATTGATCTGTCAATCCTTTCCATTTGATTCATTCTCATAAATGGTTGCAAAATACAAATTGAATATATTGGGAGACTTGCTTGATTCATTTATCGGTTAAAGTTGCTTCATTTTTTTAATTTCTTTTGAATTTATAAATTGAATGAACAAAATTTAAAAGAATTCTTCAGTAAAGCGTATTCTCTCTCTATGTTGATTCAATAATTTCACTTAGATTTCCACTTTATTGTTCTTTATATTAAGAAACAACCAGTGCTTGACAATAGTTTGTGGACTGCACAAATAGTGCATAATAGCTTCATTTTCATAAATAATATTCAACACCATTTTGATAATCATTCTGTATAATTTATACTCAAGAAATGTTTACAAGGTGAAGAGTAATTGGTTGTTAACAAGTGTAATTAGTTTTGACTCTACTGCTTGATTTGGTTGTAAGTTTATCAACTGAACAATGATTTAAATTTGAATTAGTTGTTATGTTATTGTTGTGAATTGATTGCTTGTGTGTTGGATACAACCATATGCTTTCCCCCTTTAATCAATCCTTCAATGAGAAGTTAGTTGATAAAGTAAATTTGCATTAGATTTGAGTCCTTTGTTTCTTATTCTGCAACACATATTAAGCAAATCAGTGTTAGACAAGAAAGTGAAATCTACATAGATATTGCACGATCACTTGGAAAATTCATTACGACTTTGAGTTAAAAAATTAATGTTTGTTAGTTTATTTCCATTAAAAGAGTAATTAATTAGGCAAACATCTTGGCATCATTTCCAGGGAAATGATCAAGGGCTCATCAATGCATCTTGCACTTATTTTAGTTGACACATAGTATTGAGACTTTTTGAGGGTATTTGATAACCCAACCTTATGAATATTCCATATAGAGTGTTTGAATTTTAAGGTTAGAGCATGAGTAGAAGCATTTTGAACACAAAGAAATAGAAGTCATAAGACGAGGGGTAAGAACTTGCACATTTACCGCAAAAATTCTATGATGAGTTTCTATTTCCCAGTTTCAAAACATATAGATGCATAAATAAAAGGAAACCCAAACCACCTGGTGTTGTAAGAACCGATTGTAGTACTAAAAATCATGCTAGTGGATGAGGAAAAGGGAAACAACAAGACAATGATAGGGAAATACCTTTAACGCCTCCTCTTCTTTCTGCAACAAAAACAAAAACATTGAATACACCTCATGTTGAGGGATAAGGGGATTCAAAGGAATTGATCAGCAGGAATCATGATTTCCGAGTTGATCTTCAAAATAATCGGATTTACTCCCCATAATCAGTCAACAAGTCGTATCACGAAGAACCTTCGAAGACCAAAATGACAGGAGAAGAGGCAAATTCTAATCCGACCTTTGAATTTCCAATTAGGGATATTGAAGGGGGAGAACCAATGAAAACTATCCCTCTCTCATATATTCCTAAATTCCATGGACTAGAAAAAAAATATATTGATACTTTTCTTTTTGAATTCAATGTATTGTGTCGAAATTATGACTACATTTTTTACGCTAAAAAACTGAAATTATTTCCTGCTACACTCAAGAATGCAACCTTATGCTGGTTCATGGGATAGGTGGGAAATATATCACTACATGGAATGATATGAAGCATAAACTTCTCCATAAATATAAAGATTACTTTAAAGGAAGGAACCTTCAAGAGGATATTTTTCAGAATGACCCAGAAAGAAGATGAAAGTTTGGAAGATTACATGGAAATATTTCAGTATAATTCACAAAGGTCCAAGGTTAATTTAGATAAGGACACACTACAGACCATTTTACCATTTTATTAGAGGAATAAAATATGATATCATGGAAATTTTGAACTTAATGGGCAGAGGATACATATCCTAAGAAGTATATGATGATATTTGTGACCTTTACAAAAGATACCATAGAGAAATTTCCAAGCACGAGAAGGGTCCAAGAGACATTTCAACCAGAATAAAAAAAATTAGCTATTGGACGAGTCTCCCATGAAGAGTTAGGTAATATGTTGGAGTAATTTAAAAATGATATTCTTAGTTCATTAGATTCACAATTTTATACCTTGCAGGTTAAACAAAATCAGGTAGAGGTAGGAAAATAATTATCTATATTTTGTCCAAGGTGGAGGAAAAAACATCCCTTAAAAGAATGCCCACTTGATAACATTGAAACTTATGGAATTTGTGAATAGAACAACGCTACCAAAATTTTTCCTTCACTACCAGGATTAGAATTGATATACAAATGTGACAATGAGGAAACAAAGAAAATTGGCTTTGATGCTAAAAAATAACCTTGGAAACATTGACGTCCAGATATGGGCCAAGACCCTTCTCAATTTTTTAATTCTTATTTGTCTAATCATCGAATGAAATCCCAACCATGGGGACCTCCTACATCATGGAAAAAATGGCCACCAAAATGAACTCCTAGATATCAATGGCCACAAGCCTAGAGAGGACCCCCTCAAGGAAAACAATTTCCTTAGGGAGGCTAGAAATTATCAACTCAACAATTCCCACAAATACAACAACCACAATTTCCATGGGTTCCCCAACAACAAAATTTGCAATTTCCTACAAATAATACCCCTCTGAGATCTCATCTCCTTGCACAACCCACACCTAATCCCAACAATAAAATTGCTTATCACACTTACACTATTGAGTGTCCCGGTTACCCTACATATCCCATATCCCATCTGAAATGTAAATACATTTAATTATTCTCGGGGAGAACAATAGGTAATAAGAATTCCCTGATTCTCATTGAACATGATGAAGAGGAAACCAATGAAACGATAGAAAATAATTATGATGAACAACCCATGGACCTACAACTAGTAGATACATCCATGACCAATCCCAAGGGAATCTTATATGATGCCATTGTTTTCATTGGTTCATGGGAATATCCAGTCGACTTCATGGTTTTGTAGCCAAATTCCAATTTTAGGGGCTACCCTATAATCCTGGGTAGGCTATGGTTAGCTATGGTTGATGCTTAAATTGGTTGCAGATTAGGGAATGTGACCATATCACAAGGTAATTCCATGAAAAATATTACTCTATATCCGTCGGGAAAATCCTACACAATGCATGAAATTTCCATGTGGGTAGAATAAGAAGACAATGATGATGAGAATCTTCAACAAGTTCTCATAGTTGATAGAGAAATTTTCCTTAAGGATAGCTCAAAAGATGATATAATTAGTGGCTTCCTTAGTAACTCTCATTTGTCCTCTTAGTAAGTTTTCCAATTTTTATACTCTATAATGTATACCTATATTCAAGGAAACACTACTGCAGATCTATCTTCAGAACTCTTTCCCATTGTTACTTCTAACCATAATACCATGCTCATAAAAATTCCTACATAAATCAATCTCGGGAAGACAATGAATATCAACCCTAAGCTCTCCACTTCACAAAAGGAACAAATAGTTCATCTCTTACAAGACCAAAGTAAAGAATTTGCATGGGAACACATGGACATGAAAGGTATTCGCTTGGATATGTGCACACACCACATATATATAAGAGAATATTCCAGACCAGTGGGACAACCCAAACATAGAATGAACCTATCCTTGAGAGACATAGTTAAAGAAGAGCTATAGAAATTGATGAATGAAAATTTCATTTACCCTATATCTGACAACCAGTGTGTCTCTCCTCTTGTTATAGTACCAAAGAAAAATGGAAAGTGGTGCATCTGCGTTGATTATATAGAAATGAACAAAGCTACCTAGAATGATCACTTTCCATTTCCCTTTATCGACCAAGTCCTCGACACATTAACATGAAAATCTCTTTTCTCTTTTCTTGATGGATTTAGCATATACAACCAAATCCAAATATCCCCTAAATATCAATATAAGACCACCATACATGCCCATGTGGAACCTCCACTTATTAAGTGTTACCTTTTGGGATTTTTAATGCCCTAGCTACCTTCCAATGAGTTTTCCTTGGAATATTTTCTAACTTACTCCATGAATACAACGAGACATACATGGATGAATTCATAGTCTATGGTAACACATTTGATGAGGCCCTATCTAATTTGGAAAAAGAACTTAAACGATGCAAAGAAACCAACCTATCCCTGAGTAGTGAAAAATGTCGTCTAATATTTAATGAGGGTATTGTACTTGGTCATCATATTTCTCCTACACATATTAAAGTAGATTTAGAAAAAATCAAGGTAATCTAGACTCTTCCCATTCCAAAATCACAGAAAGATATACATATATTTTTGGGACATGCTGGTTTCTACAATCATTTTATCGATAATTTTAGGAAACTTGCATCTCCTTTATTTTCATTGCTTTCTATGGATGTGGAATGTTTTTGGACTAATGATTGTCAATATTGTAATGCCCATATACTTCTAAACATCATTAAGATTCATAAACGATTTATTTGGTAAACT
>ML783278.1:94075-109377 GCA_009831015.1 Picea engelmannii | reverse complement strand
TTGTTGTGGCAGGTTATTCGTACAGGTTTGGTGCATGGTTGATGAACTTGTTCATGGTACAGGTTGAGGTACAGGTTGGTGCATGGTTGATGCACTTGTTTATGGTACAGGTTGATTACAAGTTGTTTGGTATAAGTTGGTGCATGTTTGATGTACTTGTTTATGGTACAGGTTGATTACTCGTTGATGGTACAGGTTGAGGTACAGGTTGGTGCATGGTTGATGCACTCGTTGATGGTACAGGTTGAGGTATAGGTTAGTGCATGGTTGATGCACTCATTGATGGTACAGGTTGAGGTATATGTTGGTGCATGGTTGATGCACTTGTTTATGGTACAGGTTGATTACAGGTTGTTTGGTATAGGTTGTTTGGTGCAGGTTGATTGGTACATGTTTACAACATAATATCTCACAGTGATAGTGTGACAATGATTCCATCATTCTACTTCTATGTTAGGGCAGTTGGAAGGGGCAACGACATGTGGTTATAGCCACCTTCCAGTTTTAGCCAGAGAACATAGGGGGTTGTAGCCTCCTTCTAGTTGTAGCTACAGAATTGGGGAGTTGGAGATTCCCTCAGGTTGTAGCCTGAGAAACTAGGGGATTGGAGCCTCTTTCCAGTTGCAATTGGAAACAAAGGAAGTTGGTGCTTCCAATGAATGCAATTCTTAAAAACATATAAGAAAATCATTATGTGGTTTTCTCCCACTTTGGGTTTCCACGTAAAACACTGGTGTACTGTGTATGTGTATGATTGCTCATTTTTTCATTGTTTATTTACTCTGCAACTATTGGATGATAATGCTACATTTTATGGTGAAAAAGGATTAAATTTCTCTATTACTGATTCACCCCCGCTCTCAGTAATTGGGGTACCTTGTGAGATTGTCAAGGATGGAGGCGATCAATTTACTTCCCAGCTGATTTTGAAGCTCACCATGATCATTATGTTGCCATATTCTATCTAGACAAAGTTTGTTAATAACATGACATTGTCTTCAGCCTTGTCCAACTCAGTTGCATCTCATTTTCAGAATAAATTTTATTTGTCTCATGTTTCTCCTATACTTCATTTGGTTCTCTCTATACTACTCATAACTACTGGATCATATATTTTTGTAGAAAAGGAAATATTATTCATACCATTCTATTTATGTCTTAGGTCTAATTGAGGCCTTATTTTTATATTTCTAGTCTCCTTTCATCTTCCTAAGATTATTCCCCGTAGTGTCAGAACATCATTTCTAGTGGTTGTAGACATTATGTTGCCAGATTCTATCTAGACAAAGTTTGTTAATAATAGGACATTGTCTTTAGCCTTGTCCAACTCAGTTGCATCTCTTTTTTAGAATAAATTTTATTTGGCTCTTGTTTCTCCTATACTTCATTTGGTTCTCTCGATACTGCTCAAAACTATTGGTTAATGCAACCAATTGTATCATAATAGATTTTTGTATCCAAGGAAGTATTATTCAAACCGTTCTACTTATGTCTCGGGTCTAATTGAGGCCTTATTTTTATATTATATTCATCTTTCATCTTCATAATATTATTCCCTGTAGTGTCAAAACATCATTTCTAGTGGTTGCAGATCATCCACAACTACAAAATACATTATCTACAGAATGCATCCACACAACTGCACACTATCCTTATTTATTGCAACACACATCTCCTAAGCAACCAGTTCTTCCAACATATTCAACACTAGAATATTCATCACCTTCATATTCAACATATCCAGCATGTTCAATCCTCACTAGCATCTTCAACATCAATATGCTCAACATATCCAATATCTTCATCATCTCCAACATCTTCAACATCTTTATCATATCCACCATCTTCAATATCTTCAATCTTCACCACCATATTTAGCATCAACATCAATACCATTAGCATATTTAGAAATTTAGTCTACTAGTTCTTTTAGACTACCAGTACCAACTCCTCCAATTTTCCAGATATCATGTTCATGCTCAGGGCCACCATCAGTACACATGATTACACAACCCTTACTCTGCCTAGACAACCTTGAAATTCTTTGAAGACTTCATTCGATTGCTCCTATAGGTAATGATCATGCATGTTTTCTTTTATTCATTCATTCAAATGTTCAGGTGTAACCATGTAGTACTTATGTCGCTATGCCTACTTTTATTTGCCGAGGACAGTTAAATACTTCTGCTTTGAGGGGTAAGGTATGTTTCCATTGGAGGATGTTTCCATATTTGGTCATTTTTCTCATTTGGTAATAGTTTCCTAATTTAGTTTTGCCTTGCCAATTATGGCGGCATGTTTACAAATATTATAAAAGATAAACCACATACATGGGTCGATTACCAGCATAACAATATAATATTTCAATCTCCAATCACATGCATAATTAAATAGCCTCATGATATAATATCCCTCAACCACCACAATCTCCCTATCCAGATGATTTGTTGCAATGATTATTCGTGCAGGTGTGAATTTTAGTAATGATGGCACAAACTCTCGCCATATCCTCTCTCTGATTCCATTATACTTCTCCTCATTCCATGTTATCAATCGAAAAAATATCATATCCTGAGTTGTTCAATTTTGGTTCATTTATCTCTGAGAATTCTCCTATGGTTCATTCTCCTGAGTATTTTCCACATCTTCATCAAGCTACATCCATCCATGGGAGGGCCGCCCATACGTAGTGAACCAACAAATACCTCAATTGTTTATAAAAACCTTGAAGTAGAAAAAATATTTACGGAAGCTAATTGGATGCGATATTTTAACTAAAAACATGGATTTAATAAATATATAACCTTGGAATTTTCCCTCTCGCTCAAACTTCTAGTTGCTACAATACATGGGGTTACCATCCAAGTCACAAAAGAAAATATTGTCAAAATAATAGGGCTATCCACAAAAGGAGAAAGATGGTTCAAATGGAAAATTTCTTCTGTAGTCACTCTCCAGTAGGAATTCACTAAAGGAAACAAGAAACTTGAAGGCAGCACAAAGGGTATACAAAGGATTTCTCTTCCATCACCATGGCCTATTAAAGGAAATTTGCTCCAAAAATGAGCCTTGTAAGAAAAATCATGCTTGTTTAGTTGGAAATTCAATAACTGATATAATTTCAAATTGAGTCAACTATAATAGTTGAGTTGGTCATATAAAAGTCAAGGATGATTATGTGTTATGTTTCTATTTGACAATATTTAACCATATGTACACCTTAGCTTAGTTAATATCTTGGTGAGATCATCTCAGGATATGTTGAATATCTTTGAAATACTCAATATGAAATATTTTATATTATTAGTACTTTTGTTATTTATTGTATGCTATTTTCATTTATTTATTATATTTCCATTGTTATTATTATATATCAACAATAATGTGTGCTTTCATTATATATTAATAATGTATTGGGTTTTTCCAAAAAAAACAAACTATTATATTCAAGAGGGATGAATATACATGTTCTAGTCCCTTTAAGAGACTTTTGTTCCATCCAAAAAACCAAATTCAGTAAAATGTTTTTTTACAACTATCTACTTTAGGAATAAATCTAGCCTATTACTATCATTCAATATTTCCAGTCCTTCTTATACCATTAACTGTCTGTACACATTGAATTTTTTCTAGAAACAAAATTCCATAGCCTCTACTTCCTCCCCATCTATAAACTAAAAAAAACCATTTCCCATGCTCAGAGAGACATGGCTTCTTTGGAAAGCTTGTCATCTTTCCCATTCATCTCAGGGAGAATGTGGGTGAAGGAGATCCATTCGAATGATTGGTAATCCAAATTTGTGTCTTGAAGACAGGGAGAAAGCCTCATGTCGACCGCCTTGGATATTTTACGAGCCCAATCTATGACCAATTTTGAATTGCCCATGATCTAAAAAATTTTAACATCCTCTTTTATAGCAGCTTTCAACAGTGTCCATAAATCTATGAACTCGAGCCTATTATTGGTTATAGTAACAATGTATTGTTATTATTATATCGTATAATAATAATATTATATCTTATAGTTATTAGTTTTCAATATTATATAATTATTATGAAATATTTAATTAGCAGTTATAAAGTTGTAATATACTTATTAATTTAGTATTATATAACTTTTATATCATAATTAATTCATATTAATTGGTAGTATGTGTTATCCCCAACTCTTAGGGATAACGAAGGAGATGATGTCTTGAGGTCCTCGGGTTGCAGACATGGAGTACCAAGAGACATCTTGACCAACAATGTCCACTTGCACAGACAGAGGCCCACCTCACCACCACATCTCCAGATTCATCATGACGATATCCACCACATCAGCTAGCCTCTGGAAGACATTGGGTCTTGCTCCATGAGGTACAAAATAGGTATTATGGTGAGTTTCATTTCAATATTGGAGGCATTTCATGAGTTTGTTGCATCTATTACTACTTTTGATTATGTAATGTTTGCCTGGACAATCTTATCTTTGCCATGTTTCACTTTGGTGGTTGACATTGTGCCCTAGTAAGTGGGTCACCATTATGGATAGGTATGCTATTGGGAGCTCCTCTTGATGAGTGATCATGCCATTCCTGACCATACTTGTCACTTTCCACACGTCATCCCCTCATATCCTTACCTTTTGGGATTTTCAGGTATATTGGCCCAAGAAGGGGTTGTCCATCCTTGTAGCTGGAAAAAGATAAAATCCAATCATTAACCTTCTATATTATCACCCATGGATCCCAAGGACATTGAAATGTCCCTCATAAGAAACTAATGGGACCTGTGAAAAATAACTAATAACAAAATTCCAACCAAGGTGGAGCATGTCTGGGCATTGTTTTTAATGATTAGGTAGAATCCCCAAACATGTTTTCAACTTGGGGAAGCATGATGTGACCATGTTAGAGTCAAGGTGGGAACAATTTTTCATTATTAGGTAGAATCCCCACCTTGGATTCAACCTGGAAACATCTTAAAAGAATAGAAGGCAATAAATGGGCTTGGAAAAAGGTTGCATTGAAAATGAAGGTGCAACACACCGTCTACAAAGGCACCCATAAGTGAGACACTAAAACCCCTTTTATGTCATGAAACCCATGCCCAAAATTATTTCCCCCATCCATGACACCTCATCCACACAACTTAGAATATTTCCCCTCAGGAAACACCCCTAAACTTGAGGCACGATTCACCCAATAGGTCGTCTTGTCAACCCTACCATACCTAAACTTAGAAAATTGCATAGGGTATTTGAGCATTGGTTTTTTTTGATGAGGTGGTTTGGATGTACATGCTTAAATGGATCTTTTATTAATTTCATTTGCTCATCATTATGCATTTGACTTTAGATCCTTAGAGGGCATATCTATTTGTCTTTGCATGACCTAGTTGGTGGACAATTTTTGAAGAACAAGCCTAGCTTAGGATTCCATGGGGCTTGAATCCCACAGGTTGGATGCCAAGGGACCACACTTCATATGATGATGACATGCCTTTGGGGTCCTAGAGGACACCTTGGAAGATCTTTCCCAACCCCTACATGCCAAATGACTTGCGTGAAAGGGACAAAACATCACCTTTTGAGGGATTGATGTGACCCTAGGGCCAGGGTTTGGTGGTTATGATGGACACTTGGCATGTTTTGAAGGAATAGGCTCATGTATCATGGAATAAAGGTTTTGGTTGAAGACTATTGGCCTTTGGAGGCTTAGCGTTCCCTTCTCCAACTCAACGACTCGACCAAAAGTGCCAAACGTTACCCAAAAGAAGGGTGACATCATGTTTCTAGGTTTTTTTTTATGTGCAAAGTATGAATTAAATAATATTATTTTTGTAAAGAGGAAAGATAAGGGTTGTTGACCCCTTATATTGTGTTTTACCCTAAGTTTTATGGACAAACTATGTTTAGAGGATTTGTATAAATAGAGATCATCTCTATTTCATTTTTCATCATAACTCTCCCATTGTGAGAAGACTCCTAGCTGAAATTTGCTCCCTCTTTGGGAAATCTCTCTCTCTTGTGCTCTTGTTATGGTTTCTCTTTTATATTGGTGGAAGAAGTAGTGTGCTACCTCTCTTGGAGATATTCTCTTGCATTTGTGGTGGATTAATCTTGGTAAAAGGAGGTTTATCTTGTTGTTACTAGGAATAGGTAAGGAATCTATCTTATTGTCGCTTCATAGCTTGGTTACAAGTGTGATTTGATAGATTTATTGAGGAGTATAAGGTTATACAACCCCACCATATCCATCATTTTTTTCTTGGAATAATGTTTTGCATAAGGTTTTACTAGGAGAAGTAAAAGGGTTTACACCCTCCTAATACTTCCTAGTTAGCCTTGCTTTCCTTGGGGAATAAAAGGGCTTACACCCCCAAGGAGACATAATTTATATCTCATTATTTATTTGAATCCATAAACCAATAGCTAGAGGCACTAATATAATTGCATTGGAGAAATAAAATCTTGTATTAGTTAACGTGAAAACTCAGGATTTTGAGATTGTTTAAATTGGAAGTTGTTCTAACTGCTTGAGGCCTCCTAAAGCCCTCAAGGTATCTTGTTTCTCTAAGAAATTATTTATGTTTTTATAAAAATAAATTTACAGCTAATAGTTCTGCAACAAACCCTAAACACTTTCTTGAATAACTCACAATTCAACCATCATAAGTTGTTAATATTTTTCCCCTACAATATACTAATCCTAGTGCATTTTTTGGCTGGATTACTTGCAATTTTTGGTGGCGATTTTTCTTCTGTAACAATTTTTTTTCTACAGCCATAAGGCTGATATATTATCTCTGCAACACATGCTTATAACAACTTTACTTTTATGCTAAAGTCTTTCTCTTTCAATCTTGAGTTGTACTAGTTATATCTAGTTTAACTCTTATATCATTATCTTGACTTTTGGAATTTATTTGGAAACTCTAATAATCATTTGTTCACTGATATATATTTTTGTTGACTACTGAAATTAGGTACAACAAGATTAAATTGCTTGTCCACTTGACATATATCTCATACATTTGTTTTTTCTTGTGTCTCGAGCAGGTACTACCATCATCCGTAGGTGCTTGAACTTCTCAAAAACCATTGAATACTACTAAGACTCATTTCCAACCCACCTTCCATCTAGAAACTTGAACTATAGGGGAATTCATCTCATCATCTCACTTTTTGTGTCATTTCCCCCTAGGGTCACCCATGATTCCCCCCTTGAGGTGATCACTTCACCTATAAAGTGATGGGAATACCTATCTGAGGTGATAGTGGGTATATGTTCTCTTAGTTGTTTACATATTGTGGTTTGGGTCGGTATTTTCCCAACCTACAATTTCTGCGATAACCGTATGCATTGACCTTTTGCTATGTATGTATTCATAGTATTATTTTATTATAGTTATTAATTGATATTATAATTCACATTTATTCATTTCATAGTAGTATTGTATTATAGTTATTAATTCATATTATATTATGATTATATTGTATATTGTATATTGTTTTATAATATGTTATTATATTATGACTATATTATAAATTATTATTATATATTATTATTATTTATTATCTATGCACAAGAGTCTAAACTTATCATTATTATTTTTAACTCTCATATCATAATTCTAGATTAGCCTAGCTTATATGGCAATGTATGTGGCATACATGACTTTGATGTGGCACACATAGATTATTATTTTATAATTTCCTTAGGAGGCCAATTTTTGGAGCAAATTCGACGTGGCAGGAGTGGGTGGGGTGTTGTATGACCTTGGAGGAATCATGGAATCCATATTCGCCTGGAGCATTGGTCAGTACTCTAATAACCAAGTTGAAGCGTATGCCTTGTTTCAAGGCCTAATTTTGGCTAATGCCCAAGGAATCATCGATATCATAGTCATCTGGGATTCCAAATTGAAAATCAAACATGCAAGGTTCAAATATTTCCGGAGAAACATTCATCTCCGTGTCATTTTCCATAGGATACCGAAAGAAATACAAATCTTTCACACAATTAAATTCTTCCATGTGCTAAGATCCAACAATCAAGAAGCTAATGGAAAAGGTAATCATGTCATCAAGTTGAAAGAAATGATTCTTTTTATCAATGGAACTCAAATCTATAAATCGATCTCATGAGCTTACAAAGTCATATGGTAGGAAAAAGGGGGGGTCTATTGTTTCCTCGGGACCCCAATTTTGAATCATCCACTAGAGGGTATCTGCCAGAATCACAAACCTAGGATGGAGACATGTGCTCATCATGTGCCCACTAGGTTCCTTCATAACTCCCCTTGTTGGGAGAAGTATTATCCCTCTCTCCCACTATTGTTTCAAAAGGAATGTGGGATGGTAATGGGAATTATGAATACTATTGTGGCCTTTGGAAATTATGATATAAAGTGGAGAGTGTCAAGTAAAATATATAATATCTATTTCGACATTAAATTGTCAATCCGGGGCTTGTAAGCTTAGAGGTACCAACATTGTATGTGCAGGATTGAAGCCCAATCTAACCTAATCTAAAGCCGACAACACATTTAAATGAAATAAACAAAACAATAAAATTGAGATAGCTCAATACCTAAGAAAGAATCCCATTATGGGGAGGCCATATCTTATGAGTTAAGCCTTAAATCTATCCATTGGTAGTTGAATCTATACAAAAATTAAAGCACAAGAAATTGAAGTACGGGAATTCAAAGTGAGGGAAGTAAAAATAAGATGAACTAAACTAATTATTCCTATATTGAAAATCGATCCCTTGCATGCAAAAAAATAAAATATATTAACAATGACAACATTTAAAATACAAAATACAAAATTGACTATTTACTAAGAACTTCACCATTGAAAAAAAAAACATAAATGTTCCACAAAACATACTTTTAACTAATCTCAAGTCTTCAAGCCAATTATCAAATAAATTTTACAATGGGAATTTTTATAGTGTAATTCTCAATCACATAACATTCTAGCAAAGCAAAGGAATCAAAGGAACTGTATACATCAGAATTATTCGACGGTGTTGAACTTGATCAATCTGTGCTTACAAAATATTCACAATTTTAATAATTTATAAACACCATTTTAGCAACATGCACAGTCTATATTTCTTTCACATAGAACAACTACATCTAACTTACAAACAACGATTTGGCATCATACAAATATGCACAATTCTATTCGTTTCACCAACAATCTACAAACTGAGAATTTAAAATGACAATGTTAGCAACTTAAAAACAACAGTTTAGCAATATATATATATATATATATATATATATATATATATATATGCATAATTCGTTTCATAAACAATCTACAGACGAAGAATTTAAAACAATAGGTACACATGGTATCTTATCTGCAAGTGAAAAATACGGAAACAAACACACAATGAAGCACGTGGGCTATTGGTGGGCCCCCCAAGTAGCTGTTGCATTTTTTAATTCATAGAATAATCACAGGCTAGGAATGCATCGAACCCGAAACATATTTTATTAGAATTACGAGTTCACAACAATAATGACAATATCAAGGGTTTTTAATAGAGTATCTATCCTCAGTGTTTTGGCTAGCCATATATATATATATATATATATATATATATATTGTTTTATATCCTAGTTGAGAGTGTTGACCATTGAAAGGGTCGACACTCCTCAAAATAGTAAAACCATTAATTACATGCAACTTTGTTACAACAACTAGAGCGTCCATGGCCACAAATCTGGGGGCTATTTTAATTGTCTAAATTAAAATGCAATTGGACCCATAGCAAGAGGGTTCCAATGTGCAAGAAACCCATGTTTTGTATTTTCCCAAAAAGGCCCGTGGATATGCCAACCAATGATTTCGCTACACTCTGAGTGTCGGATCAAGTGTTGGAATATTCATTTGTGAAAGTACCAGAACATGTGTCAGAATCTCAAATATGAGTTTATTGTGATTAAATACTCCAATGAAGCTTGCATTCAGTTCTGAAAAACACGATCTGTTGGATGGAACAATCCCCCTTCATTTTTGTTTGTACAATCGTCCACCTATCAAAAAGAACAAATATTATTAAATTGATATTTCAATGATGCAAACGTTTTAATAATGTATATAGTGAATGCATTCCCCACGATATCCATTTCTTAGTTGTTCTGTGGATTGTATAGCTATATAAAACAAGATGTTCATAACACTAAGTGTATCATCTACAAATTAGTTAAAACCATGTAAAATACCTTAAAAAGTATAAACTCACATCATTTGTTTTTAATGTTTCTAATTGATATATTTTAAATAAATGGTATGCTTTAAAGGGTGAAGGGAATGAATTATGGTAAAATATGATGATAAAATAGTGAAATGAAGTGAAATAAAGGAGGTATTTTGGGATCCCATCAGAGAGAAGGTATAGAAGGCTTCTTCTCAGGTACAACTCTCATGTGTTGGGGATTTAAATTTCAAGCAAGGTCCTTTAATTCGTCATAACTCTTTCATTTTGGTGGAGAATTCTCTAGTTCGTTCCCCAAATTCCTCATTCTGGCTTTTTTGTGTGCCTCTGTGGACGTGCCAAACAATGGTGAATGATAGTTCAAGGTGTTGGGAAAGAAAATTAGAATTGTTGGAAGATGAATTCGCAGACACAAGCAACACAATATTTTCTCTGTAAATTCACTACAGTGGTCTCTCAGCTCAGGTGATAACAGTGTTGGAAGAGTCAGTCCAACAGAGGTAGAACATCCACCAACTCCAAGATGAATGTCTAGTGCTTAGATATCAACTTGAGGAGCTCCGCATCGGGCCACAACATAATTTGACTCCTCCAATCGACAATGACACCCCGAGAAATTCAAAAGAAGCTTCATCTCCTACATGAGCACCTGTTCATCTGGACTTAAACACCTCGACATAGGATTTTGGGTCATGCATTTCAATAGGGAAATTCTATCATAGAGTTTTAAAAATAAAACATTTTTGTATATTTATATTGAGGATATTTTACACACAATACCTAGTTAAATCTTTTGAAAGAAATTCTGAGTTTAAACTTGTAGCTTTGTTACTGGTAGGTCTAGTGGCTCGTCAATAGGGAAATTTTGATTGTTTGTTGGAATTTTGGACTTGATTTACTCCTCGAGCGTTATCAGACACTATTTTTAAATCAATACAAATTTCCCCCTTTTTTTGTAAAAAAAAAAAATTGATCAAATTTCCTCTAATGAGAAGTTGCATTTTGCATTCAAAGGTACCTCACCTTTGAAGGAAGGTAAAAGTTACTCTATGGATATCATTTCAATCTCTTAATACATTTGGGACACCATAAGTATGTCAATTTCCCATATATCCTCATGCGTTCAATTGAATTGATGAGTACAAGGTTAGACAAAGAAAAAACCTTGAAATGAGTTTAACCCATCATGGGTTGATAATATTTCTAGTTGAAGATGTTCTCTTGTCGCCATAATGGGATTGGATTTCTTTTGTTGAAGAGGGTCCTCTAGTACAAAATAATCATCATTTGCCTGAAGTTTCCACTATCCAAAAAGACACTCGGGGCTTCCAAGAAAATGCTCAAGACTTTCAAGAGGGTTCATATACTTAGGATATGCATGAAACCCTCGTGACTGTAACAAACATGAAAAAGAACGCTTTGGTTGCAGAGGATGTTGAAGTCATTAAAGTTGTAGAAGCTTCAAGAGAACCAAATCCAATTGAATAATTACATAGGGAGTACATCGCTCCACTAGACTTCAACAAAAGAGTGGTGTGCCTCCCCTCCTGAAGAAGCATTGAATTCATCCTCCGCGGGATGAAAACCCTAGAAAGGAAGATGTTTCTACCCCTATTGAGGACCATGAAGGAGAAGGGTTGAAATTAACCCTTGAGAATGATGTTCCAGCAAATGAATGACACAAGGGCCATAAAATTTTTAGGCATGCACATAGAATTTTGTTTAATAAGAATCTCCCTTTACACTCTATTGATTATTTTCGACAATCCTAGAAGAAATTGAAATGGCTTAACAAAATATTAAAAAGGGTTAATCAGAAATCGTGTAAAAAGTTGTCTTTGGTTCAAGAAGAATTGGAGATGTATGAATCCAAACAAGGGTTGAATTCCATCATATAGGTTATCGACGATCAGAATGATTGGTCACCATCTGCTTTGAATGATGGTGACCAAGTCAATGAGATGATACAAGGGCTGTACACATAAAAATAGTCTCCTCTTCCAAACATTGGCAACCTGGAACCTAATAATGAAGTTGGTTCACCAAGAGTAGAAATTGCCACATGATGTGTTGTTGATCAAAAGGGTACTCAATAATTGATACCTATTACAGAAGCATCAAAGGAATCATCTGGAAATGATCAATTGAAGCAGAAGGTTTCCAAATATAATTGTAAGATTGATGACTTGGAAAAGCAAGTGAATGATGTGAGAATATGAAATGAAGATTAAAATTTTCAACAACGATTGGAGAGGAGAAAATTACAAGAGGATCACTTGGAAATTTGTAAGTTGAATCATGATAAACAACAACTACGATAGCACAAACAATATATGTGTCACTTGTCTTGTGTTTTGATGTCCTGTGGACTTTCTTCCCTTTTTTATTTTGTATATCTCAAGGAGCACAAATTTTTTCTCCAATGTAGGGCTATAACAAAAAATAATCCTAGTTACATTGTTACTTTTGATCAAATTTTACAATTGTACTCCAATAGTGGGGAGGATGATAAAGATTTACTCTATGAATTATACTAGCACAATTTGATACTCAATGAATTACATGATTGGGACCTTAATACACATGTGGGAGATATTCAACTTTGAGCATTTACTTCCTTTTCGAGGAATCAATTGAGATGGAGTAAGACATTATCCCTTGTAGAGTGTAAAGAAAAGAAGGAGCATTTATGGGTGCATGGAGAACTTATGCCTTATGAATTACATACATCCAAAGAAAAGATAATCTGCAACCCTACATTTGTCTCCTCTTTTAATGATTCTCAAAGTTTGTCTATTACACTCTGCAAGAATTGGATATCCCTGAATAGGCTAGAAGAAATATATTATTTCAAAAGAATAAATGAATCTTTAACTACATGATAGAAGGGTAAGGAGCCTCTTTCCTACCCTCACTTCAGCACTGCTTTGGACCATTTTCAGAGGTATATTTATTGTATTAAGTCTCATGGTATCAAGTGGATTGGGTTGAGGTTTCATTTTCCTATCATGTGGCACCCAACAGAGTCAAAATAAGAATTATCGGTCACTGTGCATTATCAGTTGGGTTTTTATGCACCAATAACAATATGACATTCAATTTGTAATTGGAGTGACTTTTATTTTGAATCTCCCCCCCTTGACTCATTAGACTCAAAAGAAAAGCAAGGATTACTTTTGTTTCATGGGGACATGCAAACTCTTCAGCTACAGGGTGAAGTTGAGCCATAAATATCTCATGTTTTGTTACTCATTTTCTCCAGTATTTTCCCCATTCTACTTATAGTTTGACCTAAAATTAATACCTTTTGATGGAATAGGTTGAGTTTTAACACTAGGTATACTTGGTTAAACTTTTTGTACTTTATTGAACATTTGAATGTGCAAGTAGAAGAATTATATACCCTTTGATTATTCTTGTGAGTGGTTGCAGATTTCTATTATAGGGTTCTACTACAGAAGCTACAGGACTAACATTTGTTGTAGAAGATACAGGACTAACATTTGTTGCAGAAGCTGCAGATGGGAATGATTCTATAGGATACCTCCAATCGTTGGTGACATCTTCCATTCAATCTATTGAGATTACAAGATTTCTTACTTAGTTTAGTTTCTTCAATATTGGAATGTACACGTAAGGATTTAACTGTGTAACCACACACCATGTCTTATGTGGCAAAGACAAGATTGTTATGTATTTTTGGGATGGTGGTTAGGAATGCTCAAATCATGGATTCATAGCCCAATACGTTTTGTTTTTGGTGTCTGGCATTTTTTTGTATAAAAGGGGTTCTCTGCTACAAAATGAAACAACTTGTTTCATTTTGGTTTATGAACATGCTATTTTGTATTCATGTTTTGATTAATACAAGAACCATATTGGAATCCCCAGTAGTTTATGTGCAGATTATTTGAATTAATTAGCCAGTTATTGATCTTTCCCCAATACTTTGTTCACAGAAGGAGGGCCCACTCTTGCGAACATGTATCGTTTTGTAAGTTTATAGATGTTTTTATCAGCAACTAGATGAATGATTGTTTTGTTATTTTGATTATTAAGCATTGATCTATCAATCCTTTATATGTGATTCATGCTCATAAATGGTTGCAGAATACAAATTGAATCTATTGGGAGACTTGCTTGATTGATTGTGTGTTAAATTTGTTTCATTGTTTGAATTTCCTTTGAATTTATAAATTGAATGAAAAACATTTAAAAGAATTCTTCAGTAAAGACAATTTCTTCTCTGTGTTGATTCAAGAATTTCACTTAGCTTGCAACTTTACTTTTCTTTATATTAAGAAATAACTAGTGCTTGATAATAATTTGTGCACTGCACAAACAATGCGTAATATTGTTATTTTCATAAATAATCCTCAACATCATTCTGATAATCATTCTGTCTAATATATATTCAAGAAATGATTACAGGGTGCAAAGGAATTAATTGTTAATCACTGTAATTAGTTTTGAATCTAATGCTTGATTTGGTTGTAATTTTATCAAATGAACAATGATTTAAATTGGAATTAGTCATTTAGTTATTGTCATGAATTGATTGCATGTGTATTGGATTCAACCATATGCTTTCCCCCTTTAATCAATCCTTCAATGAGAAGTTAGTTGATAAAGAAAAATTTCATTAGAGTTAAATCTGTTGTTTCCTATTATGCAACACATATTAAACAAATTAGTGTTAGAAAAGAAAGTGTAGTATGCATAGATATTGCACAGTCACTTGGAAAAGTCATTACGACTATGAGTTGAAAATTAATGTGTTGTTGGTTGATTTCCATTCAAAGAGTAATTAATTAGGCAAACAATATTAGGATGAATTAATTAGTTGTATGATTATACCTAACACTTACATTGTCATGTAGCATTAAGTATGATAGTTATAGGTCATATTGTGTGTTTCCTTTTATGCATATTGATTGTGTTTTCTCATTTACTTTATTCTAGTTATTGCTTGATCATATGCATTTATTTATTCTAGTTATTGCTTGATCATATGCATTTATAGTTAGGTGCAATTTTTATTTACTCTTGTATTTGATATATATATATATATATATATATATA